>CM038465.1:24618281-25011247 GCA_021464415.1 Lonicera japonica | reverse complement strand
TATGGGTGTTTTCGTCATTTTAGGTATATAGTTATTAATAACATAAGTTTATGAAAAATAACACTTTCAAAATATATTTGACTTTGAATTTTCATCTATATACAATAGATTTACAAATTACATACAACTTAACTATTTTAATAACACTTTCAATTTAATCATTTTATTATCAATCATGATAAATCATATCACAATAAAAATCCAAAAATTAATTTGAAGCGTCTCATACAGCCTATGCTACTGGTTTTATTAGTCATTGTTCAACTAAATAATAATTTTAACACAATAACATAAAATAATATTAAAAGAAATGTATTTTCTTAATTTAAAGTATTTCAAACAAGCTCAACTTTTAATAATTTGATTAGATACAAAAGTATGTGCACGACTTCTTAAATAACGCTTAAACTATATCTTATTTAGTATTAAATAATTAATTATTTGGTTCAAAAATCAATGTGTTGCGTTTGACAAACAAATTTTGTACAATTTTCAAAATCGAAAAGTATATCCACTAATTAAAATTAATTTACAATTGTACTAATTTAGATTACATTTTAATTTAGATTCCTAATCGAAATCTACTTCCATTTTAATTTATTTTCTATTTTCTTTTAAGGTGTGTTTGAATTATATAAAATTGAATTTAGCTTTAAAATTCATAAATCTAAGATTCAAAAATCACATATTTAAAATACAAGAGTTTAAAATTTTGTGTTTACTTAACAAATACAAGGAAGTTTATTTCTAAATCCAAATATTATTTTGCTAAAATTTATATTTAGTTGATTAATAAGCTATTTTTATTTTTTGACACCATGGCGGAACTCATTCTTACACAAAATTAACCCGTTTGACTCAACCCGCTCCTGTTATAGTATTTTATTCCTTATAATATAGCGTAATTATCATGAGGCGGGAGTGGGTTTATGCATACATTATTCGCGATGGATTTAGATTTAAAAAGATAAAAAACTGCACCGGGTTGGGATGTGTTTATAAGCTTGTTGGGTTTAGGTTTGAACAACACACGACCCTTTGTCATCCCTCGTAGTATTATTATAATTAATATTACAAGTATATTTATAATAATAAAAATAATAATTTGTTTAAAAATTAATTAATATTTTTTCAAATTTGCAAGTTTGAGATCTATAAGGAACAACCCTATCTTTAAAATTTGAAAGTTATAACTTTAAGATAAGTATGAAATCTCATTATTTGAATATATTTATAAATCTCAAATCATAATTTCACACCAAATAAAAATATTTAGATTTGAGATTCCAAATCCAAATCTCATGTTAAAATCTTCTCTCAAATCCACATTCCAAACACACCCTTAAAGAATTTTAAAGGGTTTTATTAAAAAATATTTTCAATTAACTATGTTATTAATACTTCCACCCCTTTCCTTCACTTAATAATAATAATAATAACAATAATAATAAATATTTAAGAATCAAGTAAACATATTGTTCTATTTTAACAATCACAGTAGACCTATTTCATGTTCATCAAATTTTTAATATATAATCATATAAAGTATTCATGATCATGTAATTAATTAGCTAGCACGACATTTGGTACTATAATTTATAATACGAATAGTATTTTCTTTCACTGGAATGGTTTGTGAGAGAATAATTTTGCAAACAACATACCATAAACCTTTGATATTTATTTTGTGCTTCACAAAAAAATATTTTTTTTATTAAATTATGTGAAATAAATGAGCCTACAAATAATTCTAAAAAAATTCATCAAAATTTTAATTTTTTTTGAAAGGATCATCATTCTCAAGTATTTTTATTTTTCTTTTCTGCTGTACATAAACCTTTTTTTATTTTTATAAATTAGTCCATCTTATTCAATTGATAATTAATTTGAAATTATAGAGTTTTCTTCGGATTAATAAAATATAATAATAAAATATATATAATAATACTTATGTTTCTTGGTTAACCTTTGTGATAAGATTTCGATTACATGTTCAAATTTGAAATCTTTGTTTGAGATGTTTAGTTTGAATTTGAGCTTTTGTTATTTATATTTTTTTATTATTTTACTTTTTAATAGTTGTTATCTTTAATAAGGGGTAGTTTTGAAAATGACTATCTTTTATTTTTAATAAATTAAAATTTATTTTGTCAACGATTAAAAAGTTGTCTTTGAAACTAATCCTAAATCTAGAATGTCCTTTGTTAGAATAAGAGTAATTGATTTGTACTTTGAAAAAAAAAACCCATATTTTTATTTATTTAATTAAAGTTGATGTACCTATTAATCTAATTTATTTTTTAATATTAAATTGTTAATAAATAATATTTATAAAATTAAATGAATAATGTTGTTTTGTTAGTCTATCCACAGTTAAGGATTAATTTAGCAGGAAATACTAATTAACTTAATAATGTAGATTAACTGTAAGATATCAATATAAATAAAATCACCCATTTTGTAGGGGTAAGGAATAGGAATATCTTATAATGGAATTACAAAATCATGTAATGAATATCTAAATTATGATTCCTTAAAATTAAATAGAAAAAAAAATGCCATGTCATCAAGTTACCCACTTAACCTTGCATTTAATACTTTGAATTTCTCCAATGTGCATTAATTATGTTAGCCAACTACACATTTGATCTCAATCATTGATTTTTCATCCAATGGTTGATATTACAATAACCTTCCATGGGTAAAAAGATAAGTAACCATTGAAACCACACCCATATATGCAGGCTACATTAGTTAGCCTAACTAATAGTAAATAGTGTGACATGGAACCATAAATACAAAACATACTTAAGGAATTAAGACGTCGCTTTACCCATCTAAAACCGCTCACCATCATAAGTCTAATTGATTGTCTCCTTTCTTCTTTGTTTTTACCAGACCTAGCTAACTCTCAACTCAGCCTATAATTACATTGAAGTTTTCACCTTCACATGGTGAGGCTCAATTAATTTCTTCTATTCTATAAAAAAATTAAAAGAAACATAAAGTATTAAAACTAAATGAATATACTATAACTAAACAAATTTAATCTTTGATACTATATATAATGGGTACCATGTTATAGAGTTAGGTTATAAAGAGGAATACCCTCTCTTTAATAAAAAGATATTATGATCATTCGGAGGGGTAATTGGATGAATAATTTTTCGTAAAATTTTGTAAAGATGATTTAACTTATGAGTAACTCACATCCACCAAAATTCAATAAAAAATTAAACCTAAAAGTGGGTGAGATGATCATCAAAAAAACTAACGGCCGAAAATATACATATATTTCAATTTTTCAAAACACTTACTTGAATGTTGACTTTTTCTAGGAATTTGTTTGGAGATTATCTAATCACTATAAAGATCATCTCTAAACATTTTTATAAAAATATTCATTGATTTACCTTTTCAAATGGTCATCCATTTTTTTATTAAAGAGAGGGAATCCTTCTTTATAGCCTAACTCCATTAGTATACATATAAGGGATAGATGCCGGCTACATTAGTTAGCCTAAATAATAGTAAATAGTGAGACATGGAACCTTAAATACAAAACATACGGCAGAAATTAAGACTTCCCTCTACCCTTATAAAACCCCTCAATGTCATAAGCCTAATTGATTGTCTTCTTTCTTCTTCTTTTTTTTTTTACCAAACCTAGACTCTCAATTCAACCTAGAATTACATTTAAGTTTTCACGTTCGCACGCATGGTGAGGCTTGATTAATTTCTTCTATTCTCAAAAAAGATAAAAGAAACGTAAACTTTTAAAACTAAATGAATATACTATAAGTAAACAAATATAATATGAGATACTATATATAATGGGTACAATGCTATAGAGTTAGGCTATAAAGAGAGATTCTCTCTTTAACAAAAAGAAGAAACGATCATTTGGAGGGTTAGTTTGATGAATTCTTTCATAAAATTTTGTAGAGATGATCTATATTATGAGAAGATCAGCTCCACCAATTCATAAAAAAATTAAACCTAGAAGTGGGTGAGATGATCTTAAAAAGATTTAATGGCCGAAAATTTACATATATATCAATTTTTCAAAACACGTACTTCCAAGTTGACATTTATTATGAATTTTTGTGGAGATAACTTAGTCACTATATAGATCATCTCTAAAAAAATTCATCGATTTAACCCTCCAAATGGTTATTCTTTCATTTTGTTAAAGAATGGAAATCACTCTTTATATCCTAACTCCCTTACTACATATATATAATGGATAGATGCCGGTTACATTAATTAGCCTAACTAACAATAAATAGTGTGACATGGAACCATAAACACAAAACAAACGGTAGAAATTAAGACATCGCTCTACCCATCTAAACCCCTCTATATCATAAGCCTAATTGATTGTCTTCTTTCGTCTTCTTCTTTTTTTACTGGACCTAGATGACACTCTATTCAACCTAAAATTACATTGAATTTTTCATGTTCACATGGTGAGGCTCGATTAATTTCTTCTACTGTCTAAAAAATTAGAAGAAACGTAAACTATTAAAACTAAATGAATATACTATCACAACAAATATAATATATGAAACTATATATAATGGGTACCTTGCTATAGAGGTAGGCTATAAAGAGAGATTATCTCACTTTTAAAAATGAAGGGATGATCATTTGGAGGGGTAATTAGATAATTTTTTCCATAAACTTTTGTAGAGGTGGTGGTGTATATTATGAGTAGACCAACTCCACCAAAATTCATAAAAAAAATTAAACCAAGAAGTGGGTGAAATGATCATCAAAAAAATTAACAGAAAAAAATATACATATATATCAATTTTTCAATACACCCACTTCTAAGTTGACTTTTTCTATGAATTTTTGTTGAGATTATCTAGTCACTATATAGATCATCTCCACAAATTTTCATAAAAAAAAATTATATTGATTTATCCCACTAAATAGTCATCCATTCTTTTTGTTAAAGAGTGGAAATCTATCTTTATGGCGTAACTCCCTTGCTATATAGATATAATGGATAGATGCCGGCTACATTAGTTAGCCTTACTAATAGTAAATAGTATGACATGGAACCATAAATACAAAACATACGGCATAAATTAAGACATTGCTCTACCCATCCAAAACCTCTCACTGTCATAAGCCTAATTGATTGTCTTTTTTCTTGTTTTTTTTACCAAACCTAGCTAACTCTCAATTCAACCTAGAATTACATTAAAATTTTCACATTCACATGGTGAGGCTCGATCAATTTCATCTATTCTCTAAAAAATTAAAAGAAGCATAAACTATTGAAACTAAATGAATATATTATAACACAGCAAATGTAATATATGATACTATATATAATCGGTACCTCTCTATAGAGTACGACTATAAAGAGGAATTTTCTCTATTTAACAAAAAGAATGGATGATTATTTGGAGGTGTAATTGGTTGATTTTTTTCATAAATTTTTGTACAGATGATGTGTAGATCATCTCCACCAAAATTCATAAAAAAACTAAACCTAGAAGTAGGTGAGATGGTCATCAAAAAAGGTAACTGCCGAAAATATACATATATTAATTTTTCGAAACACTTACTTCTAGGTTGACTTTTTCAACGAATTTTTGTGGAGATTATCTAGTCACTATATAGTTCATCTCTACAAATTTTCATAAAAAAATTCATCAATTTACCCTTCCAAATGATCATCCATTTTTTTTGTTAAAAAGAAAGAATCCATTTTTATAGCCGAATTCCCTTCTAAAACCCCTCACTGTCATAAGACATCACTCCACCCATCTAAAACCCTTCATTGTCATAAGCCTAAATGATTGTCTTCTTTTTTCTTCTTTTTTTTTTTACCAAACCTAGCTGACTTTCGATTCAACCTAGAATTACATTGAATTTTTCACCTTCACATGGTGAGGCTCGAATAATTTCTTCTATTCTCCAAAATATTAAAAGATTCATAAACTATTAAAAAAAAATGAATATATATACTATAACTAAAAAATATAAAATGTGATACTATATATAATGTGTACCTTGCTATAGAGTTCGCTATAAAGAGGGATTTCCTCTATTTAACAAAAAGAATGGATGATTATTTGGAGGGGTAATTAGATAAAAAAAATTCAAATTTTTTTATAGAGATGGTCGATATTATGAGTAGATCACCTCTACCAAAATTCGTAAAAAAAATCAAACCAAGACATGGGTGAAATTAACATCAAAAAAAATAACAGCCGAAAATATACATAAATATTAAATTTTCCAAACACTCACTTCTAGGCTAACTTTTTGTATGAATTTTTGTGGAGATTATATGGTCACTTTATAGATCATCTCTACAAATTTTCATAAAAATATTCATCGACTTACCTCTCTAAATTGTCATTTGTTGGAAAGAGGGAATCGCTCTTTATAGTATAACTCCCTTGCGATATATATATATATATATAGTGGATAGATGCCGGCTAAATTAGTTAGCCTAACTAATTGTAAATAGTGTGACATAGAACCATAAATACAAAACAAATGGCAGAAATTAAGACATCTCTCTACCCATCTAAAACCCGTCACTATCATAAGCCTAATTGATTGTCTTCTTTCTTCTTCTTTTCTTTTACTAGACCTTGTTGACTCTCTATTCAACCTAGAATTACATTGAATTTTTCGCGTTCACATGGTGAAGCTCGATTAATTTCTTCTATTCTCTAAAAAATAAAAAAAAAATAAAAACGTAAACTATTAAAACTAAATGAATATGTAATAAGTAAACAAAAATAATCTGTGATACTCGTATATAGACATATATCAATATGTACACACATATAATATATGTTTATAAATAATATATTACACAAACAAAAACTAGCTTTTGTAATAAAAAGTTAGTTCAAAAATATTGTATGTGAGTTTGTTACACTAAGGGTGCGTTTAATAACAACATGAAAGAGGAAAATAAAAATAGTTGACTTTCATAAGAAGTTGAAAAATAAGTTGAGACATGTGGACAGATCTGTCTTCTTACTTTTTTACTTTTTTCATAAATAATTTTTTTTTGGTGGTTGAGGAACAAAACTTTTTTACAAAAAATTATGAATAAGCATGAGATGAAGAGTATCTCATTACATGACTCAACTTAATTTTCAACTTCTTACTCAAATCAAGTAAATTGCCTTAGGACACTAAATTGTAACATCTTTTTTTTTCGATAAAAGAAATGAAAGAATCAAATTAATAACAATTGAATCCAATTAGAGCATATGAAATACTCAAAATTGGATGATCATTTCCTTTCAATAACTAAAATTATGGGGTCTGTTATTTTGATTGGTTATAAATTAATAAGGTTTCATTTTGATTATTTTGATTATGCCATTGGAGATGCATTTAATTAGGAGACTAAGTTGCAACATCTTTAATCTAATTCAGTTTGGCCTTTATTTAATAACAATTGAATCTAATTGGGAGACTTATTTGTAACATCTTTTTTTCTTATTAAAAAAAATTCAATGGAAAAAGATGGGGCATATTTTTCTATAAAAAAAAGAGAAAAATATTTAAGTTATTCGTACTTTTATATATGACTAGTTTTTGTGCACGTGCGTTATACGAGGTTTTAGTGCTTAACAAAGGTCATTAAATCTATTAATAAATACGCATATACTAATAATTGAATAATTAGTATGAAATAAAAATAATAACAAATATATGAGTAAATACATAGTATTGATCAAATATATAAGAAAGATTTTTTTTAAGTTTTTGGAAGTGATAGATAGTTAATTATATTAAACGTATGTTGATTATTATATACAAATAATAATATAATACTCATATAAATAATAGATTATATAACCCGATGATGTATACATGAATGTTTTGTCACATTACCAAACAATAAGATAATATTCATATAAATAATAAATTGTATAACCCGATAATGTATAACATAAATGTTCTATCAAACTACCAAAAAAATAATATAACACTTATATAAATGATAAATTATATAAAAGCGAAAATATTAAAATAGTAAAAATAAATAAATTAAAATGAATGTTTAAATGAACCACAATTATAGTTTCTTCATTTTTCAGGTTTAAACATTAACATAATTATAAATAAACAAATAAGTTTTAGAGTATATGAATAAATTTAAATTTAATTTTTAATGTTAGAAGCAATCAAGTATAATATTTAATATACATACATTTGTGTAGGGTTTTGGAACAAAATTCTAATACATCTAAAAGCTTTGTAATTTTAGTAACAGTTAATTAAATAGCCTCCTTGTTCTGAAATTTGTTATGAATTTATAAAGTAGTCTTATACAAAACACCTAATTCAAAGTGAACTCTAATTTAACATAAACTCTAATTTGTTTAATTATTTTAACCAAATAAATTATAGTTTAAATTTATTTGGAATTTGATACTAATATAAAAATATATGGAGTTATGCACTTATAGTGTTTTATTTAATGTAAATCTTAAAATCTTTATTTAATTATTTTATCCAAATAAAGTAGAGTTTAAATTTATTTGTAATACTAATATTAATATAAAAAATATGGGAGTTATGCACTTATAATATTGTATTTAATGTAAATCTTAAAATCTTTGTTTAATTACTCTAACTAAATAGAGTTTAAATTTATTTGAAATACTAATAGTAATATAAAAATATATGGAGTTATACTATTTTATTAAATATAAATTTTTAAATCTTTTTTTTAAATCAAAGAGTATACTTGTCTTCACAAAAGCGAGAGAGAGAGAGAGAGAGATACTTAAATCATTCGTATATTTATATATATAGTATTGATAATTTTGACCAATAGCTTCTAACTCAAATAATATCAAATTATCAATACTTACTTTTATGTAGTGACATAACCTAGATAGAAAAGATATCATCCGATTCGAGAGTAGCCCGACTAATCTCATCTTTGGTAATTGTAAACTATTTAAAAAGAAAGAGACGTATACCTTCCTATTTTATTTTATTTTAAAAAGCATTCGTTTAAAACTGTCACCATATACTCTTTTGATGCGTTAAAATGACAAAATAAATTTACAAAGTTGCAAGCAAATTTAGCTAGCTTAATATATTCAAATTTATAAATTTGAATGGATGTAAAAATAGATTTTCTAAACTGGAGTTTAGAAGAGAAAGTCTATATGGCACATCCATAAGGCTTTGTAGAGAAAGGAAATAAGAACATGGTCTGTATGTTAAAGAAATCAATATGTCGTCTAAAACAAGCTTCTCATCAATGGTATCCTAAGTTTCACGATATCATTTCCAACTTTGGGTTTAAGGAAAACGTATAGATGGTCGATGTATATGCCTAAAGTTCAATGGATAAAGTTGTTTTTTTAGTACCATACGTTGACGATTTGCTTATTGCTAATAGTGACCTTGGTTTGTTACGTGACACCAAGGAGTATCTTGTTAAAAACTTTGAGAGGAAAGATATGGGTAAGACATCCTTCTTGAATGGGAAAGAAATATCAAAAGATAGATCAAAAAGTATGTTGGTATTGTCTCAGAAAACTTATATCAATAAAGTTTTAGAAGGTTTAACATGCAAGTATGCAATTCTGTTAAGGTGCCACTTCAGAAAGGGGACAAATTCTCTTTGGATCTATGTCCAAAAGGTGATTTGGAAAAGGAGCGCATGAAAAGTGCGCCTTATGCTTCGCTCGAAGGGAGCTTGTTGTACACACAAGTTTGTACTAGACCAAACATCAGTTTTGATGGAATGCTAAGCAGATATTAAAGTAATATTGGGGATATGATCATCATTGGAAAGCTGCAAAGAAAGTGCTAAGGTACTTGCAGGGGACCAAGGACTACATGCTCACATTTAAGAAGACCGGTCATCTTGAAGTGATTAGTTATTCTGATTCAGATTTTGGGGGATGCCTTGACAATAGGAAGAGCACATCGAGTTATGTTTTCTTCTTTGCTAGAGGAGCCGTATCTTGGAAAGGTGTTAAGCAAAGTGTCATTGCGTCAATGACAATGGAGGCTAAATTTGTTGCTTGTTTTGAAGCTACAAATAATGATTTATGGCTTCGAAATTTTATTTCAGGACTTAATATCATGGGGTAAATATCTAAGCCATTGCAAATCTATTATGATAATGTCATAATAGTCTTTTTTGTGAAGAATGATAGGTATACTAAGGCGACTAATCATATCGAGATGAAATATTTATTAGTAAATGAAGAAGTTCAGACACAACGCGTGTCAATTGATCACATTAGTATGAGTGATAATTTAGCAGATCCTTTTATGAAAGGACTATCTTCGAAGACCTTTAAGGATCATGTCATGAAGATAGGTCTCGAATAGGTTGATTTCATTGTTATTAGCTTAGTTGTTTGACACAACAAAATGAATTCAATAAAAGTGTTTTTGATTTTTATCATTTCTGTCTTTAATGTATTGACGCCGATAGAATATCGCGTTGTGGTGGCCCAAGTGGAAGCACGTCAAGTAATAATATAGTCTTGGAAGTCCGAGTATCAAACCATAGGGACAGTTGAAAAAGAATGGAATGGATTACAGATTTTACGGTTTTTCTGGTTTTGTGAATTGGTTTGAAATCGAACAATCGTAAAGTAAAAAGGTTGTGAAAATTACTAAGAAAGCATTAAAGTGTTTGAAAGTTGCATGCGATACAATAGACGGTAATTGTAATCTCATACATAGATTTCAACACAATAATCTCAAAAATGGGGAATGTTGTAATAACTCTCAATAGCAAAGGGTGAGAAGCTAGGCAACTCATTCCCAAGTTAAAGCTATATCAAGAGAGAATACCAAAAAATTTCACCAAAGATGAAGCTATCATATCTATCTCTTAGCTACGAGTGTGAAGCAAAGCAGCCCATTCCCAACGAAGCTAATCCGAGGTCGAGATGATAAACTCGTCGTAACAAAGTTTTATATTAAGAATGTATGTGAAATCTCATGGTTTAAAAGAACGGAAATTAAATAACAAATCATTACAATGAAACGGAATGAAGTTTGTGGAATAAATTCATCAACTAGTCGATCATTACTTAAGAAAGATAATAAGTAGTCTAAATATCACGTAAAGTGTACAAAGCACTCACAATATCATTAAGTAAATCAAAAACTAGATTAACAAATTTATAAATCATCTACAGAATTTAAGAACTCTTCGTAATTTCTACAAAAAGGAATAAAAATCCATAGATGGGGGAAATGAGCTGCAAGCTTTTTAGAACCATATAAAAATGTTGTGCTTTCATTAATCAACAAGCACTAAGCATACAAGGCATGAAAAGTTTAATCTTTTAAATAAAAATACCTAGAAAGCTTGAAGAGTGAAGGATTTGGAAAGGAAAATGATGCACAATTATTTAAACATGGATTGAGAAATTAATTACCGAAAATCATATCGCTATTCACCTTTGTAGCATTAGTAAAAGACTACTCTATAATAGATGCGAGAACAAATATTATATAAGAAATCATTCTTACGAACAAGAATTTACAAGAGAAAAATAAAGAAAGGTCACACCTTGAGCTCTCCCTTCTCTCTAGAACTCTATGTGTAAAAACTAGAGCATCCATCTACCGCTTTTCCTTAACCTTAAACTAGCCACAAAATAACTAAGAAATAATAAAATAATACAAGGAAAAATATCTCAAGACAACAATCCCTCAAAACAGGCTGAAGGGAGTAGGTAGTTGGTGTACTCGACAGGCCATGATCAATCATGGTTATGCCCATGATCGATCATGGAAGTGCACTGCCAGAAGAATTGCAAGCCATGATCGATCATGGCTTTACCCATGATCGATCATAGGTTTGGGACTTTTTCACTCAGCACTTTGGCAAACCTTGAGCTTGCATTTGGTTGATTCCTCGAAGGCCATTTCATTTCATTCCTATAAATACAAAGAAAACTCCACAAAAGCATACCTAGTGGGGCGATATTAGATACAAAACTCGCTAAAGCACTAATCTCGAGATAAGCGGATAATTGGGCATAATTAATGCAACAAACGCGTCAAGCGAGTCCAAAAAGGAGCTTATGCAAGACCACATTATGCTTTTATCAACTCCCCTCAACTTATCTCTTGCTAGTCCCTTAGCGAGACGAAAAAATATAAAATTACAAAAACACTATGCGAAAAAAAATTTGTTAACTTCTAAGTTCCCTTAGAAGACGAGTTGCGTCTCGTGATGGTTTTCAGAAATGATACCTATAGACATCAGAAGTTTGATCTTGATGAATAATGATAATGAAGGTTCCAAGTTTCAATTTGCAAAGCACAAGGCATTACTATCATTATCTCTAGAATGATGGACGTTTGAATGATCATCTAATTCGCATATATCCTTTAGAACACAATCCCATATTCCCCAATGCTCACATGCTAGACTTCGGATCAAACAATTCAATCTAAACACAAAGAGTTATAATCATTCGAGAAGGAAGAGAGAACTTTTTCAAAAACAAAAGCTCCAATATTTGTCGATTCTAAGCACTTTCTTTATCTTTTACTTGAAAATTTCTCTAAATTAATTCAGGGCGGTTTTCATCTCTATGAGGGGCAGCGGTCTCACTAAATATTTTTACATTATACGTCTCATTCATTGGAGCTTGAAGGAAGCTATTCACCCTTTTTCATATGGTAAACTTTACCCATCCATAATATTAGACAAAGAGACTTAAGATTTAGTTAAGTGAAACTTTAAGTCAATATTAGGATAAAAGTCATCCAAGTACTACAAAGTGCTATGCTTTTGTCCTCCCATTGGAGGATCTTTTCGAAAGAGCTTCCATCATTTTTGGATAAGAAGTCCTCTTTTCTCAACGAAAATAATTCTAAGTGTTATTACTGAATTAAAAATAACTGACACAATATAGCATATGGAACAGGAAAATGTATTAGGATATGAGACTAAGTGAAGCAAGGCAATTTAGATCATCGTTCAAATTCCTATTTAAATCAAAGAATTCATGCCAAAAGCTAATGAAACAATAGTTTTCATTTGATCGCCAAATCACATTCATTAATCAAATTTCAAACTTCACAAAAAAATAAAAATTGAACATATCTCTTACTCATGGAAATAAACAAAAGAGAACCAAATAAGTAAAAACAATGGAATGCATACCCCCAAACCTGAAAGAAGCATTGTCCTCAATGGAAAGAGAACATGAAATGCATGGAGGGATTTCTTTTGCTATACTTTCCATGAGACAAAATAAGAGATAAAAACAATAATTATACAATAAATGGGTTAGAATTAGCGTTAGCAAAAACCATAATATTAAACCATTAAAACAAAGTTCTACAGTTAACATCATGTTCAAATGCTAGTACAACCCAAAAGAAAATAAATTAAAATTAAGCATAAATATAACTATTAAAGAGTTTTTAGGATAATTAAAACCATGACATGTCGGGAGGTGGGGGGGGGGAAACGACCATACAACGCCTCAAACTACTAGCGTATGAAATCCTACTGGGCCACCATCTGTGCAGCCATATGTGCCTCAACTCGAGCTTCGACCCGAGTTGCAATGTCCACCTCCATGCCAGAATCTCAACGCTCTCGTTGACGCTAGCAAACCCGGTTTGCATCACTTCATTCATCTACTCAAACTAGGCTCGAATCAACTCCATGTTATCATTTACTGGCCCTAAACTTTCCCTACGGCAATGCCTCGAAGGACCCAGAGCATCCAGTCCCACCTCTTTCAAGGCTTCTTCCTCTTCTGGATCAACCGTTGGGGGTGCAGCGGAAGAACTTGGCCTGTTTCTCAATTGGCCGGTGGCTCTCGTTTAGGTGGACCTGTTTGTGAACACCTCATTTTGCAACTCTCGCAAGAATCCTGAACTCAAGGAAAAAGAGTACGCATGCATGCACGAGTATTCCTAAATCCATACATACCATACACATGTGATACAAGAATTACCAAAAATTGCCAAAATCGAAAACCATCAAAACTCTTGAAAACTTGTGAAAGGAGATTTACCCATATCTGATCATCGTCAAACCTTAATGGTTGTTATAAATATTCATAAGGAGTAGCATACTCGAAAATCAGCTTGATCCGACGGTAGGATCTCCGAAAATTTAGAAAATCGGGAGTTCATTTCGAATGATCAAATGGAGGCCTTTTCGAAATTAAAATGATATGAATTTTGGTCAGTAGATAGGTATTATTGTGAGTAAGAACATATTCATAATTTAGCTTTGTCAGACATGGGATCATCAAGAATCAATTCGCCTATTGTGGAATTCTAGTCGAAATGTCCTTTGTATCAAATTAAAGTAAATAAACACCTTCCCGAAGTCTGATCGATCTCAAATTTGGATAGAAGATAGACAACAATTGGACGGAAAACATATCCAAAATTCAGGAAAATCCAACGGTTAGAAGTTTACTTTCCATACAAACAAGTGGCCTTGTCTACAAGAAGTACCTTTCCTACGTGGGAACAAACTCTTTGTATCAATACGGGGAGACCGAGTCCTTCCCAAACTCCAATCGTCTTCAAATTTTTACAGGGTCTAGAATACTTCTATTTTCAATACATATCAAAAAATCATCCTGATCCAACGGTTAGAACTTGACTTGTCATACAAAAAAGTGACATTGTTTACAAAAAGTATCTTTCCTAGAAAACCTCTATTCCCAACACATATCCAAAAATTAGCATGATCCAACAGTGGGAAGGCCTTGCGATAAGCTCCAAGAGTCCTTGTTGCAATCTATTTTCTTGCTCTCCAAGCATTTTTTCAACTATAAATAGACCTCCCCTCCATTCATATTTTCCATCAACAATCAAGGGAATTTCGTGGTACACACTAAGAGACCCTTATTCTCTCCCTCCAAGGAGGCTCAAGTATAATTTTCTCTCTCTTATTTTATTTATTCGTCAGTCTTATAATTCATATTCTTGTTTGCATAATTTCTATCACTTAATAGTTTTTCAAAACCCTTTTTCAAATTGTTTTTTAAAACCAAAGGCGTATAATAAACCCTAATCCAATTCCAAAATAGTATTATTACTTTCTTACTTTTCCCAAATTCCAGATTAGCAGCATTGTTATACGAAGGAATCGATAATCGCTATATATCCAATCTAACTCATAGATTGAGGTGTATATGTGATAAATACTCGATTATGAGAGCACTATTGCCATCTATACCGATTTAATCAATAAACTATGGTACACGATCGGTCAACTCGCCTCATATAATATCGAATATAAGATTCCATATCGAATTAGTTTCCGAAAAGCCCAACGCCTTACAAAATCACTTATTTCATTACATCTATTATTATCAAACTCTCTTTTTCAAATCACACACACACACACACTTATTTTTAAAATCATGGGCAAACTAGGAAACACATCATTTTCATCCCAACCCTAAAATCCCGGTTTCTAAGGCAAGCACGAAAAGCTGTAAAGTAATAGCAATAGCATGCAATAACTGAATTATAACATGCGCATATCCTACTAAAGAGACTGAAAGGGTGAATTGGGTGCCTAACACCTTCCCAATTCGTAACTTAATCTCCAAACCTTCAAATCAACTGGTTTCGCATATATTATGTATAAGAGGATATTTAGTCTATAAATACGTCTCTTTTACACAAACCTTTTTTGTTTGTTTAGTAAAACAAACTGGCGACTCTTATTCTTTTCAAAATTGATTTTCAAAGTAACATAGAATCACTACCCACGAGGATCTCGGGTGTCGAGAACGCCGGTTCTCACAGTGGCGACTCTGCTGTGGATTTTTTAAGAGGATTAGGCTCTAAAAAAGAGTAAAATATGTGTGGATAATTTATTATTTTTGCATGCTTTCTTTTTCGGCCTTAGTCTTAAGATAACATAGATGCATTATCGCGAGTGTGAATATACCTTATCAACATCAGGACCAAAGTCATGACTAGGCCATGGGCTTGTAGGTCTACACTAGCCAAAAGCACATGGGACCACTCTCCTTGGCCAAGTACCAAACTGAGTTATATCGAGTGACGAGAACACTCACGTACCCAGAATGTATATCAAAAGGTCTTTGCATGTACTCGCCCTTGGGGTATATAGCAAGACTTAGCCAAATAGGAGGGAGCCTTAAGCCTTACCCCCTTCAACCGCTCTTGCATATAGGATGCATCAGCCTAGTACACATAAATTTATACATATATTTTTTTGACCGTCAGTTGTGAGATAAGTGAACAAAAGGCCTTGTCATACATACCACTCTTGGTTTGGCAAGTATAGCCGGTGGCTGTCCAACACTGTTCATAGAAATCCCTCACTAAAACCCGTTAGTGAGAATTTTCTTATCACTATTTTCATGAGAAAGCAACTCTAAGAAGAGAGAACTTCCCAATTTTTCTAAATGTTTTTCAAAATATTTTCTAAAAAAATGAGTCATTTTCTAAAATGAATTTTTCGAAAATTGATTTTTAAAATCAGAAAGTTATAAGGGCACCCCGAGAATTCATATTCCTACCCTAAACCTATCCACGAGGCACTCAAGTTGTTGCTGTCGGTTTGTTTTCGCTAATCACCAAAAAGTGGTTTTCGATTTTATTTTCCTGTCGAGTCATAATTTTTCGAGAATTATACAACCCATGAAAAAATATTCATTTCCCAGTTAATTCCCGATTTCTTTCTCCCCATTCTTCACCACACGTAGATTATTTATCACGACAAACGACTCACAAGATCAGACTCTCCATCGATCATGCCTCATCGTCGCAACACCAAGCTACCGATCGATCAAACCGGGATTAACAATACTGAGGGTAACCATGATGAAGACTCTCGTCCAGCGGATTCGCCGCCTGGTCCTGTTGTCCCACAAACTGAAGGTGGCACCTTAACCCTTAAACACCTCCACCATATAATCCAAGATCTAACCCAATTTATGGCCATCATGAATGATCACCAAGCGGTCACCCAAGCCCGTCATGATGCCCTAATCACTGCCAGAACACTTGTTGAACTAAATCAACTCAATTCAAATTCATACTTAGCCGAAGACAACCAAACCCGAGGCCCAGTAGCTGCACCTAACATTCGCCTCCCAATTTATACCAATATTAACCCCCCACCTCCTGTGGTCCCTGCCAACATCGATGTACCACCATTGCAAAATCGTGAAGCAGCTTGGCTGAACCCCGAGCATCCCCCTTCCCCCAAGCCATTTTAGATAAAGATCCAAACCAAGCCCAATACCCCAAAATCTTAATCAATTAGGCCGAAGAGAATGAGGCCATTATTAAGCTTAAAGATCAGATGAAAACTCTAAACTAGAGAGTGGTCGAAATGGCCAATGACATCACCGACCTCCAAAACCTATCTCTATACCCAGATGCCCATTTATCGATTGGTTTCAAACTCCCTCGCATCGAGAAGTTTTTTGGGAACACTCCACCTCACCTGCACCTCAGAGCCTATGTTCGAACCTTGTAATTGTACGGATTAAAAGAAGATCACTTATCCCAAGGTTTCCACCAAACTCTCACTGGACTAGCCCATAGTTGGTTTTTGCGTTTAGAGAAACACCAGGTAGCCGACTGAAAAAATATAGTGAAGGAGTTCATTAAACATTATAAGTCCAACGAGGAGCTCAAAATCACCGTACGAATCTCGAGATGACGAAACAGAGAAAAAAAGAGAATGTTAGCGATTTCATCACTCGCTAGAGGGAGTTAGCATCACAATTGGTTGACAGGATCCCCGAGGAAGAGTAGTTAGGGATAATTGTCAAGAACTTCAAGCCCGAGATCCAAAGCGATATGGGTCACCAATACTTTGATTGATACAAGGACTTAATGCATGTAGCTAATGAGACCGAGGAAGAACTTGCCCAAGTTGTCGAGGCTAAGAAAAGCTCTTCTTAATATGAGAAGATCACCCCAGCCATCAATCAAATCCGATCTTTCCAAAGTTCGAATCCTCATCAACAAACCATGTTCCATTATCCACAAGGACAAGGACCGAAAAAGAGTAACAGTAAAAAGAAGCACCGTCCCTTCATGCCTATCGACCTCTCTAAGTCAAACTTTAACCACGCTATAAGCTGAGGGTATTTTGCAGCCGCTAGCTCCTCGCACACCCCCCAAACCAATCCCCAATGGCTAGAATACCAATGAATGCTGCACTTACCACCAAGGATTAGGACATAACACTAATAATTGTTGCGCCCTGAAGCATGCCATCCAAGACTTGATCGATGCCAAAAAGATTACCCTTCCTTAATGAAAGAAGCCTTAAGCAGAGGCAGACATCATTAGTCAATTCACTTGAACAGTTCTAGAAATAGGGGGAATTGAGAGAGAAAATGAGATAAATTGTAAGGGTTAAGGGTAGAACGAGAAATTTCTTATCAATGTACCCATTCATCTCATTAATAAAATTAAATTATTTTTCCTTTCCGAGTAGCCTAATTCATGATTGCTTCTGCTTAAACTCAATCGATAAATAATATGATAGAGACATAAATATAGGATCGTTTGATATTGCGTATAGATTGAACAAAAAACTTTTGCTAAAATCCTATAAGAATAAAAGGATTTTACCTTTGTGGATCATGTAGAGGATCCATATGAGGAGACTACGGTTTGAAAGCATCAAATTGCGATTTGGTCAGATTTTTTTAATTCTTGCTGGGATGCGAAAATTAATTGTTTTCGCCACCGAAACGACTTCTGATCGTCCTTATTTTTTACGCATTATCAATAACTTTGTGTTTCGAACGACATATCCAAAAATCAGCCCGATCCAACGGTGCGATCAAAAGTTACGATTGATTTACGACTGTTGTGCTGAAAACCTAAAGATCTTCTATCGTATTCCTTCCACCATCAAATCTTGCACCGAGTGTGGGTTACGGTATCACCAAGATTTTCTCCTCTCTCAATAGAACAAATCCTAACTTATGAGAATTATTGTTTTTATGAGAAGAGATAAGACCGACGTATATATAAGGCTACGATAGGGACCTTAAGAAGAAATAAGTTTGGGCTTCCTATGGAAAGTTGGAATCCTAATTCTATTATGAATTAGTTCCTTCCATAAATTATAATTCACACCACTAAAGAATTATAATTGCACTCTCGTCCTTATCTCAAAATTAATTTCGAGCTCCTTGTTATTAAATACTTATTATTCTCCCCACGTTAAGATTACAGATAACCGTCATTTAAATTAAATTACTGACAATTATATTTAAATGAATTCTTAATCCTTGAGCCTACCACTTAACTTATTTGACATGTCGGATTAACATAATCCACCTGTAGGGTTTGACATGATCAAAACTTATAAGCTTTTCAAAGGGCTATCATCAATCCCTATACCGGGACGTGGATTCCGTCAATAATTAATATTCATCATACATTTAGTGTCGTCATCCAATTCACGAAGATTATTGATCCATAAATGAATCTCACTCTTAATGAGTCAAAACAATAAATACTACATATATATGTCTATTAATTATTTCAAGATTAAGAGCATAAGTAATCATAATAACCATGAGATTTTAAATTGTTTTATATAGTCAGTATAAAAATAATTAACCCAAACTGGTCCTATTCAATACACACAAAGTGTACTAACACAACGAGTTAAAACTATACCATTTCCTGTAGTTAAGATAAACTACTAAAACTTATGCTACAATCCTACCGATGGGTGTCCAATTCCATCTAAGACTGTGAACTATTAAACTTATATTCCACAAGAACCGATGATATGATCTTCTGTGTGTAAGCTATACTCTACACACCAAAACATCTACTATATGGAATAAAAGACACACATGCACAATATTTAAATAAATAATATAATACAACCATTGCCCATAAAGATTCTCATTAAAATAGCAAAACCAGGTTTATAACATATCCAAACAAACAAGAAAATTATGGCTTTTAGTATATCACTCTAACAATCTCCCACTTAGACTCAAAGCCATACAGCTATGCATCTCATTCCCATTCCCTCAACATAAACATGTGTTTTCCCTTCTTATGAATCCTTGGCTCTTTCGAGTTTGCAATCATTTCACTATTATCAAAATAAAGTGAAATAGCTTATAACACTGAAGGTGCCACATCTAGATTCATATGGAAATTCCTGAGCCAAACCGCTTACTTAGCTGCTTCTAAACTAGCCACATATTCATCTTTTATGGTGGAGTCAGCAATGCCTGACTGCTTAATAATCCTCCAACCAATGACTCCACCTCTTAGAGTAAACACATAACCTGAAGTTGACTTTCTGGAATCTTAACATTCGACTAAAAATCCTTGTCTGTTTATCCAACATGTTCTAAACTGTTTGCCTAGTAAACCAACATAAAATCTTGATTCCTTTTAAGGTACTTAAGTCTATGTTTTACCGCAGTCCAGTGTTCTTTCCTTGGATTAGACTGATATCTGCTAACCATATAAATGGTAAAGCAGATGTCTAGTCTAGTACACAATATAGCATACATGGGGCTTCCCACTGCCGAAGCAGAAGGAATTCCCTTCATCCTCTCTATCTCATCATGTGTCTTATGACATTGATCTTGGATAGAGTGATTCCATACCTAAAAAGGGAGAAACCCTTTCTTGGAATCTTGTATACTAACTCTGGCAAGAATTGCATCGACGTAAGTACTTTGGATAAGCCCAACATCCTATTTTTCTAATCTTGCATAAGCTTAATACCAAGGATGTGACTGGCTTCTCCTAAGCCCTTCATATCGAACTAACTTGTTAACCATACCCTCACAGAAGATAATATTCATATATCGCTTTCAATAAGTAAGATATTATCCACATACAATACCTACAATACCACCGCGCTTCGGCTGCGCCTTTTGTACACACAAGACTCATCTGAACATTGATCAAAACCAAAAAAATTGATTTCATGGTCAAAACAGATGTTCCAAGATCTAGACAATTGCTTAAGCCCATAAATGGGCTTTTTGAGCTTGGACAACATGTGCTCTTGGCCCTTTGCTATGAATCCTTCTGGTTGCATCATATAGATGCTTTTATCAAGACTTTCATTAAGGAAACCTATCTTGACATCCACTTGCCAAAACTCGTAATCAAGATGAGCCGCAATGGATAAGAGAATCCGAATAGACTTTCACATGGCTACCGGCAAAAAGGTTTCATTATAATTGACCCCCTTCTTTCTGAGTGAACCCTTTTAGCAACAAGCCTTGATATAAGCCCGTCTAATCTTCTCTATCTCTTATATACCCACTTGCATCCGATAGGTTTTATCCTTTCGGGTGGTTTTACAAGATCCCAGACTTTGTTATAGTACATGGACTCCATTTCAAATTTCATAACCCTTTGCCATTTTCTGTATCTTTATCTTGAAGTACTTCATTGTAGTTAAAAAATGGTTCGTTTCTTATTCATCGGGGACCTTGTCATAAGACTCTCCCAAGAACATTAAACGACCAGGTTGATGAACAACCCTTCCACTACGACGAGGCACTACTTGTGTTTGTGTACATTGTGCAAATATTGAACATACTAACTCACTATCCACACGTTGTGCTGGTTCAAGAACCTACGTATTAGTGATTTGTTCAAGATGTGCGCAAGTATCGGCAATCCTCCCACTACGACGAGGTAATGGAATGTCGATATCCATTTACTGTGGTATTTCCTCTTGTACTAAAGGTATAGACGAATTGTGCCATATTTTTCTCTCCTCTCATTTCCACTACAACAACACTACTCCTGGGCTTATGGTTTATGATATAATCCTCTTCTAAGAATTTGGCATTGATAATAATAACATTATATTCTTGAGGATTATTAAATAAACCACGCTTGGTTCCTTTTGGATATGCAACAAAGAAACACACTTTCGTTCTTGATTCCAACTTATCCGCATTACCTTTCAGCACATGTGCTGGACTACCCCATACCCGAATATGCCGCAGACTAGGTTTACGCCCAGTCCGCAATTCTATGGGTGTAGTAGGTACTGACTTTGATGGTACCAAGTTCAAAATATATGCAGCTATTTCTAAAGCATATCCCTAAAAAGAATCAGGTAGGTCTGAATAACTCATCATAGATCTTACCATTTCTATAAGAGTCTTATTCCTTCTTTCTGCTACACCATCATGCTGTGGCATCCTTGGTGCAAACAAATGAGATGTAATCCCATTCTCTAATAAGTATTCCTTGAACTCTCCCAAGAGGTATTCACCACCACGGTCTGATCGTCGTGATTTGATACATTTCTCTAGACGCTTCTCCGTTTCTGCCTTGAATTCTTTGAATTTCTCAAAGACTTCAGACTACGTCGCATTAAGTAAATGTATCTATACTTTAAATAATCATCTACAAATGTGATGAAATACTCAAAGCCTCCTCTAGTCTGGACATTCATGTGACCATACAAATCAGAGTGAACCAGTTTTAACTATTCTTTAGCGCTATTGCCTTTTGCTGAGAATGATCTCCTAGTCATTTTACCTTCTAAACAAGATTCACAAACTGGAAGTGCCTCCACTTCCAATGAACCTAATGGTCCATTTTCGACCAGTTTTTGAATTCTTTTTAGATTAATATGACCAAGGCATAAATGCCAAAAATACATTTGGTTCATTTTGAAGATTCATTTCTCTTAATTGGTAAACTATTAATGCTATTCAATTCACTCAGTTGTAGTACTGACAAGTCAGGATTTAATAATGTAAAGATTAATCACTAATGTACCAGAACAAACAAACTATTTTTTTTTCTAATGATAACTGATTTATCATTAAAATAAACAAAATATTTGTCCTCAACCAATCTAGAAATAGAAATCAAATTCCTTCTAATGGAAGATACATATAGACATTCCTTAATCATTAATATCCTATTCTGACTAAACTGAAGATAAATATCTTCTACTGCAACTCTTGCCACATTCGTAGCTGCCCATATGTAAATTTTCTCTGTTTTTAAGTTGTTTGGTTTCCTGGAACCCCTACAAAGTATTGCAGACATGATTAGTGGCTCCCGAATCTACACATCAGGTACTAGTAGATCTAACCACTAAACAAGATACAATAACAAATAAATGAAATTTACATATGTTGTTATAACGGTTTAGGAAACAGGGACAATCTTTCTTCAAATGCACTTTCTACTGACAGTGAAAACATTGTCCCATAGGCTTTTTCACTCCTCCTAGAGGTTCAGCGACTGCTGCACGCACTGCTCCTTGTGGGACTGTAGCTTATGCATTCTTTTTCTTCGTTTCTTGCTTTTGGGCATAGAAGTTGAAGCTTTCTCAGCCACTAGAGTACTAGCCAGCTTACCAAGGAGTTCCTCAACTGCTTGGAATTCTTTAAGAAGTTCCAACAATGAATAAAGCTTATTCATGTTGTAATTCTGTCGGAATCTCTTAAATAAATCCAGCAGCGACTGGAGAACGATATCGACCTGAGTTTTCCCATCGATTTCAGTCCCAAAGATCTCTTAGTTCATTCAGAAGACTGATCATCTTCAAAACAAGATCCTTAACTCGGGTTTCTTCAGCAATAGTCGTGTTCATGAGGCCTTTTGTTGAAACCTACCTTGCGACATGTTCCTGATCTCCAAAAATATCTTTGAGGTTCATCATTATGTCGTAGGCGGTGGCAAAAAACTAATGCTTAATGTTGTAGCACATTTGACAAAAGTGCCAGAATGTAAAGCCACGCCATCTCATCAGCCTTTTTCCACCTCCGGCAAGCCTGGGTTTCCTCATCGGTCTCCCCCTTACCAGGTTTTGCTGGACAAGACTCAGTGAGCACAAACTTATACTCTTTAAGAGTAAGCACAATGTTCAAGTTCCCTTTTTTTTTAATCAATATGATTAAGTCCAATCAATTTGTTTTAGTTGAGAATAATTAAAAGTGGATTGAAAGAGTTTGCCATTTTAAAACTTGAGAATCATATACAAATTATAATGGATAATAATAACTTTGAACATATATTTTAAATATGGTACCCTTTACCATTTCAAAAAGCGTTCGCCAGCAGCCTAAGACTTTGAACAATATGCCCTGTTAGTGAGGTCGTCTATTATTCATTATTTTTTAGACATATGTAAACCTATTAAATTTTGCTATATAAACAATGCCTTATTGTCAAGCAATACATACTATCTAGACAATCCTTAATTGTCAAGTAAAATTTAAATAGCCAACTTCTTTTGGTCCTATAAATAATAGTAGAGACTCAGTTGGAGAGCATACTATTATTTATATCTAAGTGTATACCATCATTTAATTTAGTCCAATGATTATGCAATTTATTTTTTCCGATATGGAGGTGAGCATTAAAACCCACACGAAAAATAAATCACATCATTTAAAATTATCAGTCAGTGAAATGATTCCGCAATCTATTCTTTCCGATATGGAGGTGAGCACTATAACACACACGAAGAATAAATTACATCATTTACAAACCAATGATGGAGACCGTGGGATTTTTATGTGAAAAAATCCCTCACCCACTTAGTATTTAAAACATTGTTTTCTAAGGGTTAAGAAAATTTTATATTAAATTCTAGTCAACTAAAATACAAGGGTATGAAATATAAAAGACATGTGCAATAAAATTATTATGCTGCTTTTTTTAAAAAAAAAACTTATATTTTTCAATTACGCAAAATTTATATTTATAGACCATTTTTAATTTGACAAGAACTAAATATAAAATAAAAGGTGATCTAGGTATGGTCATGTATCTATGTTGTCCAAAATTATAAGGAAACCTAATAATTAAACACATATGACCAACACACAATTACACAAAGCATTAAACTATTCAATAATAAGAATAATTAAATCCCTGGTATTATGGTCTAAGCTTCATCATCCCTAGTCCGTTGGAAACCTGTAACGACCTATGTCGCCACTTCATTGACTATGTTGGGAATCAACCTTGGTGGAAACGCCTTCTTTAACGTTCTTCGTTAAAGAAACTGAAATGTTAGATACAAAGGTCATATGCCTCCATTTAAGGAGTTCACACATAAACTATTATATTTAAACTGTAAATAAAATTACATAGATCCTATGCCTCCCTTTAAGGAGTTCACAAATCTGATGTAAATTTAATTTACAACCATGAATAAAACCCAAATCATCATGCACATTAAAATTAACCACGAATAAAAATATCGTGGGATCCAATCACATAAAACATAATTATGTGACCATAATAGCGGGACAAGAACATTGCAAAACAAGGGTTAGCGACTTCTACGTTCTATCCAACAACAACATGCATGAATAGATTTAACTGGACCACATGGCTAGTTCAATCCGTACGCAGTATCAAAGAAAACCAATCGCTCTGATACCAATTGATGGAGACATAAATACAGGATCGTTTGATATTGCGTATAGATTGAACAAAAAACTTTTGCTAAAACCCTATAAGAATAAAGGGATTTCACCTTTGTGGATCATGTAGAGGATCCATATGAGGAGACTAGGGTTTGAAAGTATCAAATTGCGATTTGGTCAGATTTTTTTAATTCTCGTTGGGCTGCGAAAATTAATTTTTTTCGCCACTGAAACGACTTCTGATCATCTTGATTTTTCGCGTATATATAGTAACTTTGCGTTCCGAACGACATATCCAAAAATCAGCCCGATCCAACGGTGCGATCAAAAGTTACGATTGATTTATGACTGTTGTGCTGAAAACCTAAAGATCTTCTATCGTATTCCTTCCGCCATCATAATATTCCTGAAAGGACGGGAGAAAATTGAAGAACATAGACACGTTGAGGGTGCAGGGTGTATACACTAAGGGTGTAGAGGGTATATGCACTGAGGGTATCGATAAGAAGACCCGATCAGCTCCCCCAAGACAAACCTCTCCATTTACCATTCTTACTGAGGGTGCCCTAACCCACGCCACCACGACCTTATGGTTGTCCTATCATCAGAACTAGAAACTCTAGAATCAAGTCAATGAAATCAATTGGTTTGCAACTGAAGACCCTGGCCTCTCCTAAGAATTAAGCTAGTCTCAGATAATGCACGGTACTCATGAAAATACAAAGCGTCGGTAATCCTTTTAAGGGTGATAGTACGAGCAAAAGCAGCAACGCAAATGAATTTTGACAGGCCTAAGAATCAAGAAGCAGAGAAGACAGAAGCGTGACCCAAGATCAGCTGAATACTAAGCACGCTATTTCTCTTGTGACCGATGTCACTTCACACTCACATATTGACTGGACATTAATTTTTGCCTTTTTAGTGTTGCTATATTCTAAAAAAATTGTCGGTCTTGCATGCATGCATCTACACTTAGATAATTTCAAGTAAAGTAACATACTTCATAAATCAGGCAACTCAAGATTCAAAACCTTTTCAAAACCAAGTTTTTAAAATGATGGTACGATGATTTAAGAAGTACGCGAATACTCAAAATTTAGGGAAACATGGCATAAGCATTTGCATAGTGCATACACATGAACACTTGCATAAGTGTACCGCGCACCAGTCCAAGAATACATAAGCATAAGCTCCATGGCCTACTAGATAGGCTTCACCACCGCATCCTGGTATATACCTTGATGATTAGTCACACTACCATCACAGACCAGATTGTCATGATAAGATCACATGTCTTCCTAGAGAGGCAAGTCACTTCGTAAGTCCTCCTAGAGAGGCAAGTCACTTCACAAGCCCTCCCAAAAAGGCGAATCATTTCACAAGCCTTCGTAGAGAGGCATAACAAGATCACTTGTCCTCCTAGATAGTCAAATCACTTCATAAACCCTCTCAGAGAGGCATAACAAGATCAGATGTCCTCCTAGATAGGCAAATCATTTCATAAGCCCTCTCAAAGAAGCACAACAGAATCATAAGCCCTCCCAGAAAAGCAAATCACATCACAAATCCTCCCCGAAAATTGAATCAAATCTCAAGCCCTTTCTACAGGCAATCCAAATCCCTTTTTACAGGCACTAATCCAAAGCCCATTTTACAGGCACGAATCAAAGACCTTCTTACAGGTAAATCTCAAGCCCTTTCTACGGGCACTAATCCAAAGCCCTTTCCACATACACGAACAAAGCCCATATATAGGCAATCCCAAGCCCATTCTACACTGAAATCCCAAGCCCTTTTCACATGCAATTCTAAGTCTTTTCCACAGGCACAAATTCAAAGCCTTTTTTACAGGCAAACTCAAGCCCTCTCTAAAACCAAAAAGCCCCATTTGAAAAGATATAGGAGAAAGTTAGAGAGAGAAAGACTGGAATGAGAAAATCTTGCAACTGATACGTAGGACCACAAAAAGGGCTTTTTGGCCTAGCTTCTTCTTTTCTAAAAAAGTCTTTAGGATACGCTTTCAAAGGTTCTCAGACTAGAAATCACAAACACAACACGACAATGTCAAATGCGAACTTCCAAAGCAAACATTCTCGAATCATAAAAATGATGATGCTCAAGAAAACTTGACAAAATGAGAGAAAACAAAGTAGGTACAAGAAAAAATTGAAAGAGTAGAAAAGAGGATTAATCCCACAGTGCCAAAAGAGTATTGAAAAAAAGGGCAAAAGATGGCAGCGAAAGCCACACCATGAGTGATGACAGCTAGGCCAAAATGCCCAGGGCTACGTCTTGGGTGAGGAAGGCTGTTGACTATGCAAGAAAAAAAATTATTCTGCATCAAAAAGCTTTTAATCAATCAAGGAGGAATAGGGGCATCCACAAACAGAAAATAATGTAGGCACAAAAAATTCTCCTTTCGCGAAGTTAGGAAATAATAAACATAATATCACCCTAGTGATAAGAGAAAAAATGCCACAAAAGCTGAGCAAGAGGCAAAGTCTAAAATTCATATACGAGATTCAAGAACCAAGGGAACGTAACTCGATCTTTGCTCAAGAATAAAGAAGCCAGCCAAAAGTTCTTATTTTCAAAAACAAAAAAGATCAACCCAAAACTCTCTTTATGTCTTCTCAAAGACTCTCACCTCCTCAACATCAACCTTCAGCCATTATCCTAGCCAGTAAGAATTCTCATTTTCGTAGCAGATCATCAACCTGCACATCAATCATTATCCAAGCCAATAGGAGTTCTTATATCCTCAGCAGATCATCAACTCTTAGCCTTTATCATAGCCAGTAGGAACTCTCATCTCCCCAGCAGGCCATCAATCATCATGCCATTAATTCTTAGCCAGCGTACAATCAATCAATCATCATCATCATATCCCCAGTAAACATAAATCATACTAGAATCACTGACAGAATAATCCTACACAGTCCATTAAGGTAGGGGCTCACCCTCTACACCGTTCACACAATCCGTTAAAGTAGGGGCTCACCCTCTACACAGTTCACAAAATTCGTTAAAGTAGGGGCTCGCCCTCTACCTGGTTCACAAGTCCGTTAAAGTAGGGACTCGCCCTCTACACGGTTCACAGGCTCGTTAAAGTAGGGGCTCGCCCTCTACACGACTCACAAGCTCGTAAAAGCAGGGACTCGCCCTCTACACGGTCACAATCCCGTTAAAGCAAGGGCTCACCCTCTACACTATTTACAAGCCCGTTAAAGCAAAGGCCCGCCCTTTACACGGTTCACAGGCCGTTAAAGCTGGGGCTCGCCCTCTACACAGCTCATAAGCCCGTTAAAGCTGAGGGATATCCCTCTACACGGCTCACAAGCCCATTAAAGCTGGGGGTCTCCCTCCAAATGGATCACAAGCCCGTTAAAGTCGGGGCTCGCCCTCTATAGGTTCAGAAGTTCGCTGAAGCAGGGGCTCACCATCTACGTGGCTCGCACACTTTGCTAAAACAGGGGCTCACCCTTCTACACGGTCTAAACATTTTTCAAAAGCAGGGGGCTCACCCATCTACGTGGTTCACACATCACAGCAAGACACAGGATATGTACCAAACAAGTCCAGAAATCACCCATCCATTCTAACGAAGATAAACAGCATAGCATAGTATAGCATCATTTGCATTGCATTATTTTTAAAACATCACTTGTGATTCATGCGAGTACCATAAAATGATGTGTTCTCGATATCATCCTAGTTTTTTTGCTTCACAAAGAATCCAGGCCGATAAGGTATGTGAACACCTCATTTTGCGACCCCCGCAAGAATCCTGAACTCTAGGAAAAAGAGTACGCATGCATGCACGAGTATTCCTAAATCCATACATACCATACACATGTGATACAATTCAAAGAAGGAAGCCGAAAGGACCCCCGAATGAGAAGTTACGAGAATTACCAAAAATTGCCAAAATCGAAAATCGTCAAAACTCTTGGCAACTTGTGAAAGGAGATTTACCCATATATGACCATCCTCAAACCTTAAGAAATATTCACAAGGAGTAGCATACTTGAAAATCAGCTCGATCCGACGGTCGGATCTCCGAAAATTTAGAAAACTGGGAGTTCGTTTCTGCTAATCAAATGGAGGCCTTCTCAAAATTAAAATGATATGAAGTTTGGTTAGTAGATAGGTATTATTGTGGGGAAGAACATATTCAAAGTTCGGCTTTATTGGACATAGGATCATCAAGAATCAATTCGTCTATCGTGTAATTCTAGTCGAAATGTCCTTAGTAGAAAATTAAAGTAAATAGAGGCCTTCCCGAATTCTGATCGACCTCAAATTTGGATACAAGATAGAAAACATTTGGACGAAAAATATATCCAAAATTCAAGAAAATCCAACGGTTAGAAGTTTACTTTCCATACAAACAAGTGACCTCGACTACAAGAAGTACCTTTCTTGTGTAGGAACAAACTCTTTGTACCAAGACTTTTATTTTCATTACATATTCAAACATCATCATGATCCAACGGTTAGAACTTGACTTATTGTACAAAAAAGTGACCTTGTTTATAACAAGTACCTTTCTTACGCGAAAACAAACTCTTTGTACCAATCAGAGAAAAAGGAAACCTTCCTGAACTCTGATTGACTTGAAATTTTGACACAATCTAGAAGACTTCTATTCCCAACACATATCCAAAAATCAACACGATCCAACGGTGGTAAGGCTTCATGATAAGAAAGGTACACACCTCCCCTCCATTCTTGCTCTCCATGCATTTTTTCAACTGTAAATAGACCTCCCCTCTATTCATATTTTCCATCAATAATCAAGGGGATTTCGTGGTACACACCAAGAGACCCTTATTCTCTCCCTCCAAGGAGGCTCAGTATAATTTTCTCTCTCTTTTTTTATTTATTCATCAGTCTTAAAATTCATATTCTTGTCTGCATAATTTCTATCACTTAATAGTTTTTCAAAACCCTTTTTCAAATTGTTTTTCAAAACCAAAGGCGTATAATAAACCCTAATCCAATTCCAAAATAGTATTATTACTTTCTTACTTTTCCTAAATTCTGGATTAGCAGCATTGTTATACGAAGGAATCGATAATCGCTATATATCTAATCTAACTCATAGATTAAGGTGTATATGTGATAAATACTCAATTATGAGAACATTATTGCCATCTATACCGGTTTAATCAATAAACTATGCTACACGATCGGTCAACTCGCCTCATACAATATCGATTATAAGATTCCATATCGAATTAGTTTTCGAAAAGCCCAATGCCTTACAAAATCACTTGTTTCATTACATCTATTATTATCAAACTCTCTTTTTCAAATCACACACACACACACACTTAGTTTTAAAATCATGGGCGAACTAGGAAACACATCCTTTTTATCCCAACCCCAAAATTTCTATTTCTAAGGCAAGCACGAAAAGCTGTAAAGTAATAGTAATAGTATACAAGAATTGAATTATAACACGCGCATATCTTACTCAGGAGACTAAAAGGGCGAATTGGGTGCCTAACACCTTCCCAATTCGTAACTTAATCTCCGAACCTTCGAATCAACTTGTTTTGCATACATTGTTTATAAGAGGATATTTAGTCCATAAATACGTATCTTTTGCACAAACCTTTTTTGTTTGTTTAGTAAAACAAATTGGGGACTCTTATTCTTTTCAAAATTGATTTTCAAAGCAACACGGAATCACTGCCCATGAGGACCTCAGGCGTTAAGAACGCGGGTTCTCACACTATTAATCGGAGGTCGCTGCATTTTCTTAACATCGATGTCCCTTTCTTGGACACTCGCTTCCAAACAAATACGGGTTAGCAGAACACCAAATTTTATCGTTTCATTATGAGCCACCGTATCACATATTTTGGTGATTTTTCGCATAATATATTAAACCAAACAATAAGGTTTATTTCGATCGATGAAATACAACACATAAGCATGTTATGAATACAAGCGTTGGATATGCGAAGTGGGGTCTATTGCATTTGCTACAACCAGCCATAGAGTGCGTTAATGTTCGGCCAAATTATTCCTATCAAACTGTGGGCCAATCCAAGTCATTGGACGATTGGCCAAAAATGTGGCCAATTCGTCATCAGATGGTATGGGATTTTAGTTGGGTAGGGAAATTCATAAATATTGGCCAATAATGACGGAATTTTCGTGACTCTACTAACAACCTCAATATTGAAAGGTACAATTCTCCCACGTACGTGGGCAACAAATGAGTATGTTGTATCAAATACCCACACTAAACTTGCGAAAAATTCACGACACAAGGTAAGATTACATTGGTTACTTGTTTAGCGTAAGTATTGTACCCATCCCTCGTGTCTCTCGAATGCTCCTATTTGTGGGAAATTGTCCAAAGCACCATTGAACACTGGCCTCTCGATCATCACGGCCCAATTTTTGAAAGCGTAGTTCCACCAATCATGCTCTTGACGGCTACATAAACCTTGAAACCCACCCCTTGTCGCTTGAAGAACCTCGGGTTTGTTGAGTAGCTCAATAGAGGCTATTGATGAGGATTTAAGAGTTTGGGAAGGGATTGGCATAAGAAATTTCGAGATTGAGGGAGGTTAGGGCTCGAAATTGGGTTTTAGAAAGAGAAAGGGGATGATTTGTGGATGGGATTGGAATTTTGGGATGAAAATGGGGTTTTATGGTTGTTAAATTGGGAAAGGAGGGTTTGTTTTGATGATGGGTGAAGGTTTTGGGGGTAGAAGAAGGAGAGATATGGGTCGAATGGAGAAGAAAGAGAAGATGGGGCACGATTTGGGGTTTTAATCGGGGTTGCTCTATTTTGAAATTTGAACCATGATCGATCATGGGTTTGCACTGCCGCCTATATTTTGAACCATGATCGATCATGAAAACCTTCTGCCTGGCATTTTTGCCCCCATGATCGATCATGCCTCCACATAATTTCTCATACGGCATTTCTTTCACTTGTTCACCTTATTGCTCCCCCCCAACTTGGTCCATACATTCCCGATTACACCCGAACCTTCGATAAATATTCCTGAAGCTAAAAAAATACTAACAAAAATATTATTTACAAAATCGACCTATGCTTTTTAGGCATAAGTCGGGTCTTCGAGACGAGTGGACTCCTCTCGAGATGGGAATTCCAAAAACGGCTTGAGACGTTATCCGTTCACTTTGAACATAGAGCCAATTTTGGGATCCTCAATATTCACGACCCCAAAAGGGAATACATGCGGAACAATGTATGGGCCAGTCTAAAGAGATTTTAGCTTTCCCGGGAAAAGATGCAAACGCGTGTCATAAACAAGAACTTTGTGCCCAAGGTTAAATTCTTTTCTCAAAATGGATTTATCATGAAAATTTTTGGTATGTTCCTCGCTTACCTTCGTGTTCTCATACGCATCTCTTCTTAATTCCTCTATTTCATTGATTTGTAACATACGGTCAAGCCCGACTTTCCCTAGGTCATAGTTAACCATCTTAGTTGCCCAGTATGATTTATGTTCTAACTCTACTGGCAAATGACATGGTTTTTTGTATACAATGCGATAGGGAGACATATTTAGAGTTTTTTTATACGCAGTACGATAAGCCCAAAGTGCGTCGGTCAATCTTAGAGACTAATCCTTGCGATTCGGGTTTACCGTTTTCTCCAGAATCTGTTTGATCTCTCTATTTGCCAACTCGGCTTGACCGTTAGTTTGAGGATGATAAGCGAGCGATACTTTGTGGTTTACATCATACTTTTGCATTAAGAATTGAAATGGTCTATTGCAAAAGTGAGTACTGCCATCACTTATTATTGCCTTAGGTGTTCCAAAACATGCAAGAATGTGCTATTTCAAGAATCAAATCAAAAATTTGTGATCATTTTTCTTGCACGCTTGGGCTTCCACCCATTTTGAAACATAGTATACGGCAACGAGAATGTAAAGTTTACCGTAGGAGGATGGGAATAGTCCCATAAAGTCGATGCCCCAGCAATCAAAGATTTTAATCATTAGGATTGGATTGAGTGGCATTATATTCCTCTTGGAGATCCTTCCAAGCATTTGGCATATCTGACATGCCCTACAATAGCGTTGTGCGACCTTAAAGAGTAACGGCCAATACAGTTCGCTTTACAAAACCTTGGTGGTAGTCTTCTTTGTCAAAAAATATCCCTCACAAGCCTCCGAATGGCAGAACGACAATACTTTACCCACTTCCTCATCAAGAATGCAACGGCAGATAATCTGATCCGCACAATACTTGAACATATACGGCTCATCCTAGTAGAAATGACCCACTTCGCTTAAGAATCTTCTCATATCTTGTGCACTCTATAACCTTGGCATCTTGTCAAATACAAGATAGTTAACAATGTCCGGGTACCATGGAAGGGTAGAGATAGCCAACAGTTTTTTTTTCGGAAAAGAATCTTGGATTGGACTTTCTTCGATGTTGTTTGTAAAAGTGAGCCGAGACAGGTGATCGGCCACCACATTCTCAACTCCCTTTTTATCTTTTATGATCAGATAAAACTCTTGCAACAACAGGATCCATTGAAGAAGCCACGGATTAGCATATTTCTTTGTAAACAAATACTTCAATGCCACATGATCCGTGAAAATGATAATGGGCAATCCTATTAAGAAGGATTAGAACTTATCCAATTCAAAGATTGCTAAAAGTTCTTTCTCCGTTGTGGTGTAGTTCATTTGAGAATCGTTCAACGTCCGACTTGCGTAGTAAATTACACCTGGTTTCTTGTCGTTCCTTTGACCAAGAACCGCTCTAACGGCATAGTCACTAGCATCACACATTAGCTCGAATGGCAAACTCCAATTCGGTGTCTGCATTATCGGCGCAGTAGTGAGCATATGCTTTAGCAAGACAAATGCTTCTTCGCACTTGGTGTCCCATTCAAATGGTGCATCTTTAAGGAGAAGGTTGCACATCAGCTTGGATATGAAACTGAAGTTCTTGATGAACCTCCTATAAAACCTGGCATGTCCCAGAAAAGATCCGACATCTTTCAAATTCTTGGGTGTAGAAAGCTTAGCAATTAATTTAATTTTTGCTTTGTCAACTTCAATTCCCTTTGACGAAATGATGTACCCTAACACAATACCCTTGGTCACCATGAAGTGACGCTTCTCCCAATTCAACACCAATTATTTCTCAACGCAATGTTCCAAAACCTATTCCAAGTTAGTCAAGCATTTGTCGAATGACTTACCATAGATGGTAAAGTCATCCATAAAAACTTTCAAAGTTCTTTCCACCATATTGCTAAAAATACTTAGCATACACCGTTGGCGCTGTTGCTAGGGATAAGGCAAAAAAAGGATTATGGGTTTTGTATAAAACCTTTTTGTAAATAACTCTCTATTTAATTAATTTAATTTTTTATCTTGTTCTTATTCTATTTTGTAGAGTTTTCAAGGAGCAATTCGAATAGTTTTCCGATCCCATGCAAGGGTAATTGTTTGTGGATACTCGAATTAGCCCTCCCCCGTCACTAAGAATGGCAAACCAAGGTAGAATGGCAGACCACAAGAGCGATAACAAAGGTAAAGGTGCAAACAATGTTCCTCCGGTTAGGACCATGAGGGATTATCTTCAACCCTCTCGTGAGACTTCCAACTCATGCATCGTGCTTTCCACCGGTCAAGCCGGCGCTTTCTCTTTCAAACTGGGTATACTTCAACATATCACTTCTTTTCACGGTATAGAATCTGAAAACCCATATCTGCACTTAAAAGACTTTGAAGAAGTCTGCTCCATATTTCGTGAGAAAAATATTGACAAGGATATCATGCGATTAAAACTCTTTCCTTTGTCCCTAAAAGATAAAGAAAAATTTTGGTTAAATGCTCAAAGACCGCAATTAATTCGGTCTTGGCAAGAGCTTCTAGCGGAGTTTTACAAAAAAAATATTTCCCGTCCATAGAACCAATGCTTTGAGAAGGGCGATATCCAATTTTTCACCAAAAGAAAACGAAAGTTTCTACAAGTGTTGGGAAAGATACAAAGAGTTTTTAAACGCATGCCCTCACTATGGTCACGAAACTTGGAACCTTGTCAGTTTTTTCTATGAATCTCTCACCCTTGAAATGCGTACTTTTGTTGAGACCATGTGTAATGGTCAATTTTTGAGCAAGAACCCCGATGAGGCTTTGTTATATTTTGACGAATTAGCAGAAGGTGGCCAAAATTGGAACACCTATACTGATGAACGTAAGGCCAAAACTCCGGGAAAGGGTGGGTTGTACCAATTTTCTAATGAATATGACATGGGGGAAAGATTGTTCCAATTGCCCAAGAAAGTAGAGGCAATAGAGGCAAGTAAGCTTAGAGAGGTCAATGTAGTATCCTCGAGTCAGTTGTGTCTCATTTGTGAAAATTCGGGACACGCGACTGATGATTGCCCTACCATTCTCGCTTTTCGGGAAGTCCTCAAAAATTTCGCCCAAGTCAATGCTTTGAATATATAAGTACAACCATAACCGTTAACAAAACAACCCTTTTTTCGCAAAAGTACAATGAGGGATGGAAAAATCACCCTAATTTCAGTTGGGGAAGGAATCAAAGTCAGAACCACATCCAATATTATCAGAACTAAAGGCAACATCAACTTCAAAATTCTTTCGCCCCACCACATAACAAAAACCAAAACCTAGAAACTTTGTTGAGAACCTTTGTGGAAAAGACGGATTGTGATGTGGGTGAGTTAAAAACCCAAATGTCTAAACTTACCACCGCCCTAGCAATGCAAGAGAAGGGAAAATTCCCATCTCAACCTTTAACTAATTCTAGAGGTCAAGCTTTGGTGATAGACGGAGGAGAGCTTAGTACCAAGTTAGAAGAACTTAAATTCATCAGGATTCTACAGAGTGGGAAAGAGATAGACAAAACTATTGTTCTTAAAACTCCCAAGATGGCAGACATAGTTAAGTCTACGAGTGTTGAGAAGTTAAAGGTTGAAAAACTTATGGGAGGAGAGAAGAAGAGAGAGGAAGAGAAATAAGGAAATGAGGATCTTGAGAAAATCAATAATGGGATCAAGGTTCCTTTCCCGGAGAGGTTAAACCAACCATCCAAATCTAATATCGAGATTTTGGACGTGTTTCGACAATTAAAAATCAACATTCTGTTGCTTGATGCGGTCAAGCATATACCTTCGTGTGCTAAGTTCCTAAAGGACTTATGCACGACAAAACAAAGGTTGAATGTCAAGAAGAATGCCTTTATGGTGGAGCAAATGAGCTCCATCATGCAAGGCACAAGAGCCCCTAAGTTCAAGGACCCCGGCTGTCCAACAATTTCGTGTGTAATAGGGAATTGTAGGATAAAAAATGCTTTGCTTGATTTGGGAGAAAGTGTAAACGTGCTCCCATATTCTGTGTACCAACAATTGGGGTTGGGAGAATTAAAACATACGAAGGTGACGATTCAATTAGCGGACCGATCCGTTAAGATCCCAAGAGGGGTAGTCGAGGATGTGCTTGTCCAAATTGACAAGTTTTATTTTTCGGTTGATTTCATCATCCTCGACATGAAACCCGTGTCAAACCCGTTCAATGAAATTCCGGTAATCCTCGGACGACCATTTCTTGCTACTTCTAATGTTATAATAAATTGCAAGAATGGAATAATGAAGTTAGCTTTTGGAAACATGACTTTGGAGCTAAACGTGTTTTCTTTAAGCAATCAAAGAGATGATAATGATGATGATGAAAGTGAACACGTGAACATGATAGAGTCATGTATCCAAGACCACTTCGTGGCAACTTTTGAATCGGATTCAACGAAAGGTCTTTCAACCACTTCCGATGAACCCGAGGGATGTATGAATGTGTTTTCTTTGTTTGACAAACAGGATGAAATTGCGAATAAAGAAGAAAACACGCTACCCTCCACCAAAAAGCTTGAAGGACAAATGAAACTCAAGCCATTGCCGAGCAACTTGAAGTATGCCTTCTTAGGAGTTTTCGACACTTACCCCGTCATCATCTCTCATCCGGACTTTTGGATGATCAAGAAGTAAGGTTAGTCAATTTACTTGGTAAATATAAGAAAGCTTTTGGTTGGACTCTTGCCGACCTCCAAGGAATAAACCCATTAATTTGTACACATAAAATTCATTTAGAGGATGGAGCGAAAACATCAAGGCAATTTCAACGCCGGTTGAATTCTAACTTGCAAGATATGGTTAAGAACGAGGTGTTGAAATTGTAAATGCAAAGATCGTATATCCAATCTCGGATAGTAAATGGGTTAGCCCAACTCAAATGACTGATCTCCCTATTTGTGATTCAGGTTTACCGTTTTCTCCAGAATCTGTTTGATTTCCCTATTTGCCAACTTGGCTTGACCGTGAGTTTGAGGATGATAAGCGAACAATACTTTATGGTTTACACCATACTTTTGCATTAAGGATTGAAATGGTCTATTGCAAAAGTGAGTACTGCCATCACTTATTATTGCCTTAGGTGTGCCAAAATGTGCAAGAATGTGCTCTTTTAAGAATTGGATCACAACTTTGTGATCGTTTTTCTTGCACGCTTAGGCTTCCACCCATTTTGAAACGTAGTCTACGGCAACTAGAATGTAAAGGTTAACGTAGGATGATGGGAATGGTCCTATAAAGTCGATGCCCCAGCAATCAAAGATTTCAATCGTCAGGATTGGATTGACTGGCATCATATTCCTCTTGGAGATCCCTCCAAGCATTTTTCATATCTGACATGCCTTGCAATAGCGCTGTGTGTCCTTAAAGAGCAATGGCACCAAAAACTTAACGTTGATAGAATATCGTATTGTGGTGGCCCAAGTGCAAGCACGTCAAGTAGTAATATAGTCTCGAAAGTCCGAGTATCAAACCACAAGGATAGTTGAAAAGGAATGGAATGGATTACAAATTTTACGATTTTTCTAGTTTTGTGAGTTGGTTTGAAATCGAACAATCGTAAAGTAAAAAGGTTGTGAAAATTAGTAAGAAAGCATTAAGGTATTTGGAAGTTGTTTGTGATACAATAGACGGTAATTGCAATCTCATACATAGATTTCAACACAATAATCTCAAAAATGGGGAATGTTGCGATAACTCCCAATAGCAAAGGGTGCGAAGCTAGGCAACTCATTCTTGGGTTGAAGCTATATCAAGAGAGAATACCACATAATTCCACCAAAGATGAAGCTATCATATCTATCTCTTAACTACGGGTGTGAAGCAAAGCAGCCCATTCCCAATGAAGCTAATCCGAGGTAGAGATGATAAATTTATCGTAACAAAGTTTTATATTAAGCATGTATGTGAAATCTAATGGTTTAAAAAAATGGAAATTAAATAGCGAATCATTACAATGAAACGGAATGAAGTTTGTGGAATAAATTCATCAACTAGTCGATCATTACTTAAAAAAGATAATAAGGAGTCTGAATATCACGTAAAGTGTAAAAAAGCACTCAAAATATCATTAAGTAAATCAAAGACTAGATTAACAAATTTATAAATCATTGAGTTTTTAACATTTTTGTCCCTTAAAGTTTGACCGAATTGTCGCATTCATCCCTAATAATCATTTCTTGACATTTCACACCTTGATGTAGATTCCGCCTGTCATTTCGATCCCTCAAGCCATCTGTCGTTTGTTTTTTAGAAGGAAAACGTTGATGGCGGGGTAAATTAGTTAGCCCACATCATTCCATCTTCTTATTTTTTTGCCAATTTGAGAGATATAACATATATGTGTATATGTGTTTCCCTCTATTACAACAAATTAGAGGAAATCAGATAAAGAAAAAAAGAGAATTATAGAGAGAGAAAGATCGAGGAGAGTGTGGGTGCTTTGCCAATGTCGTAAATGCTTTGTTTCAACAATGTTGAAACAGAGGATGGTAAAGGATGATGTACATAATAAAGACTTAATGTTATGTTTTTTTAGCATTATTGCTAAAGAACAAAAAAGAGTTAGAAGAGAATTGAAGGTAACCAAACTAATAACTCTAGTTTATAAAGTGGAGAAATACACTCTGTTTATTTTGGGCGACAAAAGGAACTGACATTTATAAGTAAAACTGAACATGGTAAGGAAAAATTTTTTACTCGCTTACTAATCTGCTGTGCACAGGGGCTTTTTTTTACCCACACCCTACACAACATCCCATATACATACTCCCTCAAATATCTCAACTTCCACAATCTTTGTGAGTTTTTTACACACATAATAATCTGCTCCATTTTCAATCTAGTTAGTCATCCAAGTGAATTCAACGAAAAATCAAAATTACCAAATTGCAGTCGAAGCCGTAAATTCGCGGCCAATTAAGGAAGCCCTTCTTACTTTCGTGCTCTGTTGTAAAATCACTTTGGAGATAAAGAGGTGGATCATTCGAGAGTAGGATCAGACTCGATCGAGATCGATTGCATTTTTCCAGTCCTAATCTCTCTCTCGCTCGCTTTTCCCCCACGATGCTTGTACTTCGCTTGCAGAATCAGGCTATTCGGCCGGGATCGAATCGAGGAGGTGGTGGTGGCGGTTGAGGAGGAGGTTTATCCCATGATTCCGTTGCCGTAAAAGCAAGGTTGGCGTCTCTCCTCTCATCCTCCTCTATTTATTTTATTTCGTACTTTATAACAGTATGTTGACTAATTTACCCCTCCATCAAACGTTTTTCGTCTACAAAACAAACGGAAGATGGCTTGAGGGACCAAAATGACAGGTGGAATCTACATCAAGGTGTGAAATGTGAAAAAATGAATATCAGGGACGAATGTGACAATTTGGTCAAACTTTAAAGGACGAAAATGTTAAAAACTCTAAATCATCTATGGAATTTAAGAACTCTTTGTAATTTCTACAAAAGGAATAAAAATCCATAAATGCGGGAAATGAGTTGCAAGCTTTTTAGAACCATATAAAAATGCTGTGTTTTCATTAATCAACAAGCACTAAGCATACAAGGCATGAAAAGTCTAATCTTTTAAATGAAAATACCTAGAAAGCTTGAAGAGTGAAGGATTTGGAAAGGAAAATGATGCACAATTATTTAACAAACTTTAAACATGGATTGAGAAATTAATTACCAAAAATCATATCGCGATTCACTTTTGTAGCCTTAGTAAAAGACTACTCCATAATAGATGCAAGAACAAATATTATAGAAGAAACATTCTTACAAACAAGAATTTACAAGAGAAAAATGAAGAAAGGTTACACCTTGAGCTCTCCCTTCTCTTTAGAACTCTATGTGTAAAAACTATATCATCCATCTACCCATTTTCCTTAGCCTTAAACTAGCCACAAAATAACTAAGAAATAATAAAATAATACAAGGGAAAATATCTGAAGACAACAATCCCTCAAAACAGGCTGAAAGGAGCAGGTAGTTGGTGTACTTGCCAGGCCATGATCGATCATGATTATGCCTATGATCGATCATGGAAATGCACTGCCAGAAGAATTGCAAGCCATGATCAATCATGGCTTTACCCATGATTGATCATGGGTCTGGGACTTTTTCACTCAGCACTTTTGCAAGCCTTAAGCTTTCATTTGGTTAATTCCTCGAAGGCCATTTCATTTCATTCCTATAAATACAAAGAAAACACTACAAAAGCATATCTAGCGGGGCGATATTAGATACAAAACTCGCTAAAGCACTAATCTCGAGATAAGCGGATAATTGGGCATAATTAATGTAACAAACGCGTCAAGCGAGTCCGAGAAGGAGCTTATATATGCAAGACCATATTATGCGTTTATCATGTATGCATGCATATTATTGTATAAATTGTATGACATAAATATTCTTTTATTCAAAAGGACATTATGTGACCATTATGTTTACACAATTTATAGGCAATAATTATATGAAACATTGGTGCCATAGTACATGGAAGGGACCCTGCTGTTGAACAGTAAGTAACCGCCATGACTCATATCCATGAATAATTTGATTATTGCATTTGAGTTGTCACTAAGTATAATTTTAGTGTGCACCGAGACGGGTTAAGACACCAGAGTTATGAGGAGACACGATAGAATATATAGTGTGCTTGATTTGTACTTTTTCCTTCAAAAATAATACTTGCATATTTTGTTATGTTTACTTCCATTCAGTACACTTTTTTCATTCGTAAATAAACTTATATATTTTATTATGGGTAGTATTGGTGATCAATAAGATAGGAAGACATATGAGTGAAGTGGAGAAAGTAAATAGAAAATTGTGTGGTAGATAGAATTTGAAAAGTGTTTAGTTAAATTTTATAAGACAAATATTCTACAGTGATGAAGAGATATTGAGATTAATATCATAAGTTGGCATGCATTTATTTAGTGCAAGAGGTAATATGAGAAATAGGTGACAATTTTATGAAATAGGTAATATTTAAGGAAAAGGGTGGCGGCTTAGGGCTGTGTAGATCGAGTGTAGCTTGTGCGATGTATGTGATTATTAATCATTATTTTCATAAATGTGTTACTAAGAAAAAATAAATTGTACTACTTTATTTGATATTATTGTTATATATTGTTTGCTCATTTATTAATTAGTCCTGGCAATGCATATACTTGCAATTTTTTTCTTTTGTCTTTGTGATTTCATTGCCCCTTTTATGCCGACATAATTGCATTTGAAAAAAAATAGTTTTAATTAGGAAGATATAAAAAAAATATATATGTGAGCATTAAAGTTTCAAAGGTCATCATTACATAGTTATTTTTTCTTATTATTAATATAATATTAAAATCTTAACTCCACGATTGAAATTTTACACTACTAGTGGGGAAGGTACTCACTCGAACTTGAGAGATATCACAAATTTGAATCTCAATAATGGCTGATTAGGGTGAGTTTCGCTGTTTACAGTTAAATGGAAAGGTCTAAACCTCCTTTATCTATATATATATATATATATATATGAAAAAAGAAGAAGATAGAGACTCAAAAATGTAATTGTGCTAAAGTAGTTCCATGTAGATAAGTGTTAATATTCTTCTCTTATACACTATTTACTAGGTTAAACAGTATTTTCTTTTATATAAACAGTAAAACTTATAAGATTCGTGCTTCGAGCTTAGGGGAAAAAGGGGAAAAGAGAATAAACTTGTATCTATTATTATTGGCAAACTTTCTTTTATATTACTGTGCCACAACTAGATCTTAATAAATCATTTTTTGAAATTTAACACACAAAATAAAATTCTTGTTTTGAACCTCATTAACAAGTATTTAAACGACTTCTTTTACGTGGATATAATTATATAATTTTTGAAAAATATATATCAGTTTGTTGATTATTTATTAATTATATCTAAATTCCACCATCTATCCAATATGTCAATTTTGTAAATATAAAAAGTATTTATACAGTCTAAAATTATTGTCGAAGTACACGAATATAATAATTCATTGTAATTTCTAAGCTTCTTTGAAAAAGCCCCTTTTGTAAATTCATCAAATCTCTTTTTTTCACACAACATTTGCAAAATAAAAACTTTTACCATCTTTCGTTACTGGCAAGGGTTGGTGATTGGTTTTATGCAATATGTTAGAGTTAGGAGTACTTTTACTATTTTTTTTTTATAATTATATATGAGTATCGATACCCCACCTCTAGTAATCCCATGAGACTCTGGTTGCTCGACCGAGAGATGATCCCGGTGACCCAAAAAAGATTTCATGCCTTGGAAAATCAAACTTGAGATTGTGCACCTACTCACACGGTCTAAGTTCACCCTTACCGCTGTGGCAACCCCTTGGGTTATACTTTTACTATCTTTTTTAACACCATTTTTTTGGTTCTCCCCCTCTCTAGCTGTTTTTATCTTTACTGCCATATCCATGTCTATGGGCTCAATATCCGACCCAAATAGCAACTCCACGTCATGAGATCCGACCCAAATAGCAAACCTCTCATAAACAAGAACAAAAAAATGGGGAGTGAATCTTTTTTTCAACAAGTTTCGGAATGGACACTACACCAAAATTCGCTAATTGGCACGGTTCTACGCCGTGCCTGACCGAATCTAGCACGGTTCCGAGCCGTACTAAATATCGCCGTACCAAATTATTTGGCACGGTCTGAATCCGTACCGTAAGTGTGTAATATTTTGGTCAAAGGGTACCAAATTTACAATATTTGACATGCACTGGACACGGCTCTTTACCGTGCCAATTTTGAGACACGTGGCACTACGATTTTCAAACACGTTTCAACCTTGCGGACCAATTTGAGTTGGACTTTGGCACGCTTTTGTAACGTTTTTGGCACTGTTATAAACCGTAACAAATTAATTAAATTTAATAAAAAAAATATTTTTTGCATAACACAGCTAATTTATATATACACAAAAAACAAAACAAATACATCCACCAAATTGAAAAAATAAACCATTTAATTGAAAAATGACCCATCATTCTACATGCAAATCATATTACACTTTTACAAGAAGAATTCGCCAACCTACAGAGTTTCATTGTTAGGACCATATACAAGTAAAAGTAATATTTATCACAAAGCACCAAATACAATAGACTACTTTAGTTGTCTTCCAAATCTTCTTTATTCTTTTCCACCTTGTTGTAACCACCAAAATCCTTGACCCGTCTTTGTGACCTGGGTATATAAGATTAAAAACAAATTCAAATAGGGTGACAAGATACAAGTTTAAGACGAAAAATTACAAAAGCTAAGGGGGAACCGGGAAGTTGGACGGGGCATATAATAGTAATTGAACACAACAAGAGCAATTGCTCTTTTATTTAGTTGGAAATGTTGAATATTAAATGAGATTTCTATAGCATGAGGCAACTAATTCATAAGCACCAAACAAATTAACTATATCAAAATTCAAAAAATAGGATAAACACATTGTACCCAATAGTAACATCTTTGATATGAAGTCAATTGATCACCATTAGCTCTTGTTCCATACCAATCCTACAAACTCTCAAATAACAACTCTCATGACTTAAATTAGCTTGTACTCTTGACCATTGATTAGGTCAAAATTATTGTTCTCTTAAAAAGTATCAAAGTAATTGAAAATGTCCTCAAGTAATAAAGCAAAGAGATGAAAGAGGTTCAGAATATGCGTGTGTGGACATAAATCATGAATGTAGGTTAGTCAAATAATTAAAAATATATATCTATGTATGTATAAAGATTTGTCAAATCAACTAATCGATACATGGAAAAATAAACTAATTCAACCACTAAAAAGAATTCACCAACTGAACAAAGCAAACAATGAGATGCATCACTTTACTACATAAACAAGCATAAATTAAGACTTTCAACACTTCTAGTTTAGCATTTGCCTTTCTTTGTTTTAAGCCTAGCTAGTATCATTTTTATCATAAAAAGGCTATAAAGGGTATGATGAAGATAAGCTTTCTCAAACTCTAATATTCTACCAAAACAAAATCATCCTAACCAATAATGTATAATTAATAATACTTATTGAATGCTAGCAAGTCACTATACTATACAAGTTTGCTAGTTTTCAATGATGATGCCAATGGTTTTTGTTTAAAAGTGCAGCTATACCTGTTTCAAAGAAGGATTGTCCGTAGATTTGAAAAAAATTAAGTGCCAAACCAGTGAGTCCTTTCGCTAAACGGCCAGCCAATGATCTCAAAGTACAATGTAGTGCTGCAAATATGAAGAAAATTAAGGATTAGTGAAACCCTGATCAAAATCTAGTATAATAAATACATCACAATCCCACCTGGCTGTAGTTCGAGCTAGGACATGCCTACCTCTCATTTATGTGAAGCTTAAAGATACGTTAGCTGGTAATTCAATTTGACCTTCTATTAGAAGGATAAATCGGTTGAACCAAGTTCGATTTTAAAGGTGTTTTAAAGGTGAGTAAGACAATTAATAAAGATGTAATCAAATTCATACCACTCTCGCATCACCTCAAGTTGAGATGGAAAAGAAAATGGATTATAAATGACACATCCTAAAATAAAAGTCGTATAAATTTGAAATGGAGAAAACAGTTAATTTAAACTCTAAATTGACTTTCAAACAGTACTAGTGATGTATAGTGATCCAATGCCCAAAAACTTGCATATCCTTCAGTTCATAACAAATATTGGAGAATAAAGGAGATTACACATATAGATGGTGGGCATGCTTTCTAAAGCAAAATATATTTTGGGCTTGACTAGGAACAGCAGTTCACTACAAATACTAGCTGCAGTGGAGAACTAATTAAAGAACAAGAAATGTGAAGCTTCTGGTATAACATTCAACTCCTACAATTTTCAAAACACACACATCAATTAATTTCTTAAAGGAGATGTGAAACATAAATGCCATGAGACTCAATACTAACATATGAATTTATGGCCAAAGACCTAAAAAGGAAAACAAACAAACCTTCATAGGTTTATAACACGCGCCCCTTGCTATGTACAATCATCAAAATCAAAGGCAGTACTTCAACTAATAATCAACATAAAGTTCAAAGAAAGATTAGAGATTAGATAGAGCGATTTTTGTGTAATGAGGCTACCTCTAAATAGAGAATGGAATGAATCAATTTGTTTGGTTGAATGACTGCACGCAGTAGAGCTGTAAATCTGAAAGAATAAGAAAGCAAAAATTTCTAGAAAAAATTAAGAAAAGGCACAAGATAAAATTTGCAAAAACCCATCTCAAGAAATCAATTTTGAATAAGCACCACAATATTCAAATAATGGTAATCCAGTACCTGAAATGAAAAATAAAATAAGATAAAGTAAAGTAAAGGATTTCAATTGCAGGAAGGCAATTATAACTTACGGTATGAGAAAATTAGCATTAAACAAGTTACACAGCTCCTAACAGAGGTCGATCCTAAAAGAACCAAAAATGTAAGAACAATTGTATGTTTTTTAAGATGTTTTTCTCTTTTTTCAATCAGCAACAACCTCAACAGCTAACACAAAATCATAATGATTAGGGAAATAAATACAAACCTTAAAGAAATAGCAATCGTACAAATCGTCCGCATTTGTCGAATTAAATTAGAACTGAGTGTCAAGATGATGGCGGTGGTTTTAGGGACCACAGCCGGAGGACAATGGTGAGACCTCGCCGTTAGAGATCGTAGATCTAATGATTTTAAGGATCACTGAAACATAGGAGACGGAAAGAGAGGGAGGCAGGGAGCATCGGTGAGGAAGTGGGGGTCGAGCAACTGAGAGATCTAGCGCCGCACGGGGGATAAGTAGTTTTAGGGTTACATCTCTTTTCTTTTCTTTTGTTTTTTCTTTTGTTTTTTTGTTTACATTGATTGATGATATTGTATCTATCTATTGGCGGGTGAAGGGAGAAACAAGAGGGAACCCAAAATTTTGTTTTCTAAATAAGTGGGAAACCAAATTTATATTTTTAATTTTCAAAGAGGGAAACTTAATATATCCGTATACTACATTTACTTATATATATATATATATATATATGAGCCAGGTTTCAAAAATGAATTTTTTTTAATTGAAAAACAGTCTTTCTCATTTGAAGAGATAAATGGTTGAAATTTTTTGTGAGATTGGTGAGAATGATTTTCATGATAAGTAAATTAAATTTTATCAAAATATTCAATTGATAAGTTGGTAAATTACATGTTGATATATAGATATATATGTTAATTTTTGGATATTCAAATTTTAGATTTTAATATCACATGTTTTTAAGTTGAATTTTTTAATAAAATTTAATAGAACTTATCTACTCATCTTCAATATCAGTCCTAGAATCTTGTAATATTATATTTCTAAAATATAAATAAATAAATAGATTGGCCACCCTCGGTCTACCCATTGCTTTTTGGAATATTGAAATCTTATAATTATAACTCATCAAAGTGGGTCAGGACAGGGCAGGTGGAGTTTAGGCACATGCATATATATATAGCAAATGGTGCGGGTTTGAGTTTTACTGCAATAATATATTTTAAATTGAGAGATAAACACTTACTAGTTTATTTTGGTTTTTGTTTTAGTTTAAGTGAAGCATAGAAATATGTTAAGACTTACTTTTTCTTCTTCTTTTTTTAATAACTAAATGGAGGTTTTATAGAATATAACTATATCGAGGTTTTATAGTTTTTATTATTTTAAAGAATGTATTAATTTTAAGATCCTATAAGCTAAAACGGTGGCAATATGTTAATTTTATATTGGCCAGATCTCAAGTTATAATTGCAACACCCCCATACCTTCACCCTCCTCTCCTGTGGTTCGAACCTCATATCTAAAATCCTTTGTAAATTTTGTCTAGAGACATAACTGTTACGTGTAAGAACCAATTTTTTTTTCAAATACAAAGTTTGAGTGAATTCCATAGTTTTAGAATTGGGTTATTTATAGTTTTTTACTTGAAATCAATCATATAAATTTTGATGAATGAAATCAAATTATCATATTCAATTTTCACAATCAAACACAATTAAATGTGATAAACGTAAATTGTCCAATTAATAATTTGACAAGGGGCAACCAAACGAGCCATAAGTATAACAATGACGCTTTACTAAAATAATCCATGAAATCATACTTTCAGATAAAATGCATGATAGCGTTTCGAGCCATTATTAATTCCTTAATCACAAAAAACTATATATTTACTTAAGATGCAGTCCGTCTATTTAATTTCAGTATGACTAGTTTTAAATTTAGTATTAGTATAATACTTAGGGATTATAACTAAACAAAAGGATTCGTAAATAAAGTCGTAATAAAAAAATTTCATTACAAACTTTGTTCCTTGAAAAAATATTTAATGTAAGAATCATTAAATTATTAAATATTAATTATAAGAAGGTTTAACCTTACAATAGGTAGGTTTTACAAAATGGAAATAATAAATTTAAAAATATTCTTTCAGAAAAGTGAAAAAAAGTAATATATTTCATTATATATTTTTAAAAAAATTAAATTGATTTTTTTTTTCTAAAAGTTTAGAAAATAATGAGTGGGAATTTGAAAATTGGTTTTTCAAGTGGGCGGGAGATTCGGTCAAAGGAGTGGAAAAGGAAATGAATATTGGCACTGGTTTGGCACGGCAAAAAGCACTACCAAAGAAAGCACGGCAATAACCCGTGCCAAATGCGTGTCAACGCTTACCTAAATCTAGCACGGCTTTCAACCGTGCCAAAGCCACGTGCCAGTTAGCGAGTTTTGGTGTAGTGGGAGTGGAGTGGATCTTATGTGGCGTCTAATAAGTCCCATTCATCATTCAAATTTTGTAAATATAAAAAATATTTATGCAGTCTAGAATTATTGTTGAATTATATGAATCTAATGAGTCCCATTCATGATTCATTGCAATTTTCAAACAACTTTGAAAATACCCTTTTTGTATACTCATCAAATCTCTCTCTTCTTTTTTTTAATCCTTTTTGCTGACCCAGCAACGAAGCATAACAAATAAATAAAATGACTGATCAAAAGAGTTAGTATTGGCATGAATGAAATTCCTGGAAACAGAATATTGGCATAAATGAATTCCATTCTTAGCTTTTAAGAAATTCAACATAGATAGTCTCACATGCGATAGTGGTTAGGTACTAGGCTTAACTTCACCTCATCCTTATTTTTCATCTTTTTTGCCATATTGACGTAGACATTAAAAACTAAAACAATTAAAAAGAAATGGATAGTTACTACCAAAAATGACTGCATGTATAAATCAACATGCACAAATTATTGGTAAGATGAATAATTAATATCTTTTTTCAGTCGAAAATATGTATGCTATACAAAATTATAAAGTAAATTAGTTTGGGTCATATTGGTGATAAGATAGAAATAGTAAATCGAAAATTGTGTATGCGGTAATTTTGTGAAGATAATATTTGAAAGGTGTTTAGTTAAATTTAGAAGACAAATATTCTAAAGGGATGGAAAGATGTTGAGATTAGTTTTAAAGAAGAGATTATTAGTTGGCATGCATTTATTTAATGAAATAGGTAATATGATAGGTGACAATTTCATTAAAGAGATAATATGAAAGGAAAAGGGTGACGGCTCAAGACTGTGTAGATCCAGATAGAAAAATGTCAACAGTTTTTATTTTGAACCACTAGCCTTCACAGCCGTGTGTAGTTTGTGCGATGTATTTATTAATGTGGTACTATGAAAAACATTTGTACTACTCTATATATATATGATATTTTTGTTAAATATTTTTCGCTCATATTTATTAATTAATCCCGGCAATAAATATTCGTACATTTTATTTCTTTTATATTAGTGATTTCGTTGCCTCTTTTATGTCGAAACAATTGGCATGATTATATAATATTTAAATATATATATATATATATCAAATTGACGATTATTTACTAATTATGTACATTGCCAAGCCTTATATAAACTTGATGCACCTTTTCAATACACATTTAACAAAGTTGAAAATGTAAATTTCGTAAATATAAAAAATATTTATGCAGTCTAGAATTATTAATTGTTAAAGTACATGAATCTAATTTCCATTCAAGATTCATTGCAATTTGCAAGCTTCTTTGAAAAAAACCCTTCTATATATTTATCAAATCTCTTCTTTTTTTTTTTACACTAATTTTTAAAAAGAAAAACTTTTACTATCTTTTGTTACTCGCATGGGGGATTGGGGGTTGGTAAATAGAGTTAGACTACTTCCCATTTTTTCCACTGCTTTTTCCCTTCTCCCCTTCTCCCCTTCTCTGTCTCCGGCCATCGATCTTTACTGCCATCCATGGCTATGGGCTCGATATATATCCGACCCAAATAGAAACTCTACGTCACAAGATCTGACCCAAATAGCAAACCTCTTGCTACGTAAACAAAAACAAAAAATGGGGAGTGAGTGGAGTTGATATACAACTTCTCCATCAGCTTCCGTAGTGTCTCTAGGTACGTATTTGTTTTTTGCATAACCCTCTCTAATTGGCACAAATACACCATTTATTTTTCTTTTGTTGTTTTTGTTATCAAATGCGTAAAATTTTACACAAAACCCGTGCATGAATTTATTACATTTACTGGACTAAACTACTACCACTCAAATAAAAAGCAGTAGCATTCTTTAAAAAAAAAATTAGTACTATAAACAACATAGTGTTAAATTAAGCCAAATTTCCTTGATTTTGTACATTAATCTCTACTATGTAACCCATTCCATTTCGTCACCTTTCCTCAAGTCTTACTATTTGCTCTTTGAATCCTAATTCTTATTGTTCTTCATATTCTCTGTTAGCTCTTTCCTACAAATTATCTGTATCAACTTATCCTGGAATCCTTAATTTCTAATTAATTCATATTCCATAAACCTCCCTATATTTTTGTGAGGGCGGATGACACATAACCACACAGAATTGCAAGAGGAAGATGAACAAATTTTACATGTTTTTCTTTATTCAATTCAAGACTAAATATTTGATATTGTGTATAAAAAAAAAAATTGGTTCGCATCAATATGAGATAAATAATGTAATTAAATAAAACATAGCCCAGCAACCAAATATACTTTCTTATTCTAAGAAATTAAACACAACTTGAGTGATTCAACTTTTTTGTTATTTCATGTCTATCGGCACAGGCATATGTACACTAGTTTTATACAAAGAATGGTTTCACAGGGGGTCAAGATTTTACTTAGTCCCACACTTGTTCAAAATAATTAAGCTATATATATATACACATACACACACAAATACAAGATGAATGCATTGTACTTTCCATTCAAAGTTCATTATTCCTTTTTGGGATGTTCATAATCAACAGGCCATTTATTTTTAAGAACATAATAAATGTATCAAAACTCATAATGGGAGAGAGTTTTGCTCCAAGAAACTAAACCATCTAATAAAATTTTTACATTCTTGAGAAATGTAAAAGTCAAATATGAACTTTTAATTATGGACCGAAGGAGTATTTATTGTATCTGTATTTCTTTTCTTAGAGAAGGGGAAGGGTCGCAAAAGTTCATGTGCAAGAGTCCAGGAAACCAAATTTGGAGACAATAACAAAGCAAGGATGATATTTCCCCTCTCTTAAACTCTTTTGGACGAAATTGGATTGAAAATATAATGAAGGGGAGCCAAATTAATTCAGTTGCTACTCCCTAGCTACATGCGCGAAATCCTAGTGAAAAGATTATAAACCAATTAAATCTCTAATTGAAAGAGAATATGTGAATCTCAATTCAAATTTCAAATCCCACTGGCCATTAATTAATTAAATATTCTTAAATTTAACAAAACAATATTATGCAAATAGTTAGAACCGCATCAGATTCTAATTACTCGCTTAAGCTAATTGTCAATTAATTACTCACTTAAACAATATTTAACCGACTTCTTCTATGTCGACATGATTAATTGATATTTAAAAAAGTATATATCAAATTAACTATTATTTATTAATTATATAGATCGGCAAGCCTTATATAAACTCGATGCACCTTCTATTCAATACACAATTAACAAAGTTGAATATGTAAATTCTGTAATTGTAAAAAATATTTCTGCAGTCTAGAATTATTGTTAAAATACACGAATCTAAGTCCCATTCAATATTAATTGCAATTTGCAAACTTCTTTGAAAAAGTCCCTTCTATATATTCATCAAATCTCATTTTTGACAGTACTTTTGAAAAAGAGATTTCAAAATATGTACTTTTTTTCAGCCGGAAAGGTGGAAATAGAATGCTATTCAAAATTATAAACTAACCTTAATTTGGATAGTATTAGTGATAAGATAGGAAGACAAATGAATAAAGTGGAGAAAGTAAAGGTGTTTAGTTAAATTTAGAACGTAAATATTCAAGATTCATTGAAATTTGCAAAAAGCCCCTTTCATCAAATCTCTTTTCTTTTATACTTTTGAAAAAGAAGTTTTTTTTACTATCTTTTGTTAGTCGTGGGGGTGTTGGGGGTTGGTTTCATCAAATACCCATTTGTTTCTCCAACCTAAACCCTCGTTAATAATGATGGGAATTCGAAAATGCGCTTATATTCTCTTCAAAATTACCCTCAAATCCATGGAAATCATCCTGTAAATTGAAAAAAGAGAATGGCAGTTTTGATCAAGACCTTTTAGAAGCTCAAATCTTAAATGGAACACAATTAAACAAAACAAATTGGCTGCTATTGGAATTTAAGTAATTATGTGAAACACCTTCTCATAGCAGAGCAAAATAAATGATAATGTGAATGTTGAACAAGTTCTACATGTGTAAACCTCAAAGTATATGCAGCATGTTCACTGCGTAGTATATAAACAAAGAAATTAATAATTAATATCTAGTAAATTAACTACGACTAAATTTCATCATTTATCAACCATCCATCTAGATCTATCATCAGTTCATCACACATATTTTTGTTGTCTGATATCTATTCTATAAAGTAAATTTCAGTTATTTTTGCTGTCCGATATATAGCTGTTCTATGAAGTAAATTTCAGTTTGTTCTGCATCGTATTTTTAAGTTATGAACTCCCGCCTACTTTTCAATTTCTTTGGACTAGGCAAAATGATGTAGAGAGGGATTACATGTGAACGAGGATACACAAATGTGTATATTACGTAAAATTAAAATCTGGCAAATGGACGGAATGCAACAAACAAAACTGTGAAATATAGAGGAATTCTAAAACCGATAAGGTTTGAGGTTCTAATGCAACAAACAAATTTGTAAAATAAAACAGTGAAATTTAGAGCAATAAAGTACTCAATCAAAGGTGATTCACATAATTAAACTTAAAAAACTTTGAATGAAGAAAACATGCTTCATCAACGTAGATTAAATGTGTTTAGAGAACTCTAGAACTCTAGACATTGAAGAAGAACAGAGAAGAAAATTGGACATACCAACAGCTATCTCCTTCTAGATGCTCAACAAAATGTCTAAATTGCATCCAAGCCTACAGCAACCTGCATTAATGAAATTACGAGTAAAAAGATTTTAGCTTTTCTCTTGTTTGACTCGTGACATCTTTTTTGTGCTATAATATTGCAGACGCATCGAGTATCCGGAAATTTTTACTATACATATAGAGAGAGAGTTATAGTTTTGTCAAGAAATCATTCTTGAATGTTCTGGCAGAAAACTTTGGCACACGTCCACTGAGATTGTTGAATGACAAATCCCTGAATGATCCAAAAATGGTTCCACAAATTAAACACAAACCCCATTATTCACATTTTGAATCAAACTGAAAAAACCCATTTTCATGACAAAAATCAAGACAAAGAAAAGAAAACCCCCCAGCTCCTTTGCTCAATCGTAAAATCCCCTTTTTATTATTTTAATTAAATAAATGCTAAAAGATAAAAGAAAAACAATTATAAAAATTTCGGTCACTATGTACTTATCAAATCTCTTTTTTGACGGTACTTTTGGAAAAGAAATTTCAAAATATGTACCCTTTTAAGCCCGGAATATATGTATGCTATACAAAAATGTAAACTAGCTTTAATTTGGGTAGTATTAGTGATGATGATAGGAAGACGTACGGGTAAAGTGGAGAAAGTAGATCGATAGAATTTGAAAGGTGTTTAGTTAAATTTAGAAGATAAATATTCAAGATTCATTGAAATTTGCAAAAAGCCCTGTATATATTCATCAAATATCTTTTCTTTTACACTTTTGAAAAAGAAAAATCTTTTTACTATCTTTTGAAAAAGAATACATACAAAGCGTGGGAGAAAATCCATTGTAGTATCCATACAAGAACTAAGGTATTTATCACAATAATATTCATAGTAAAAAAAGCTGTAACCACCAAAACATGGGTAATTTTGTTTCTATCCACCAAATCTTGCAGTTAATCCACCCTTAAATTATGGAAATTTTAAATGAAATTTCACAAAATTACCCTTTTAAAATTGATTAGTATACCCACCAATTTTAATTCAATTATAATGTATAACTTTAGATTCCTTTTTTATTAACATTCCTAATCTAAATATAATTCCTTTTAATTAACTTCATCTTTACATTTAAAAAAGTTTAAACGGTTTAGGGTTACTTCTGCTCTTGTGTTGATCAAATAGACGCAATTCTCTCTCTCTCTCTCTCTCTCTCTCTCTCTCTCTACGTTTAAAAAAGTTTGAACGGTTTAGGGTTACTTCTACATTTGTGTTGATCGAATAGACGCCATTCTCTCTCTCTCTCTCTCTCACACACACACACGCGCACGCACACACGAAAACAGAGTGAAAGAATGATTAAGTTTATACAGTGTGTATGAACATAAGAGGGGATGACCAACTTTTCCGACTTGCATTGCAAATAGACCTTGTCCAGTAATTTACAATTTTTTTATTCATTAATCTTTTGGAACCCCCAACATTATAATTAATAATTTACAATTTTTTTTTTCATTAATCTTTTGGAACCCCCAACATTATAATTAATAATATAATTATTTAGTCTGAAAGTTAGACATGATATAAGAAACTTGGTATAATTTAAATTTTTAATCTTCCGTATTGTGAGTTAGACTTACATAGTACAAAAACCAAATTAGTTCAAGATTTTCGAAATTGTGGGTGTGGGTTTCTTAGGTTGGAATACATAGTTGGTGATTTAAAGAATATGAAACTAAAGTTCTAGGGTTTATGATAGGAAGAAGAAGACGAAGAAGAAGAATAAGAAGAGACGGTGGGGAAAGAGGGAAGAAGAAGAAGGCTGGGGAAAGAGTGATAGTGGGAAGAAGAAGAAGAAGAAGAAGAGACACGGGGAGAATCGTTAAAACCGTAAGCGGAAAGGGGTTAAATTTTGTTTTTGTTATTTTACTGCAAAGTTAATTAAAATTTACCTATCTAAATTTTTAAAGTGGTTATACTTATTGAATTAGTGGATATTTTCATATTAAATTATTATTTAAAATAATATTTATAAAATTAAATTCATAAAAAAAAATTTGTTAGTTCATCCATGCTCGCGGATTAACTTAATAATGTAGATTAACTGCAAGATTTGGTGGATAGAAATAAAATCAACCCCAAAACATAGTCCACTATTCCTAATATGTATGTTTCTTTGGTTTGCAATCTAAAACATGGCTCTAATTACATTTCAAATAAAATATGTGAAGCTGAAATTGACAACTAACTTCAGAGTGTATTTTACAATGTCCCTAAATAAGAATAAAGAATAAAAAAAATTAAAAAATAGCAAATTTGCTCAACAGGCTAATATATATATGCGAATAATTTACAACTAGCAACTCAATGAAAACTGACACTGTTTTGAAAGAGTGCAAACTCTTCCTTTGTGTACACCGGGGTCAAAAATGATACTTCCTCCATCCCACATTTAGAGTTCACCTTTTTGGGATGTTCGTAATTAACAGGCCATTTGCCTTTTAAGAACATAATAAACGTACCAAAACTCATAATGGGAAATAGTTTTGTTCCAAGAAACTAAACCATTTGATAAAATTAGTGTAGAAATGTAAAAATCAAACATAGACTCTTAATTAAGAAACGATGGAATATTTGTTGTATTTGTATTTCTTTTCTTAGAGAAAGGGGAGGGTCTCAAAAGTTCACGTGCGCGCAAGAGTCCATAAAACCAAATTTGGAGAAAATAATAAAGGGAGGATGAAATTCCCCCTCTTGAGAAATATAGCAAGGCAGGAGATCATCACTTACCATAAATTCCCCCTCTCTTGAGAAATATGTGAATCTCAATTCAAATCCCACTGGCCATTAATTAATTAAAGGTTCTTAAATTTAACCAAACAATATTGCATAAATATTTGAACTGTATCAGACCCTAATTACTCGCTTAAGCTAATGTCAATTAATTAGCTTGGTGATAGATTTGCGAACGGTTTTTCAATCATGCAAAATGAGCAGGTGATAAATCCTTGGGCATTGATCTTCAAAGCATTAATTAAAGTACTACACACACCAGATTAAACAAAACGAATTTCACTTATTATGAAAACAAATCTACAAATTGATAGAGAGGAAATAAGGTAATTGCAAAACTAGAAATCTCTTTGAAAATGTCATATTACAATTCATTGCAATTTTGCAAACTTCTTTGAAAATGCCCCTTCTGTATATTCATCAAACCTCTATATGATAATATGGTACCATAAAAAAAAATTTTGCTATTTTATATGATATCAATTGTTACATATTTTTTGCTCAGATTTCATCCAATCTCTTCATTTTTTTTTCTTTTCTTAAATCCTTTTTGCTGGCCCAGCAATAAGCTTAGCAAATAAAGAAATGAGTTATCGAAAGAGTTGGTATTGGCATGAATGAAACACCTCGAAATAGAATATTTGAATTGGAAGGCCAATTAATTTATAAAATATTTTTGAATTCCATTCTTAGTTTTTAAGGAATCCAACACAGATTGTCTCTCAATAGTGGTTGGCTACTTGGCTTAACTTCTCCACATCTTTCACCTCTTTCGCCATATAGGGATAAACATTAAAAATTACAATAATAAAAAAGAAATGGATTGTTATTACCAAAAATGACTGCATGTATACATGCATGTTTTTAGTTCCTATTAAGTGAAACATGATGCAGATTGATTCCTGAGTAATAGGACCAATAATAAACATGCAAAAATTATTGGTAACATGAATAATTAATACCTTTTTTTAGATACAAAATAATAAAGTAGCTTTAGTTTGGGTAGTATGGGTGCTAAGATCAGAAGACATCTGAAAAATATAATCAATGTTCGATCAGAAGAAGTCAAAATTGAAATTGACTATAAAAAACATTTAGAGAGAGAAAATTGATTGCTTTGCGTAATGATAAGTGTACCAAATGCTTACATCTATTGAAGACCACTCAATATATAGAGGAAGAGAGTTCATGGAAATAATCTGAAACAATTGAGATCTAAAATAGAAGGAGAAGAAAGTTAGGGCGCAATACATACCGAAATACCAAAATTTGAGAAGCTTGTGTAATAAAAAAGAAGAAAGTTAGGGCAATGATCTGAAAAATTGTTTTTCTTTCATAGCTAGATAAAATTTCTTTGGGTGAAAAGAAAAAAAAGAAGAAAGTTCCACAAAAAACAAAAAAGAATAGAATTTTAATCATATATAATAAATAAACAGTATTTCATCTCATCTTATCTCTATCACTTAACTTATTTTTTATGTACATTCTCACACAAATCAATTATTTTCTCTATAAAACGAGCCCTTAAAACTCATTTTAAAGCACCCATGTTTAAAGCAATCGAAGAAAGACTGTCTCCCAGTAATAGTTTGCTTAATTAACTTCACCTCCTCCTCCTCCTTATTGACATAAAAAAAACTATAATAATAAAAAAGAAAGGGATAGTTACAACCAAAAATGATAGCATGTATTAAAAACAACTCTCAAACAAGATTATATATTGAACGATATACATAATTGTTGGAACTTGGTATGTATTTTGAAAAAATTAAAGCAAGCATCTTTTACCTATACCCTATATTAAAAAATGTGAATTATTTTATGAGTTTACATATATGTTTTGCTTACCTAATTTTCATACAATTGGACAAGGACTTTAATAGTTATGGTTTACCACACGAACACGACGTTCATACTGGACCGACCCGACTCGGGTTAGAAATCGGACTTACTTTGAAAAAAATAAATTCTCTTTGAACAAAATATATTTGAAAATTTTATTTTATTAAAGAAAACTTATTTAGCTATTTAGTATTTTAAAAACAGGTTTAATTAAGTCTCCAACAAATATAGATATTCACTCTCCTACTATTTTTGCCAACAACTTCTCTCTCTCTCTCTTTAAAAATGGAATAGCTAGCTTGGGCCAAAGGAAATGGAGGTTGTTGTGCTTACTTATTCTTATATATGGCCCCTTTGTACTTCCCACCGAGTCACATAATAAAAAGATGGAGAAGAAAAACTAGTTTCTTTCTTCATTTAGAGAGCAAATAAAAAGGAAAAAAAAAGTTTTCTTTCCTTCTTTTTTTTAAAGAAACCGAGACTGGCAAAAAGGAAAAAAAAAATTCCTTCCTTTTCTTCGAAGAAATTTATCTACCAATTTCAAGCATTAATTATCAAGAGTAAAGTGGAGAAAGTAGATAGAATTTGAAAGGTGTTTAGTTAAATTTAGAAGATAAATATTCAAGATTCATTGACATTTGCAAAAAGCCTGGTATGTATATTCATCAAATTTCTTTTCTTTTACACTTTTGATAAAGAAAAACTTTTTTCTATCTATTGTTAGTTGCAGGGACATTGGGGCTTGGTTTCATGCATGCAATATTTAGATGACTGTTTTGTACTCCCTTCTTCCCATTTTTTTTCAACTACTTCTCCCCTTCTGTCTCCTTTGTCTTCCGTAGTGTCCCTAGGTAAGTATTTCTTTTATGTTTTTTTTTGGAGAATCCTCTCTAATTGGTGCAAATACAACATTTATTTTTCTTTTGTTGTTTTTGTTATCAAATGCGTAAAATTTTACACAATACCCTTGCATGAATTTAACAAATGTAGTGACTAAACTAAATACTACCACTCAAATAGAATGCAGTAGCATTCTTTAAAAGGAAATTTTACTATAAATAGCATAGTGTTAAATTAAGCCTAGTTTCCTTGATTGTACAATCATCTCCACTATATAATCTGAGCTCGATAACCTCATTTAATCCATCCATCTCATCTTGTCACCTTTCCTCTAGTCTTAATGTTTGGTTTTTGAATCCTACTTCTTATTGCTGTTCTTATTCTCTCATAGCTTGATCTTTTCTACAAATTCTCTAATCTCCCTTGATTTTTGTAATGGCGGATGACACATTATCGCAGAGAACTAGCAAGAGGAGGATGTGCTGTGCTATATTCTCAGCCGTCATGTTCTTCCCTCTACTCATCATCATCTTTGCTTTAATCAAATATGCTTTGGTCAAGTACGACCCATCCTCTCCTCAGTTTAACTTAGCCGGTGTCGAACATTTCTCGGTATCGTTGGACAACGAGAAAAAATTAAATGTTAATCTTACCTTGGTTGGTAGAGTTACCAACCCAAGTAAACACTCGGCCATTGAAGTACATGGCCTTCACTTGATTCTGTCTCACTTCGCTGGAAGCGAAGTCCTTGCCACCACCTCCTTCCCTCGTTTTATGATCAACAAATTGGATCATTTATTTGTTAATACTCCAATGGTTGGTGTCATTCAGCCAAAACACCTTAAAATGATGAGGGACGAGTTTGAAATGGATTCCATCCACTTCAATCTCAAAGGCAAGTTTGGCTTGTACCAACACCTTTGGATATCATTTCATGTGCCATTTAAATTTCATTTTAAGTGTAATTTTAATGTGCATCGAGATGGGTCTTTACGACACCAGAGTTGTGAGAAGACACGATGGAATATATAGTGTGCTTATTTTGTACTTTTCCATTCATAAATAATACTTGTATATTTTGTTATGTTTACTTTTATTTAGTGCATTTTTTTCATTCATAAATAATACTTGTATATTTGGTTAAGAGTAGTATTGGTGATAAGATAGGAAGACATGCGAGTAAACTGGAGAAAGTAGAATAAAAAATTTTGTGGAAGATAGAACTTGAAAGGTGTTTAGTTAAATTTAGAAAACAAATATTCTAAAGTGATAAAGAGATATTGAGATTAATTTTAAAGAAGAGATCATTAGTTGGCATGCATTTATTTAATAAAAGAGGTAATATGAGATGTAATGACCCGATCCAGTTGGATCCAAAAATACAATAAAAATAAAACCCATCTTCATTTTACTATCAAAGTAATTTGTAAAACTACAATCATTATAATCTATCCACTCTTGAAATTAAAAGACAACACTCCACTATCTACAAAAATAATAATTTAAACTGCACCCGACTTGCTCGTCTACAACCGATTTTGTCTCGAGTTAATTACATGCGCCATAAGAAATGAAAGGAGGCAGTACATAAACACACAGAAGTGAAAGCAATTCAATAGAATATTTTATCAACATTAAAATATCTACATAGCAACATTTAGCGCAACAAATTTTGGTAATTCAACAAAGCACCAACTAACCTTTTACATCGGTACCTCTTGGTAACTTATTAAAAATTACCCACTTTACCTACCTCACCATGTCAAAACTTCTCTCCAAACCTTACACAACCGTGGCTTATTAAGACGGATTGGCGAGTATACTTAACCATGCACGAATTGGTTTCACGTAATTTAGCTAATATTAATAAATAACATCAATTAATGAGACTAAATAAATACACCAAATTCAATCAAGACAATAAATTCAAGAGGAATATAATTAGTAGAATAATTAATAAACACTCTAGAGATTTAAATGAATATTAGGTATAGCCCCTTACCTCAAAATATCACCATAAAATATCACCCCAAAAATATATCGTCTTCTCCTTGCATATATATATATATATATATATAACCTATATTTCACACTTTCTACTAAAAATAGCTAGTAGGGTCCAACATATGGCTTAATGGCCACGTTGCATGCAAGTGATGTCTTCCTCCGTTTTTATAAAAAAAAATCTCATGCTAACAACTTAATATATGGTTAAGGCTTCTATCAAATTTATGCACCTAGCATCCACCTCTCACATGGCCCATTACCACATATTTATACTTAATTAATATATATATATATATATATAATATTTATTAATATTAAAATACGGGATGTCCCATGATATATAGGTGACAATTTTACGAAAAGGGTAATATGAAAGAAAAAGCGTGGCAGCTCAAGGCTGTGTAGATCTTGATAGAAAAATATCGACTAGTTTTTATTTTAAACTACTTTCTTGGTTGTGTGTTGTTTGTACAATGTTATGTGATTCATAATCATTAGTTTTATAAATGTGATTTTAAGAAAAAAAAAAGTTGTACTACTCTAATTGATATTATTGTTACATGTTGTTTGCTCATATTTATTAATTTGTCCCGGCAATACATATACCACATTTTTTTTGTCTTTGTGATTTCATTGCCTCTTTAATGGCGACATAATTTCATTTGAACAAATTTATTTTTAATTAGGAAGATATAAAAAAAATATATGCAAATATTAAAGTTTCAAAGGTCATCATTACATGGCTATGGGCTCAATATTATCCAACCTAAATAGCAACTCTATATCATGAGATGCAATCCAAATAAAATAAAATTAATTACAGCTTGAAAAAATATTTTAAATTAAACATAAAAATTAAAGTATTTATTTTTGCTTTCAATCTAAAGGACCATAAGCCACCAATTAATAAATTATTATTACATATGCTTTTTTCTTTACATAATATCACTGGCCGGTATATAGTAAGATCTAGTAAGAAGACCAATAATAATTTCAAAACCCTATGATGTTGGAAACACAAACCCTTGAATTTAATTAACCAAAAGAAAAGGGAATAGTACAAATTAAATCATCAAACTCTTTTTAATAAATAACATGTGCATTCTCATAGTCAATTCCTTGATTTAGCTTAGGATTCTTTTTTAGCAAATTAAGATTTACCCCAAAATTTTAAGGGTCTCTTTACTCAAACCCATTATACTTAAAAAATTAGTGAATGACCCAGTTTTTAGGATTTAACCTAATTATTTTTATTTTTGCCAAAATTCAAAAATAATTTTGTTTTCCAATATTCTATCTTTTTTAAGATTAATCTAATTAAATTCTTATTAAATAATAAGGTTGTTATCTCCTTTATTTTTAGACAATATATAATACAGTTAATAATATATATTTGTCACCTCTATAGTATTTATCATTACCTTTAATACAATTAATAATAGATATTTATGACAAATGCATATATATCCATAACCAATATTCATTTTTAAATTAATTAAATAATCCATAATATAAATGAATTAAAGTTTACATTTCTCTCTATAGACTGCTATTCGTTTATTTATGGAGGATTTAAAGATTAACCTCCTAATTTTAGTGGTGTATACCATCTATTACAAAAATGAACATTGCATTAAAAAAATATCTTTACGATGTCAATCAATAACATCAAAGTTTAGTATCCGTGGCGAAATATAGAATATACAAAAATTTCATTGTGAATTTGTGTGTATTGCGATCATGCAATATATGATCCAAGTGACCACCAGTAATGCTCTATTTGGTGTCGAATAATGATTATTAGAATATTCATTATATGGTCAGTAAATTCTTTCGTCCTACTCTTTTGAACCCCTCACTCTTTAAATTCTTTCATATTTAACATTCTTGATCTTGGTATATTTAATACAACTATGTTTGTAATTTTACTTGTGTAATTTCTTTTTAAAATGACTGTATTTTTAGTTTGACTTGTATAATGTCTTTTTTAATATGACTGTCTTTTTATTTTTATTTGTGTAATATCTTTTTAATATGACTATGTTTTTAGTTTGACTTGTGTAATTTCTTTTTTAATATGACTGTATTTTTATTTTTAATTATATATATATTTTTAATATAACTGTGTTTTTAGTTTTATTTATATGTAATATTTACTATTAAGATGTTTTTTATGTGCCTCAAGTTTTAATATTTGATATTTTTAGTAAGGCTATATTTTTAGTTTTACTTGTGTGATCACTTTTTTAATATGATTGTATTTTGTAGTACATTGTGTATAATACTCACGTTTAATATGTCTTGTAGATACTCCAAGTTTAATTTTTGATATTTTGCATTTACTGCAAATCAACTTCTTAATTTTTCTAATATATATTTATCCTATGGCTAAAAATTGCAAAAAGTTATCACTTGTAGTTACATTTACGAATTTTAAAATTGAATCTTTTAAAATTTGAATTTAAAAGCATATAAATCCCTAAAAGATATATATTTTAACAACAACTAAATATAATTTTACGTGAATAATAAATTTAAATTTAAAAATTTTAAAAAGGATAAGATGGAAAAAATATAAAAGAAACAAAATTCATTTATAAAATGCATATTTAGTAATTATCCACTTATTTGGGCCGATTATCAATTTCCCAAATGTAATGGGTTAAAAGCAAAACAATTTGAATTCTCTGAGCTAAAACCAAAAAGGCCCCTTTTTTTTCTCTCTCCTTTCCTAACGTAGTATCTATATGGACCAATGTAAAACCCCATATTTCTATGAATTTATTTTATATGTTTTTTTTTGAAAAGGTTGTATGTTCAATGTGAATTGATTTTTCGATGATAAAATTTGTTGAAGGACGATAAATTGTGAGATCTCGAACTTTTAATAATCTTACCGATTTTAGCTTACTGGTGCATAAAAATTTTGAAATCCATATTTTACATTTTAAGTGGCTTTGTGAGTTAGTAAATCAATATTCATGATTTTTGAGATTTTAATAAAAATGGTTTTGATTCCAACGTATGCTTTGGCATTGTTTATGATGATATTTGAAGAAAAAAAATTATAATGATATATATTCGAGAAATCGTTTCGGCTATGAGAATTGAGCATGGACAACACATCTCATATCTTAGCCAAGTTAGTATTCTTGTGAGGCACGTGAATTCCCTCGTACCACGGTTGAAAACACCAAGAACGAGTATGGATTAACATCACATCCCATTATCTTAATTTCTTTGTAAGGAATTCGTGTTTCACTCATTCCACAATTAAAAGCACAAAAAACGAGGATAAATTTGTATGGTGATTTGTTGAGAATTGAGGCGTTCTTGAATATCTATAATTTTCATTGCTCGCTTCAACTATTTTTTAAAGAGAATTTTTTTATGCTCGAATTGAAATTTCGAGCATGAAATTTGGTGAAGGATGGTGGAGTGTGAGACCCTAAATTTTGATTTTTTTTATAATATTATTAATTTTCTTTTAAAGTATTATTTTACATACGCATAAAATTCGTGGAACTAATATTTCCTATTTGAAGTGGCCTTGTAAGTTTGTACATGGAATTTCAAATTGAGATCTTTTAGTTTACTGTTATGATGTGGCATCTCATTTTTGATTTCTTTGCTTTTTGTAATTTGGTCTGAGTTAAATTCTATAAGATCGATGTGATTTCCCAGTGGCAAACCTGTAATTGCTATCTATTTAGAAAAATACAAATTTGATATTGAATGAGTAACGATTGATGTTATTTTATGGAACTTATGCACTCTATTAAATGTAATTACAATCTATTTTCGGCTTTAAAAAGGGGAAAAATGCATAAAAATAAGAATTAAAGGAAAAACTGCTTGCTCTGGGTTAAAAAGTAATTGGGTAAATCGTAGCTATTGCCTTTGTCACATTAAGCTAGAAAAGCGAAAAATATCATCCTTTGATTGTTTATATTTTACACATAACCATATTTAAGCACTAAATTTGTCAAATAATTTTAGATTATATGGGTTACTGTTGAGTTTCCATTTTTTTCTTATGTCATAATATCTTGCTTTTGGCTAGCCGAATTGTTTTCTATGCTAAAGAAATATACAAGTTAATAATTTTGCAATTCTCATTTACACGCGATGTTCTTTTTTTTGATTGGTGAATGAAACTTTCGATGTCTACTCATTAAGTTAATCTAATAATTTTTGGGAAGCAAAAGTAAAGAGCATACAATATTTGAAATTCCTGGAAACGGAATATTAGAATTGGAAGGCACGTTTAAGAAAGAAAAACAGAAGAATAATTGGAAGGCCGATTAATCTATAATATATTTTTGAATTCCATGCTCTGGCTAAAGAATTGTAAATTAATATGGACAAACTGATTTAGGCTATCCATTATGAGATTTTATTCTTATAGAAATACATGAAGTAAATTAATAACACTCCATTTTTAACATTCAATACAACACACGCATGAGTTAGCTGACTCACAGACTGCTCTTGCTACAAATATATGCTGGTATTTGTTGAAACAAAAAACAGTACAATTATCAACATTACAACCTTTCAGTTTAAAATGGGCGTCACAAATTTTTTCTTCACCAGGTCCACCTGCATATACGCCAAACAGCCATGCATTTATATATAATTTAAATCCTAAATTCTTTCCAAAATAAATACATTCTCTTAGATTTCGTTTGATGGTAACATAGAAAATAATAAGAAAAAATAACTAATTTAGGCGATAAGATGGAAAGTAAGTTGAGAGCTGTGGTGATATGCATTCATCCTCATTTTTATTTTGTGGAAAACAAATTCTTTACCAACATCCGAAGAAAATTTTTCCCCTCCTTTATGTTTTGTGAAAAAAAAATTTACCAACACGCAAAGAAAATTTTTCTGTGGAAGAAGTCAAAAAGTAAAGAGTTAATCTCATCTAATCCCTCAACTTATTTTCCGTCTTTTCACCCACATTTTTTTTTTCATAATACTATCAAACAGAGCCTTATATATTTATATATATTTGGAAATAATTAAATAGAATCTCTTGTGTTTATCAATATATATACTCTTATGAGGTGCCGCGCACATCTCTAAAATGAAGGAGAAAGCAGTGTGTGTACGCGTGCACATGTGAGAGAAAGAAAGAGCATATACCACAGAATTCAGGGAGATCCTGCATTGGCCGAAAAACAGATTGAAGTTTTCTAGCTGTGACATGATGATTCAAAGCAGTGGCCATAGGTAACGAACCATTAGAAACAATATTGAGTAAAAGCATGCAAAAGATAAAAAAAGTGATGTTCATCTCCATAGTTTCAATTCGAGTCAAACACGCTTAATCTACAAATTAAACAGGTCAGGTCGTGTACGGTAGTTATGTATTTATAGCATACAAACTTAGACAAACCAACTGGTCTTCTCATTATGTTAAATATAATTACAGTAATCAGATTACCGTTATTAGATTGCACGATTCCCGTTTAGTTTTTTTCCTTTTATGTGTTTTATTTTTTGGTAAGGTTTTTTAAGAGCTTTTAAAAATAACCCTTCACGTGCTCTAAAATTAATAATGCTAATAGTAAAATATCCTTATTTACTTTGTACCACGAATTTATTTTTTTATTTTTTTTATTTTCTAAAATAGGACCGGCAATATTTGACATAATATGACAACTCAACACAAATTTAACATAAAGTTAATAGGGTTTGGATCAAACATAAACTAGTTCAAGTCAATTTTGAATTAGACACACTTAACCCGCAAATTAAATAACTCGCGTACTGTAGTATATATAACATACAAAAGATAGACATACAAGATTGTCTTCTTATTAAGTTAAATTACAGTAATTAGATTACCGTTATTATATTGCACACGATCCCCGTTTAATTTTTTTTTCCTTTTATGTTTTTTATGTTTTTGGTGAGGTTTTAAAGAGCTTTGAAAAATAACCCTTCACGTGCTCTAAAATTAATGATGCTAATAATAAAATATCCTTATTCACTTGGTACCAAGATTTTTATTTTTGTTTCCTTTTTTCGCTTTTTTAAATTAGAATCACCGATATTTGACACGACACACCAATTCAACATGAACTTGACACGAAGTTAGCGACTTTGACTTAAATATAAATTAAATAAATCCGAGTCAATTTTGAATCAGACACCCTCAACCGACAAATTAAACGGGTCACGTACTGTAGTTATATTTATATTGCATACAAAGATACACATAAAAGGTGGTCTTCTTATTAAGTTAAATTACAGTAATAAGATTTACCGTTATTAGACAGCCCGATCCCCGTTTAGTTTTTTACCATTTATGTGTATTATTTTTTGGTGAGGTTTTAATGAGCTTTTAAAAATAACCCTTCACGTGCTCTAAAATTAATAATGCTAATAATAAAAATTCCTTATTCAGTTTGCACCAAGATTTTTATTTTTACTTTTTGCTTTTTTAAAATTTGGAGCCCGCAATATATAACACGACACACCAACTCAATACAAAATTAACATGAAATTAACAGGTTTGAGTCAAGCACATATGTGCAACTAATAGTTATGTACATTTTCATGTTAAGTTAAATTACACTAATTGGATTACCTTTATTAGATTGCACGAGCCCGATTAGTTTTTCTAGAAATTAGGTAGAAGGTCTTACTACACATTAAATTTTACCAAAACTCTAATGAATAATATTTTTTTAAATGAAGGGCCTATTTTTAATTGGTAATTAGTGTAAGATGCCTATTTTGTTTTATATTTTAAATGAAGGTATTTGAATAAATTTAAATATCATTTAATTAATAAAAACATGATATATATTACCTAAATTATCCCCTCTTTATGAAATTTGCACAAAAAATATGGACTGCAAAGTTCATATTGAGTGAAATATGGACTGCAATATGAACTTTGCAATAGAAATATAGACTGCAAAGTTCACATTGCAGTAAAATATGGACTGCAATATGAACTTTGCACCAAAAATATGGACTGCAAAGTTCATATTGCAGTGAAATATATAGACTGTAAAGTTCATATTGCAGTCCATATTTTAATGCATATTGGTATATTTTAGTTTATTTTAAGGGTTGGGATGTCATTTTACAATGAAAAAAAAAGACACGTGTCATAATATTAATAAAATAAAAAATAGGCCCTTTATTTACAAAAAAATTATTCATTGGCTTTAGTGTAAAAATCTTTCTCTAATAAGACATTTTTTTTTTAAATTGTCCCATAATTTTTTTTCTTTTTAAGTGTTTATTTTTTGGTAAGTTTTTAAAGAGCTTTTATAATTGATAGGGTTAAATACTAATTTTTACCATTAGCCTACAAAGGTAATTCAATAATTTTACCCCGATAAAATTTCACATTTACCCTTGGTAAAATCTCACTTTTACCTCTACTAAAATATCACTCACCTCCACTCAAATTTCACTCACCTCCATTAACTTCCAATCAAATTTCACTTACATCCACTCACTTTATAAAATTACCTTTTTACCCCTCATATTCATCAAATTTACTTTTTTACCATTCTAAATTTTACTTATAAATACCCCTTCATTCATTCATTCAAGACACACCAAAAAATATATCTTCCTTCTCTCCTAAGATCCATCCATCTCATCCAAGAGATAAAAAGTCATTGGCAATATAAATACAAGCCAATTTAAGAAGAAATATGAGGGTCTTATACTCTCTCTTTTCATACCCTAAAAAAATACCAACAACATGTATACACTCTCTCTCCTACACAATTTATTATTTCATCTTCTTCAAATATTTGTAATCCTAATTCTATACTTATAAATAAAATTAAGGAAATTATAGAGAGAGAGAGAGAGAGATTTTTAATCCCAATTCTATATTTATAAATAGAATTAAGAAAATTATAGAAAGAGATTGGTAGCTTGTATTATCATCCAAATTGATCGCCTTTGAGCTAATACAAAGTAAGCACACACAAAAGGAGGACGTACTACCGGAATAGCATAAGCGCTACCGGGGGAACCTACCTTAAAAAAAAATGTCATGTGTTCATCATTGTGCTGCATTTATTTTTTATTTATCGATATTCGCTTATTGATTGGTTAATTATCTACTTCTAAATTTTAACACCATCAGTTGTCGCCGTTTGTGGGAACGATAAGCTCTCTAAAGCTCTCGTTCTTTAGAAATTACAAGTGAATTTTCGGTACAAAAACTCCAAATCTCGCGGGCCTATGTAACTTAATATTCTTGAGTGCATAACTTCTTACTCAGGACTCCAAATTATGCGATTCTAAAGTCCATTTTGGAGAAAATTTCAAGAGTTACAACTTTTCAGTTCAAGCCTTTTTCAAATTCGGCTATCTCGGGATTCAAAACATCGATAAAATTTTCTGGAACGAAAAAGGCGAAAATCCCGTGGACCTACGGCGACTCAATATTATCAGGCATATAACTTTGTGCTCAAAACTCCAAATCATGCGATTCTGGTGTTCATTTTGAAGAAAATTTCAAGAGCTACAACTTTCCGGTTCAATCCTTTTTCAAATTTGGCCATCTCAGTGTCCAAAATGGGGATACAAAGTTGCTGCAATAAAAAATGCGAAAATCCTACAGGCCTACGCTAGCTCAATATTTACGGGCGCATAATCATTTAAAATTCCGGTTACCCAAGGGGATAAAACCCAAAATAAGAGATGAGTTATTTTTTAATAACTCATATATGATTTTTCTCTCTATATTAATATATCTAAAGTTGTATCATTTTCTTACGATTAATGATCTTTATTGTAGGTAAAATCGACGAGTTTCAAAAAAAATTATTACAATTGAAGTGGAACATCTCCGGAACATTTTTACAAAACCCTCACTAGAGATGCACATTATCTAGTCACTCAAAAAAGACTGAAGAATTTGAAAATCATCAGCACTAAAATTCAAAATAGTACTGAAATCAAAAGAAGAATAATAAGAAAAACCATGTCCTATATTCCCTAAAGCCATCCAGTCAAGGCTCGTTGGTTCGGCAAACACCGCAACAAAATTAGCTTGAGAAGATTGAAATAAAAAACCATCCGAGACAGCTTGATGATAGGCGTCCAACGTAGCCTAGTGATAGGCGCCTGAGGCAACCTGGCAATAGGACAGATTCGAAAATGACGGCAAATCCACTTCAGTCGGAAGAATCCCATTTTTTGTAAGATTCGTGGTAGTCGAAGGGATATCCTGTACACCCTCTTTCGACATAAGAAGCCTTAAAAAATGTCCGGGAACAGGTTCTGGAAGATTCACGGCAGTCGGAATAACATAAAGTATGTTATTTTCTGTCGACAAAGGGAACCTCGAGGAACCTCTAGGAGGAGCAAAGGAACATAACGGGTTAACACAGAAAGACCCTCCATCTAACCGAGCCTCTAATGCCGTCACCTGTGCTTGTAACTCTTTCACCTTCTGTTCAAGAGAAGTAAGGAGAGTAGTGCAGCCTTGAATAGGATTCTCGATTCTCGCCGTGGCTTCAAGAAGATATGAATTGAGAGTCTCAAGACGCTGGTTTTCGGGGGCATCTTGCAAAAAAGATGCAACGTTCCTTACCCCAAAAACAGTGAAGATTGTGTGATAATCCTGGCGATCAATCACATTTGAAAATATTTTATCATATTCGCAAGATAGATGACATCTCTTGTGGCTATAAGCACAAGCTACACATGGAAGACCTGCAAAACGATAAGTGCTTGACATTATTTTGGTTTAATTTTGTAAAAGAAACTATTTTACAAAAGAGAAAAATGGCGTTGGAAGAAATGGATGGTGATAGAATAAATGGATTGGGTCTCGAGGAAGATGAAGAGGGAGAAGGGATAAGAGTACAAATTTCTAGTTCGGAAAAGAAGGGAAAGCTGTCTGAAAAGGAGAGAGGGAGAGGAGCCGCCGACAATAAAGGCAAGCCTAAAAAAAAGGTTTCCAAAAAAAATTATATATATATATATGTATATATGAAATAAATAATTGGAAAATGCCCGAGGAGGATCAAACTATGTATGACCAAAAGTATAGCGAGCTTTACATATTAATGTTCCAAGCTCTACGACTTGCATCAAATGTCTAACGAGTTCTACACATTGATGTTTCGAGCTCAACGACTAGCATCCGAGATTTAGCTTCCTTGAACTAAGACTCAAGATCAACGTCTAGCCAGCCTTACACAATGATGTTCTGAAACTCTAAGACTAATGATCAAAGTCTAGCTAGCTTTACACATTAATGTTTCGAGCTCCACAAACTTACGGTCAAGGGTTGACAAAGTCCTACACATCGGTTATTCGAGCTCTCCCCATGATTATCTTCCTCGACAAGTATCTGCTTTTAAGCCTTAACTTTGAGCCGGACCATTTAACCGACAAAAATATTTATCCTTCACATTCAGCTTTCAGCATAAAAATAAAGGATATGGGACAATTGATGGGTTAAATACTGATTTTTACCATTGGCCTTCAAAGGTAATTCAATAATTTTACCCCCGGTAAAATTCCACATTGACGCTCAGTAAAATCTCACTTTTACCTCAGCTAAAATCCCACTCAACTCCACTCAAATTTTACTCACCTCCATTAACTTCCACTCAAATTCCACTTACATCAACTCACCTTTATAAAATTACCTTTTTACCCCTCATCTTCATTAAATTTATTTTTTTACCATTCTAGATTTTACCTATAAATACCCCCTCATTCATTCATTCAAAAGACACCAAAAAATATATCTTCCTTCTCTCTTAAGATCCATCCATCTTATCCAAGAGATAAAAAGCCATTGGCAAAATAAATACAAGCCAATTTAAAAATAAATAGGAGGGTCTTATACTCTATCTTTTCATACCCTAAAAAAATACCAACAACCCTTGTATACTCTCTCTCCTACACAGTTTATTATTTCATCTTTTTGGAATATTTGTAATCATAATTCTATAATTATAAATAGAATTAAGGAAATTATAGAAAGAGAGAGATTTGTAATACTAATTCTATATTTATAAATAGAACTAAGGAAATTATAGAGAGAGATTGATAACTTGTATTATCATCCAAATTGATCGCTTTTGAGCTAATACAAAGCAAATACACACGAAATGAGGACGTACTGCCAGACTAGCATAAGCGCTACCGGGGGAACATACCTTAATAAAAAATGTCATGTGTTCATCACTGTGCCGCATTTATTTTTTATTTGCCAATATTCGCTTATAGATTGGTTAATTATCTATTTCTAGATTTTGACACCATCAATAATCAACCTTTCACTTGCTCTAAAATTAATAACGCTAATAATAAAATATCCTTTATTTAATTGTTTCTGAGTTTGGGAACTATGTTATGAATTGAGAAAATGTTAGGCACATAATCCGCCCTCTCGGTTTCTTAATGGATCATTTATTCAATTTCTATTTAGATATTTTGCTAGTAATTCTCTGTGTTTTCAAAATAGTTCCCGAACCCCCTTAGGAAAAAAGGCTTACATGTAGTCTTTCCCTTTATAAAACTTTTTTATTCATTTTCTCATAAAACGTACTAGTGACTCTGAATGAACTCTCCTACATCTTGAATAGGATAAAGGGACACGTGATATGAATTTGTTATATAGGTTTACATTTTTAGTTGGCTTAATTCTGACTACGCTCAGAAACGCGTAATTAATACACCCAAGTGCAGGTGGTCAAGTTATAATATATTTACTTGGAAGTCCAAGGTCGAACCACAGGGAAGGATGGTAATCTTATTATTCTAGCTAAACTTTCAACAGTGGAAAAGAAGAAAAGAAAAATAAAATAAAGAAAAGATAATAAATATTTTTTTTTAGAATAAGAAAGAATAGAATAAGAAATTAAACTTAAAACTTAAAAGAAAATAAATAAATAAAAGTAAATAAATATAAATAAATATAAATATAAATAAAATAAATAAATAAAGCAAGGATAAAATAAGCAGCAACTAAAACAAGTGTCTAATAAAATAGGAAAAGAGCGTTAGGGGTATCCATAGCTACGACATTACAGATAGTATGACCAACCGATTCAAGAAATGACTGTGGACCTGAGTTCCTATTAACAATGAATGTCCTTAACTTACCAATTATTAAATACTAAATTTCACGAGCATATCATGAGAAGTGCATGACAAGACTCATATAAGCTACATGTAAATTTAGTTTTCAATAAGGGAACTTATAATTTATTTTTTACAAAATTAATTTTCACTTAGTAATGCTAGTGCGTGACAAAAACAAACTAAATTTAATCAATTTTAGTAAATATCAAAAGCTTAACTCATTTCTAAGATTTGATTATGCATATGCATGACATACGTCAAAACCGTTCTTAAAAAGTCATTAAAAGCTAAAATTAGCACTATTTCGGTATCGATTTTGGAATGACACCAAAACAGCGCTCAAAGCTCCCAAATTACTTGGATAACTAACTCAGCTCAATAAAGGATAAGGACCGTCCTCTATTCAGCATCGTTAGAGTTTTGGTACAAAAATTCGTAATTTGAGGTTTTTCGGTTCTTTTGTCGAATAATCGAGAAATAATCTTAAAAATTCATGTTTTTAACGCATGAAAAGTTACTATATTTTCCAGATTTATTAATTGACCTATAACCAATGAGGAATTCAAGCCACAATCACAATTGAATCATATACTCACACTAGTCCGTCATGCTTTCGCTACGGACCCTTAACTACTAAATTACGCTAGCATATTGATAAAAATTAAGCAAAATATGATAAATTCAATCACAAATTGAGCAAACATATTTCTGAAATATAATTGAATAATCATGCAAAATTTCACAGCAATTGAAACTAAGAAACAATTAATAAATTAAAAATACGGTTTAAACAAATTTCGAAAGAAATAGCACACTGGCAGTCACGAAAATTGCCTACTGTCTCAAGAAATTTCGGAATTTAGATCCCCAAAACAGTAAGATTTTGTAGAAAATTCGATCGTGGTCGTTTTGATAGGTGGATCATCAAAATCGGCCAAGAAACGAGCAAATTATGATTAAAATAAGAAAACACATATTTTTTAGGGTTCTACGCGGGAATCTATTAAAAAAAATCTAATAAAAATTATAAATTATGCATGAATTTCAATCATCAATCACATTCAAACACATAATTAACTAACAATATATAAGCATTAATGAGCATTAATTGAAATAAATTAAAAATAAAATTGAATGAAAAGAGAAACTTACAGTTACACAGTTCTTGAAGAACTGTAATGGGACTCGCTATAAACCAAATGAAAATATCTCTTTCTCTAGTTACGCAAAGAAATTTGGAATTATTGAAGAATAATAATGGCGGCTGTTCTCCTCTACTCAAAAGAAAAAAGAACGACGACTGTTTTTCTCTACTCGAAGAATAATAATGACGGTCCTTCTTCCCTTACTCAAAATTAAACCTAAAACCTAAAAATATCATCGACATTTAATTCTTTTTTTTACTCGAAGAATAATAATGACGGTCCTTCTTCCCTTACTCAAAATTAAACCTAAAACCTAAAAATATCATCGACATTTAATTCTTTTTTTTTCAAAATTCAAAAATTAAACTAATTAATAAAATAAAATAAATAATAATAAGGATAATAATCCAAAAGCTAAAAATAGCTTTGTCGTCTATCAAGTCGAATAATTAATACTTGTTGGCCGCGAGATTCGAACACTGGACTAAGCATGAGTAGAGAGCTGATCACTTGCCATCTAGGCTAAAGACCCCATTCGATAAATATCTGCATCATAAATTTAGGTATTTTTTCGCGCTCAAACTCAATCCACTGGTGCACTGATCGTATTTCTACCATAACTTTGTACTCCGAACTCCGATTGATGCAAGGTTTTCGCCTATGCGTAGATAACTCAGAGATCTACAACTTATATTTCTGGAGTTTTCTTTAAATTCGGCACGGATAAATACCAGAAATTACCGGAACAGAGGCAATGCGCGCAGTGAATCTCTTCTTCATTCAAAAATTGCTCGGTTTGATTCAAATGACTCTTCTTTGCTTGGAACTTCTCTATTGGCTTCTCTTAGTCTCTTCCATCAACTTCCTTCATGCTTGAGCTTGGAATTTACTTTCGGTTCACTTCTTGAACTCAATTCAGCTCCGAATTTGACCGGTAATGACTAACTTTGGGGGAATTTGCTTCTAGATTCGTTGTTGTTCATTTTTCACTTGTAAAAAGGTTATAATGCACTAGAAACAAACATACTATCCTATTTCATGATTAAAGCTCAATTCTTAACAATTTAGGATAATTAAAATCAAATTCATGCATATTAAGCCACCTAAATACATATAAGAATGCAATATTTTGGCTTAATCAAATTCTGATACTAAAAATACTTGTTTCGTTGTAATTATTTGAGTTGAATTGAAGATTTGAAAATACAACGTCAACGGAAGCTCGACCAACTTACCGGCGATGCACTGTGCATAATTCAGGATTAAGGTAAGTTGGTTATATAGTTTGATTCAAAATATCGATAGTGGATTGAGCATTAAAATTAAAATTAAAAGTCTTTTGAGTCAAATTTCATTTTAAGTATTTTTACTATGGGCTAAAATCCGAGAAGGCATGTCAATACAAAATATCACAAATATATATATATATATATAACCATTAGGTTGTGTTAAATATACATGATTTTAGAGAATTTTTTTAGGTAAAAAATATACAAATGCTATAATCAATTTTCTAAAGTTTTGAGACACCACTTAAATTTAGTTTACATGCCATAAGAGATCTTATTGCTCTTCAAATTTAAGAATTAGTGTTTCAAACGTTGACGGTCCTGCGAAAGTATATTTGATTGTGATTGGAGACGGGGTGAACAAAATGACTAACTGGCAATAAGGGAGATCGCAGACGAAGGTAAATAATTGTGATCAAGTGCATAGAAAGAGGAGACGAGTAAGCCAAAAAAGAAAGAAGCGCTACGTCAAGCCAGCTGCAGTTTGATTTTACATTTAAAGGATTAATGAGATTGTTGCATAATTTGTGAAAAAGCAATTTTTTGAAGTCGTCGAGTATATAATTCAATTTTGATTATAGTGAAGCACTGCCGGTTAATCTTGAGAATTAGTCCTATGCAATTAGGGATACCTCATTACTTCTTTATGTTATCGATTGCTTTTGTATGATTGCTTGATTGATATAATTGTTTGAAAACACAACACATGTTTCGACGGTAAAATTGACTAGACCTAGGATTTTAATTGCGTTTATCAAATATAATATTGTTTTTGATAAAAAAAAGTTAATAAATAAATCAACCTAAAATCAACTTAAGCAATACGATCCTTAAAATAAATTTTCTTCAATTGGAATCAGAGCATGTTTCCTCAATTTGCTAAGATTTGCATCTAGCTTGATATAAGTTTATTTTTTTGCTTTGTTTTATTTGTTTTATTTTGTTTTTTCATGGCTACCAAAATTGTTTCGTCTAAGTCCAAGGTTCATACACTTAATGAGTTTAATTATAATGATTGAAAATTCGCATTACTATTTATTTACAATATTTAGACGAACGAATTTGGCGAACTGTTTTAGATGGTTATACTAGACCCACGATAACTGTAGAAAGGAACAATGGACCTAAACTAGTTACGTAACCTTGTGGAGTTCTAAAGAATTAGAAGCATCTAAGTTTTATTCTCAAGGTCTAAATGTAATCATGGCTCATGTTGCTGAGGAAGAGTTCAAAAAGATTTCAAAATGAACTACTTCCAAACAAGCCTAGGATATTTTGACCGTAATTTTTTAAGGAACCACAATTGTGAAAAGTTTCAAAATTCAAAAGCTTATAATATATTTTAAAACTGTAACAATGAAAGAAGATGAGTCATTTAATACTTTTCATAGTAAGCTCAAAGATATAGTGAATTCTCTCTACAACATTGTCGAAATAATTTATGAATCCCTTTTTGTAAAGAAAATCATATGGTCTTTACCTGATAGGTTCCTCTCAAAATTACTGCCATTGAAAAAAGTAATGATTTGGATTCGTTAAACAAAAACGAATTGATTGGCTCTCTTCAAACTTTTGAGTCTAACTAACTTTCAAAATACAAGACTCAAAAGGATAAGGCAGATCGAACCATTGCATTTAGAGTTAAAGATGAAAACACAGCTAAATTTAATTAATGCTCTTTGTTTGATTTTCAAGAAATAGCTAATTTTGCGCATAATTTTAATAAATTCATGAAGCTAAATTAGAAATTAATCGGGCAATCGTGGTCAAAATTTTGAAAAATTAGGGAAAAATGATGTTAAGAATAAACCCCAATCAAGTGTGAATTGCGTTGAGTTTCAAAGTAGAGGTCATAAAGCATTTGAATGTTTTACTAGGATTAGAATATTGATAAACGCATAATTTTGTAGTCGCTAACGCTCTTTTGATTGTGTTTATCGCGTTTATCTTAGCCTAGTTTAATCAAATTTACCCACTTTTGCACACACACTCAAATATCAAGAATTGCTTTAACATGGCTCAAAGTAGCCTTTTCTAGTGTCTTGAGTGTACCTTCAGGCTATGAAAGCAAGTTGGAGAGCTTTGGGAAGCGTACAAGAGAGATAGAAGCCAAAAGAGAAGAAAAAAAGTCTCCCGAAGTGTCCTCTGATCAATCAAAGGAGCCTCTGATTGATCAGAGGCCACCTTTTAGTGCAGAACATGCCCTCTGATCGATCAGAGGGTGCTTTGATCGATCAGATCCCACCTTTTAAGCCAAAATCTCCCCTCTGATCGATCAGAGAAGCCTCTGATCGATCAGAGACATCCCAGATCTCAAAGGACAGCACCCAAAAGCAGTTTTTCTCCCCTTTTTATGCATTGAAACTCACCAAAAGTGCTGGACTTTCCATTTCTAGATAGAATGAGGTGCTTACCCATTGGGTTCTTTAGAAAAGTGTACTAGAATACCCATTTTTGGGCATTGCTCTCCCATTATTTATTTGCTCTTTGTCCCTCATGTAAGGGAGGCAATTTTCTAGATCTAGATTCAAGTTAGATAAATACTATTTTCCTGCACTTTCTCTCTATCTATCACTTTTGTAAGAAATCTAGTTAGAGAAACTCTTGAGAGAAATGGAGATCACTTTAATGATTTTTGTTCATACAACTATCATGGAGTAGTTTCATTGCTAAGGCTAAAAAATGAAGTTTGCATTGCATTAATTATGTAAGTTTGTTTCTTATTCCATTGTTAGTATTGTTAAATACTTGTTGAATCCTTCATCTTCTCCATTCAATCAACCATTCATAAGCTAGTAAGATAATCCTCATAAGGTGATTAGACTTTGTATGCCTTGTATACATAGATCTCAAGCATTAATGAGGAGATGATACATTTATGTATTTCTTATTAGCCTATGTCCATTCCTTCTATGATTGAGATACTTTACATTGCCAAGCATGTTTAGTCTTTGAATATTCATAGAAATACCATAAATTTGAGATTCCAATCCTTGAATGCTTTAATGATATGTTGAGTACTTTCTACACTTTATGTGATTTTGAGACTCGATATTTTTTTAGTTAGAGTGTTGCCAAGGAGGATCTCTTAAGTTTATGCCATAAGCAACTACACTAATCACCTTAAGGATTCAATTTGTATTTATCAAATGTGTCTATACCGGATGATTTAATCTCCACCTAGACCTCCCAATCTTAGACAAATGAAATGTTATGATTTATTGAGCTAAACTTTTTAGTTGGCCATTTTCATAATCAAGTCAATTGCCTAGGGGAAACTAACAATGAATTCTCAATGCCTAGTTTAATTTTATGCCTTTTCTTTTGGTGTATCTCAAGTTTGCATCTTGGTTGGACATTATATGGGAATGGGTTGCACTTGCTTCACACCCTTTGTTACAAGATAAAAATGAGAGATACATTTGTATTGAGTTTTACTTACACCCTTTCTTTATATGACATTTATATGGGAATGAGTTGCTCTTGCTTCACACCCTTTTGCTTAGAAAAGTGTAAGATACTCAACACTTAGGAATTGCATTGAGAATTTTGAATGAGATTAATTTTACATAACATTGCAAAGCAAATGAATTCTATAATGCCTTAGCCTTTTCTTATCAATTGATACATCACTTTAATTTTTATTGCAAGACTTTAAAATCAACAACTAAAATCAACCAATCAAATTCTCTTGAACAAAGCCTTGGACTCGTAATCACCACATCGTCTTTCCGACTATCCTTGTGGTTCGACACTTGGACTTACCAAGTATTATAACTTGACGACCTACACTTGGGTTCCTAAGCGCGGAAGTATTTCCGGCGCGTCAAGTTTTTGGCGCCGTTGCCGGGGGTACGGCGAAAGATGGATTACGGGTTTTGTACAAAAATCCGCTTTGTAAGTATTTCTTCTCCCTTTGTGAATAAGTTTTTCTTGTTTATTATTTTCTTCTTTTATAGGTGGCAATTTGCTTTAAGATCACCTTCCCGGGCTTATGCTCGGGGACTTGTACATTGATCTTCACATAAGTCCACCAAGAGGTGAACCACTACTAAGGCATCCTTCTTCTCCCACTCCATCCAAGATGGATAACGAAGACAATGAGTCAAATGCCGGAGAGAACAATGATCACAATCGTCCGGTCCGCACAATGCGAAATTACCTTCAACCTCCTCGAGGCACTTCAAACTCTTGCATTGTCATTCCCGCGGGTCAAGCCGGAACATTTACTCTCAAACCGGGCATGTTTCAACATATACCATCATTTCATGGTATAGATTCCGAAAACCCTTACTTGCATTTAGAGTTAAAGATGAAAACACAGCTAAATTTAATTAATGCTCTTTGTTTGATTTTCAAGAAATAGCTAATTTTGCGCATAATTTTAATAAATTCATGAAGCTAAATTAGAAATTAATCGGGCAATCGTGGTCAAAATTTTGAAAAATTAGGGGAAAATGATGTTAAGAATAAACCCCAATCAAGTGTGAATTGCGTTGAGTTTCAAAGTAGAGGTCATAAAGCATTTGAATGTTTTACTAGGATTAGAATATTAGAGAAAAAAGTTGGCAGAAAGGGAATGCATACCACTTTTATTAATGATGAGGAAAATCCAGACACACAAAAAAAATCTTATGAATATTTTACTTTTGCAGTAAAAGTTTCCTTAAAAGAAAAGAATCAAGAAATTTTCAAGAATTCACTTTCTAATGATGAGGAAGACTTTCCTGATCTTCAATCGGCCTATGACACTCTTTCACTAGAATGTCAAAAACTTTTTGTGAAAAATCAAAACTTGCCCAAAACACAATATTTTGAAAAATAGATTATTAATTTGAAAAAGGACAAAGTAAGTTTTGAAAATTCAAAGGCCAAAAAGACCGATTTTTTTTTAAAACAATAGATAACTTGAAAGCGAAAAAGAAAATTGTCTCGGTCCAGTTGGTTCTTTGAAAAAGATAAATTTGGAGTATAAGGATAAAATCAAACGATTAGAAGAACGCGTTTGCGATCTAACTCAACAACTTGAAAATGCTTTAACTGACAAAGTTGGGTTAGAAACCAGTTCTAAAAAACTTGAATCAATACTTTTAAATCAAAAGAGTGAAAATAACAAAGAATGACTTGAATTGTCAAATTTTGATTCTAAAAAGAAAACTAAGACCATCTTTGTAAAAGCCACTCCCCAAAATTCAAGTTTCAATGGTGTTAGTTCTTCAAAATCTAAAAATTTCATTAATAGAACTCCTCAAACTCTAAAGAAAACTAAAAACATCCTAACGGAAAAACAATTTTTTGTTCAAAAACCAGTTTAATTATCAAAGAGTTTTTCATTCGAAAATTCTTAAAAATCTAGTGATACCTTTTGATGTATAACACAATCTCCCATAGCCTATTTGGTGTTAGTATTGCAAGATGAGAGGTTACTTGAGAGACTTTTATCGGCACGCTTTGAAGAAGATGCCAAGAGTGTTCCAATTTCTGATTGAAACCTAAACTGAGACGGAAAAAGAAGGAAAACAAGTGGGTTAGGGTTTTTTCTAGAGATGAACACAAGAAGGATAGGATTCCATGAATTAGGAAAATTTGGGCGCCAAAGGGGATCACCATCACACCTACTTAGGCGATAGGGAGTCTGTCAGACATGGAACTGGTTGGATGGATGGTAATGCTAGGTGAGTTTGTTACTTCGGTCGATTTTAGCTCCTTGCATAAGTACTTAAGCAAATTGGATTTTGGTTTTGAATTTTCAATTGTGATATTGCCTGATTCCTTTAGAAATTCATTACTTCCATATATGTGATTGTAACTGCTTTTGATTCTTGATATCTTTAGATTTTCATATTTAAATGCTTAATTTGGAGATATGTGCGCATAATGCTTTAACAATTTAATAACCGGTAGCATATTATTTTAATAATATAAGAGTTTTTATGTATATCATACACACTACACTACACGATCTACATTGATGCATATTGAGTAATTACATGTGTTTAGGCTCTTACTTTTAATTAGAAACTTCAAAAGCTCCCATATATTGTTTATTTAGGGATAGAGAGTCTAAGAAAACCCTTGTGATTAATGCCGTGAGATTTTGGTAATGTAGTTTTAAGTGAAAAATTAAAAGACAAACATGTGAGAAAAAAATGTAGAGGGTATGAAAAAGAGCTACCATAATGGAAGGATAACCGAAAGCTATCAAATAAAAATAGTTGGCCTTTATTAGGGGTGAAAGCCTCCATCAAAAAGAGAAGATGCTTGCACAAAAAATCACAATTTTAATGCAAATTTGCAATTTTTTAGAGAAAAGGATTGCTTATAAGGAGGAATTAGTTTAAAAAATTAATGGTTTAAAACCTATTTGAATTATCTTGTATATGGATGGGCGAGTGTTTCAAAACTCATAATTATTCGATAGCACTTTTTATGATCCATATTTATAGCACAATGAGATATATACTTGTACTCAGTGTTGCTTACTGAATTGTTGATGAATTGTTGATGAATTGTTACATGTATGGTACATGTATCATGTTAATGGAAATCACATGTTTTGAAGCTTAATTGATACATTTCAGATTTGGTACATGTTACATGGAAATGCATGCAAGTATTTGTTGGGCAATTTTGCTCTCGAAACTCTGAACCAAATCCATGAAAAGTTAGAAATTTGTGATGAAGAATTTCTCGAGGTTTAACTAAAAGGTTTTGAGATTAGTGGATATCTTTATTAGCTAGAATCTTTTTGCTTGAATAAGTTATACTTAATATTTTAATTAATTTTATTTGTTTTACATGATTTTGTTTTACATCTTTTATTACTTTCCATGCTCATTCTTGTGATGCCCCAAATCTTGTTCTGAGATTTTTACCTCCGGAACCCAGTTAATCACAGATGCCGTGCGCGACGGCAGGTTTAAAATATAAAAATCACAACTTTTAAAAACTTTTCTTAAATAAAACATGATCCTATTTAAAAGCTCATTTTATAAAATCATGGCATGTGGAGTTTATTTAAATAACAAACCGGCCTGTAAAGAACAAGGTCGAATACTTACAAGTACCAACATAATCAAACTACACTTCTAATCCAAATCCACATATCTGAAAACCATTTGCACAAACTTTTCGAAAATATATGTTTACAATAAATACAATTTAAATGTCAAATCCAGAATTTATACATAGTACAGCAAAGCCAAAACCAAAAGGTTAATAAGACATAGTCCTATTCTTATTGGACTTTGTGGACATCAAAGACTTCTATACACGTACGTCATATGCCACCTGAGATGCTATGCCTGTAAAACTGTTAGAAAACGGGATGAGCTAAATCCGGGATCAGTGGGAATTATATAGGTTTTATATAGAAAATACTTTACTTTAATGTAATAGTTTGAAAACGTGCAATGCAAACCCGAGTGCATGCAACCCCACTAGGATTCCTATCCTAGTCGCAGGAAGCCATCTACCCGACTACCCGATCTCTCCTCCAACCATTCCAAAAGATTAAACTCTGAGAATTCCATAACCCAAGGAGATTAATTGTCTTCGGTCACCTCATATCAAATTATAGCTTCTTACGGTTCGACACGCTACGGATTATCCACTCACAAGTGCAACCGCACGCTCTACTATGCTATCCGGCCCTTATTCTGTAAGACGTAACTATTAGCCAATTATTTATTATTTCCTCTTTAATTATAATTCATTATGGAGCCTATAATTTGCCAGCTAATAGGCTTTGCCACAAGATCTTTCGTCTAAACCGTTATATTACAGTGTACTCTCATTAGGCTATCTCGTTAGCTATAATTTCCCTTAAAATTATGAGTATATCATATGCATTATGATCTGGCTCGCTATTCCGTAATTTGTATGCGTCTGCATACCCATACACCATTTTTAAAGTTCAATAATTATTTTCTCTTTCTGTTTTATATATAAATATATTAAGAAAGGCTTAATAGTTCTCTATGTGTACCATGTTTTGTTTAAATGTGTTCGCATAAGTCTTTACATCATTTACATCACAGCCGAGGCAACATACACAAATCAATACAAGACATAATACAATACAATAATAATAACAACATAACCATAATCTCAAAACAACTCTCGTATCACGTCTCTAGTATAATGCCTCAGGTTCACCCCGCGGTCAGTCCAGGCCAAGAACAATAAATCCAGTGAGTCCTGAATAGATCCAAAGCTCTTATCCATGTCTCCTCCAAGTGGGGAGTGGTTCAGGGACTTAGTTCTCCAAATAGGTCATTCAGAGATAGCCCACGCGACGATCATTTTCCCGGGGACAACACTCCGAATAGTTAACGAGGAGAACACCTCATACAAACCGCATCGACATTCTGGAAAGAACTACACCAAGCGATATCCTAGCAGGGTAATGACCATTAGTAGCCCACTACTTCCTGGGAACTCACCAAATGGGTAAGTAGTGCCACACGGGACCTACTCCGCTTGCCGGAAAAACTCATCTAACCAAGGACACATAGTCCAGTTGGAAAGCAAGATAAATAGAGTGGGCTCTCCTTTGTGGGCAACCACAACCACTGGCGGAGTCACCGACTTTATTTTCCCGTGTATGATTTAGGGAATTTCACCCAGGGGCGGCAAATAGGCGGCCCATCTTCAAGTCACGGGGAGTTACCTGGTGCTCGATCAATCATATTCAGCCCATACATGTGATCGCATCAACAGGAATATATCGATTCCTCATTCAACAATATATACAATGATCAAATTATCCATCACACGTATGGCCAACAACATACATATACAATCACACAGTCATCATCATTCATGTATATACAATATCAAATCACCCATTATTTATTACTCAACATTAACATCGTTAACACAAGCGTCCTCATCACGCTTATAATCCATATTCTAATCATCTGGTCATTTTCACATAATATGGTTTATTATTTGTATCTTACATCTCATTATGTGTTAAGGGTGTATAATCAAGGTCGTGTGATGCGCATTACAGTTCTCAACTCATTCTACCCAACCATGCATTGGCTATTACGATTCTCGCTTAATCGACACGTTTAAAGCACGCTTAGTTTCTTAGGTTATGGCCAAAAGGACCTTCGCTCCACCAAATTGTGATTATAGATCTCTAGAACGCATCTAGGTGATATTCTCCTCATTTGTCACTAGCAAAGGTCTATACAAGACACTACTCTCAAGAATTAGTGTATATCACTCCCATCTAAGTGAGTTTCTAATGTAACTTCGAGGATAATATTCTACGCTTGCAACTAAGGGCATATCCACAAGTATCTACCTCTTATAACCCACAACCAACCTTAATCCAAATATAAATCTCGAAATCCCCTATAGCCTAGTTAATACCCTTGACTACAAAGTGGGTATGATGTATATGTGAGAGAACAAAGCTCATAATATGGTAAGAAGTGATGATACATGATATCTAAGTGATAATCCATCTGTATGCATCACTAATCTAGGATTTACCTATTCCAAAATCCATGAGATCCAAATAACATGTAGTTTTGATAAAAATCCCCAATTAGAGTTCAAAACTCTAATTCAACGAGTAATAATTTGAAATCAAGGGCTTAATATTAGTGTTCCCACCTTAGATTATCTATATCGAGGAGTTGAGGAAGCGTAGACTTCGTCTCGCCAAAACCCTAGCTCACCTCCAAGCTCCACGCGCAAAGACGAAGGTGGAAGACGTTGAATAGTGAAGAAAGAAGTGATTTGAGGCTCAAATCTTGTAGGGGTATGAAGAAGCTCCAAGAATCTCACACACTCTCTCTCTCTATAACTCTCTAGAGTGTGGTGTATGTGCATGGCTCAAAAATAAGGAACGGTGGGTGATAAATGGGTGAAAAACGGGTTTAAAACACTCAAAACCGATATTCAGGTGAACTATGATTGATCATGAACCCTTCTGAAACTCCTCTTGAGGACCATGATCGATCATGGCCTTTCATGATCGATCATGGAAGTCAATGCAACAGTCCATGATCGATCAAGGAAGTCACTATAGCAGTAAATGACTTTCTGAGCCCGAAATGGATATCAAAATAGATGAATCTTGACTCGACCTAAACATGAAAGTTGTAGAGGGAAAAGAAATAAAGAAGTGGCCACAAAAATAGAGTCGTTTGGACATCGGATGAAGAAGTTATGACTTCTCAAAGTTAGCCAAAAATCGACGAATTACGAAAGGTCGAAACACGCGATTTATGCCTCGGTTTTAACCCGAACCACTCGAATAACATAACGATTGATCCCTCAAATTCCTTAACCCCCCCCCTAACGTGCACATCTCCAATCTTGTTATTAACTTCACCCATCCACTTTTTATGTGGAGGAAATTCCATTGCTTCTACATATAAATTAACAACGTATTAATTATATTTCGTTATCTAAAGTTAGTGATGATAACCCATAAATATCATGCATGTCACTTATATTTTGCATTTTATATTGATAATTACTTCAATTTTTTTAAAAGTCAAAAGTTAAAAGATCATGCTTCTTTAAAAACACCTAATTTACTACAAAGTGTTAATCAACATCTCTTTTCAAAAGTAGAACATTATCACGTATACATAAATTCAAATAGATATATTCGACAAAATATACACTTTAAAGCAAAAACACTCAAAATCAAGATAACAAGTATTCCTGTACAACCCTACTACAACAATCAAATCCCAAATAGGGTTTTTAATTGGCTCACCCCAAACCTCCTATCTCCTCTACACATATATCTAATAAATAATAAAACACTAAAATTATAGCAAAATTAAAAGTAAAATTACCTTTAACTTTCGGGAAGTAAAGAGTCGGAAATCAAGACTTCAAATTCTTACTCGTAGCAATCCTACTTCGGGCAATGTAATTGATTTAATTTTTTTAAACAGTAAACAAAATGATAAATGTAAAGATATACGTAAAGATGCATAATTAATACTTAAAGGAGTCAAAAAGTAGTCAAATTAACAAAGAGCTCGATCAAGTCAGCCTAGTGTTCAAGTTCTTACTTGTCACATCACACTACAGGGTTTTAAGAACTTAACTGCTCTAAGGAGGGCCGGTTCCTAGGTATGGCAATGAAGGCCATACCTTCTTTGATTAAAATTATATGGGAAAAATACAATTATATGGGATCAAAATTATATACCCTCTTTGATTAAATTAATAGTTTATTTTGATTTTGGTATTTTTTTAAGAATATATATATATACTTTAACGGTATATAAAAAATACATCTTATTATTGTGTTGTGAATTTTAGTATATTACTAGTTACAAACATATGCGATGTATGACACGATATTCAAATTATTATTAAAAATAATTATCTTATAACAAAAATAAACATTGAAATAATATAATAACAGTACAAATTTATGTTAAACATTTCTAGCTGCATGTGCAATGAAATATATAATTAATTTAAATAATAAAAATATTGACTGACCAAAATAACGCACATAAACTGATGCATTTTTGCACAAAAAAAATAATTAGTTAAACAAATAAAATTATGCAGTTCGTGCTTAAAGTGCAAATGATTATTTTATGCAACTCGTGTTTATATTATGCTTCGCTGCATTACTTGAAAATATGTATACGATGTTAGCTGATTGAACATATATCCAAAAGACCATTTGGATCTAATATAATGTTATATACTAATTAATAAAAATATTTTATAGAGTGTGATATAATGTTATATACTAATTAATAAAAATATTTTATAGAGTGTAATATAATGTTATATACTAATTAATAAAAATATTTTATAGAGTGTGATACAGTAAAGGCACGAGAAAGAATTAAATAGAAAACCTTGAAAATGAAGAATAAGAAAACTTAATTTGTATGATTTGGTTTTTCATTAGAGAATTATCATCTTTGGTTCAGTAACTTAATCTTTTTTTTATTTATTAAAAAATTAAAAGAAAACCGGAAAGCTAATAAAGAAGGGAACGAATGAATGCTAATGAAGAAGCATAACTTAAAAGTATAGACTTATAATTATCCGATAATTAATAAAAAAGAGGCAAAAGATTTTCTCCGTAATACATATAAATATTAAATTTATATCATAAAAATAAATTGTGATGGTTAATTTGAAACATTCATCTCGAAAAATAAAATATATTTTTTGACACAACTAAGTAATTTTTTTTATCACACATTAACCAACCAACGAATATAAATTATCCAATCAATCCATACTATCTTGACTTAATAACAGAACTAGTATTTCACCCGTGCGATTGCACGGAAATTTGTATGTATTGAATTTATTTAAAATTGTGACAGGAGTAACAATGAAAATTTAAGAAGTGAGTATTGAAATGAGATACATTTATCCAAAAAGTTAATAAAGCTCAATAAAACAACTATAAATTTTGAAAAACCTCTTTGAAAACTACATTTGTAGTTGAATTTGTTGGTCCTCCATTTTTGTCACAAATCAAAATTTTTAATCCTTTGCGATTTGTAACTCTAGACACAGCTACGTATAACTGTCCATGACTAAAAACTGGTTTCTTCAAATACAACCCTACATGAGACAGTGATTGTCCTTGACTTTTGTTGATTGTCATTGCATACGACACAATTAAAGGAAATTGCCTCCTTTGTAATCTGAAAGGTAGCCTAAGGTCAGATGGGGTTAATGTCATCCTTGGAATAAGAACCTTATACCCAACATTGCTGCCTGCCAAAATTTTTGCCTCAACAACATGGTTTCCACATCTTGTAATCACCAACCTAGTCCCATTGCATAACCCCACAGAATGATCTATATTTCTCAACAACATCACCGGAGTGCCAACCTTTAGCTTCAATTCATGGTTCGGGACGCCAGAGCACTTAATTGAGTTTAAAAATTCAGGCGTATGAAGGTCTTGTAAAATATCAACATTTCGTTCTGACCTGCAAGTTGTATCCGAACTTAAGTACGTTTTTGTTTCAGTTGCATTAAGTGAAATCATGTAATCATTAACAGCCTCTACAACATCAAGAGTCGGTGCTAGTATAGCCCTGCCTTGAAGATATCCAGTTTCATTGACATCAGAAGTAAAGTTTGGATATGTGCTGTTCACAATTGACTCAACAGGATTGTCTGATGCATCCAATAATAAGTCGTCCGGTATATCAATAATTGCATTACCATCGTTTGAATTGCCAATTGTTCCATCCCCTATGCTTGCTATCCATTCAGAAAAACACTTTAAGCTGATCCAATCATCGTCAGATTCAACATGTTGGAGCCTCATATTCTTTGTCAATCTTAACACCTTACAATCTCTCCATAGGTACGATGAATTGATAGTTGCAAGCACAATATCTTCTCTAGTACCTTTCGGAATCACAGGTAATATTTGTCTAAAGTCTCCTCCAAGGACTACAACTTTTCCTCCAAATGGTAAATCTGAACTCATTGGGTTACTAAATCTTAGAATATCTCGCATACTTCTATCCAAAGCCTCAAAACAATATTTATTCATCATAGGAGCCTCATCCCAAATTATAAGACTGCTTCTGATTATTAACTCTGCAAGTGGACTTCCCTGTTTAATGTTACAGGTTGAATCTTCATTCGGATTTAGTGGAATTGCAAATCTGGAGTGAGCAGTCCTACCACCGGGTAAAAGGAGAGATGCTATGCCACTTGATGCTACATTCAACACAATTTCCCCCTTTGATCGCAAAGCTGCTGATAGAGTTTTCCATACAAAGGTCTTACCAGTTCCTCCATATCCGTATACAAAAAACACACCACCTCTATTCAATTTCACAGCATCCATTATAATGTCATAAACATGTCGTTGTTCAACGTTCAAATTAGACAACAATTTAATGTGCTCTTGGGATAGAGTGTTTCTATTATACCGTAATTCATCTTGTATAAGTCTATTTTGATTGCGGGAAAAATATTCTGCATCTGGATACGGCATTGAGTGAAAATCCCGCAGGCTTTTACCACTGCTTCTCAGTATCTTTTCTATCTCCACAAGAGTATAACTCTTTATTTCTTCTTCACTCAATTCCAGTTCTGCGTATTGTGAAAATAATTAAAAGAATAATATAAACATTGTCATCGTATAATTAAATAATAAATTACTCATGTAGTAACTATTAAAATATAATTGAAATACCTTCATGTTGCAATTGATTCCGTCGGTTGTAAAGTATGTCATCGGAGAGGTATTGCCAACATTTTTCCCATACAATTTCAGGTCGAGTTATAGAATTAGACGACAACAAAGTTACAAAAAGACTTCTCAAACTATGTGCAGATCCCCAGTGACTTGCCTCGACGATACCATCAATGTATTCTTTATCATCATCCAATAATCCAAGTGCATAGCAAGCATCTCTGTAAGATCTATATTGAACACCACCAATACATTTCAATTCGTCAAAGCTTGTTGGCCCACGAACTATATTTAAAAGGCTTCTCAAGTAATACATTTCTCCACAACCCGGTGGTACATAGAATATACGTCCAATAGAAAATCCACGTTTCCTCGGGTGCCATTCTTTTATTGCTTGTTTCCAAACAAACTTGTTGGGAAATTCTGCATAAGTCAATTCTCTTGCTTCTGGATATTTTTTATTAGCATCCATCCATGCCAGGAACATGCTTTGGTTAATAGAAGGTCGATTTACCACTTGATCAATCGGATCAGAATCAGAAAACATAATATTTTGTTGGTCTGGTAGATGAAAACTTAGACGCTCAACAGGAGGATCTTTGTATTGGATCTCAAACCCAAAAATTCTCCAGGCTGCTTCGCATGGTGAAATGTACCTACAATCATAGTACATATTTATTTCATCGAGATTTTTTACTGCATCATTATTCTCACTGGTCTTGTAAAAAGTTGCAGTAACTCGATCATTTCCTTTGTTGACGTACTTGAACAAATATTTGATAGATCTGGACTGGTTACACCATTCTACATTTAAATGAGCACCATATTTTAACAGCAGATAACGATTGTGAGGCACAACGTATCTATTATTAAGCTCAACACCGTTCTTTACCACAATTTTTCCGTCATCTCTTCTCCGATACACTGGATAACCATCTTCGTCAATATAAGTAGATTCCACGAATTTTTTTGGAAAATGTTTTGTGCATCGACCATTTGACATGCAAGGAGAATTGCTTCTCAAATTACCACATGGACCGTGCATCATGAAATCTTGTACTGCTGTAAAGTAACTTGGGTTAGAATCTTTGTCTGGAATCTCAGCTGATATTATGCGATCAATGTCAACTCCGGTTGGATATTTGTCTTCCTTAGACAAAAATATCAAAATGTGCGCATGTGGAAGTCCACGTTTTTGGAATTCGACTGTATACATAACTGTATTGGTGAAATTATATTTTGTTAGTATATATATATAACTAATATAAAAAATAATTATATTTTTTTATGATCTTAAATAGAATACCTGCTCTCACTGTACCGAAAATCTTATTGCGACGAAGATCTTTAATCAATTGGTCTAATTTGATTTTAAAAATTCGACAAATTATGTCTGGACGATCATCGGGTCTCAATCCTCTGCTCTCAACAAAACGAATTATCTCCGGCCACTTCGGATTACATGTAAACGTAATAAACAAATCTGGATAACCAACCCACCTACATATCGCCATTGCATCCTGATAGTTCTGTATCATGTATCGTGCACCACCGGTGAAAGAAGATGGTAAAACCACACGCTTACCCTGTGTTGAAGGATCTGTCTCTCCTCGTAATACTGCATCAGCCAAGCCACTGTACAGTTCTGACCTCAACTCTTTCTGATGGCTTCGTAAATAAGCCAACCGTGACGATTCAACCATAGTGTAGGCATCAACTACAAATTGTTGGAATAGTCTCCTGGAGAATAGAATATGCGGTGATTCACAATCCCTTTCTTGCAGTCTATAGGCGAAGTACTCCCTTAGACTAACTTTTTTTCTCCGAGCCGACGTAACTGATTTTGAATCTGTTAATGGAATATCTTCTCTATAACCATCTTCCCCATAAGGTAAAAGCAATGGATATTGAAGTGCTAGATATGAAGCATTAAGCTCATTTATTCGTTTCAATTTTCCACTTTGAGTTTCAACTAAAATATCTCTTTCACCAATAGCCGAATCGAAATCCCCCACAATAAGTGCAGCAATTTCATTTACTGTCGGCATATTGTATGTCCTTGCATCGCGATCCCTTCTACCAATTAATTTGAGCTTCACATCTGAAATTTCTTCATTATGCATTTTATCTCTAACCATTCTGAATGACTTGACCAACACATTACTTTCGTCTAGCATTGACTTTAAATCGGAGATGATTTCCGCATGAAGATTGTTGATGTTACTATTTTTCCTATCATAACAAAATAAACAATAAAGTAACATATGATTAGTTGGAAAAACATTAGAAATTCTAAACATGGGTAAACTTAAAAAGCAATGATAATCACCTAACAGATCGTATCCTGTTCATCACTTCGTTGTCAGTGTCATAAATATACAGTTGAGCAAACTTCGGCACAGCTCCTTCAGGCGGCAAAAGACTACCAATCATGTGGTAGTTTTGTCCATGTAATCTAAATACAGGTGGTGACCCCCCTTTATTTAAACTCGCGTCAATTTTTCCTCCCATCGATGTAAAGCAAAACATATTATTGTATGATCTAATATTCTCGAGAAAATGCTTGCTTTTGTTACTGTCTCCGTATAGCAAATCAATAAGCACATTAGGAGGACGCTTCATAGGTGGCAATTTAATCTTACCGTGCATACAGCATAAGGAGAATTTTGGATTTACAGTGTTATAATAACATCCCACCTTCTCTTCGTACCAAAAAATGGCACCACAAAACTCACATTTATGTGTTGGGTTTCCAATATCCCAATATTCTGTATTGTATGAAAAAAAAACTATTATATTCTTAAAATTTAAAATCAAAACAAAGATTAATATATTCATAAGAGTGACATATACGCATAAAAATATTTCAAAACAAATTTTATCAAATTTTAAAATCAATACATTATCACAATTTAAAGTCAATCAAAAACTAATTTTAATGTTCACTACATTAATAAACAATGAATAAAAATATTAGTAACAATATGATTTTTTTTTTTAGAATGTATATTTTAAAATAAATAAGGAAAAAAATTACTAATAATGATTAATAAATTCAACATGATTAATAAATATAAACATCTAAACATACCTGAACCATGTTCAAATGTAGAACATTCCGAACCTGACCAAATAAATGGAACAATTAGAAAATTTAAAATAATTAAAGTAAACAGATAATTATAGATTAATAGTTTGCAATTATTGAATTGTTTACCTAAAGGCTTAGTTAAATTAATTAAGATAATGAATATTGGATGGATGATTACCTCCATATGAAAGCTCATCGCATTCCATACCTTCCCCTACAATAAAAAAGAAATATTTAATTTAAGTTATAGCATTTTCTTTTAATAATATATGATGCACGGATATTGTCTTAGAGGTCACGTATTACGCCCGACGACATGCTCGACGACACGCTCAGGACATGTGGACTCGCTTCGACACGTAGCCGACACATGTGTCAAAGAGCATCCCATATATATATATATATATATATAAAGGGCTACGATTGACACACAGTAAAACAGCCTCTAACACTCCAAATTGGTTTGACCCTTAAAGACCGAGTATATATGCACATACTCGGTTATTAGAAGCCGAGTCAGTGTGATTTTTTTTACCCAAAAATAGTTCCGTCCCTAGGCATTGAGTATGTACACAAATATTCAATCCTCAAGGACTGAGTAAATATAACAAAATGTTAGTGAGTATTTTAGTATATATCAATATCACCCACTTATATATATTGGTGGACACGTGAAAAACATGCTCAAAATATACTCATATCATGTAAAAAGGGGTCAAATTAAAAATAGCTAAAAAGATTAAGATTCAAATAATAATAAAGCAATTTAATAATAAAACAACTGAGATTAAATCCCTTTCCCTTTATCTTTCTCTTTCCCGTAATACCTAGCCCCCACTCGCTTGGCCACCATTGAAACAAAACCCTAAGCCCCAACTTAGCCATCGACGGATCCTGAGCCCCAACTTCCCGTCAACGACTTCTCTTTAACATCCCATAATAGGAACGCTACTCCGTCTCTGTATCTATCAATCTCCGTCTCTCTATCTCTAACTTCGTCTCTCTCTACATATACACATGCATGTAGAAATGTATACTTTGGTTTTTCTATTTGATCGAGGTTCAAGAACTTCATGGAGGTATATAATATTGCTATAATTTCAGTTATTTGGCAAAGTTATGCGATAATGTTTTTAGGGAAAATAAGATAAGGAAGTGGTGCAAATTTTTTCTAATATGCATCTCTTTACTTCTAAATTATAATTTTAAAGTGTTCCAGAATTGGTGATGTGCTTAGATGTAATGCTTCTTGTTAATTTATTTATTATGGACCTAGGTCTAGAAAATCCATCCAAATGATCCCGGCGCTGCTAAGAAATTAAAGGAATGTGAGAAAGCTGTCTTGAAGCTCAGATTCCAAGAAGCAATTGCCTTACCTGATTCTCAGAGACATTTAATAACTGATTATATCAAATTTTGTTCCACAGGTATGGTACTGCTATTTGATTAGGCCTTCTTGGTTCCTATTTACTTCTTTTTAGCATATAAAATTTGTATTACTTATTATACCTGTGTTACTCTTTGAATTAGTTTTTTCCTTAAATTGCTCATGTGCTTTCCCTTTTATACAACAGAACCCTGTGCAAGTTGATATTTTATATGCTTATTTTACTTGATGGGATAGGGAATAAATGTTGTTGCACATAACATCATGTGTATAATGGGATGACATTTTTTATTTTTTATTATGTTTTTCCGTAACTGATCGCTTTTAAATATGTTATTTGTTGACCAGATTACAACTTTCATTTTTTGTTTGGGGTCATAAAATTCAGTAATTAATTATCTTTATGTAGAAATTTATACTATGGTTTTTCTATTTAATCAAGGTTCGAGAACTTCCTGGACGTATATACTATTGCTACGATTTCAGTGAAGGAAGTGGTGCAAATTTTTTTCTAATATGCATCTCTTTATTTCTAAATTCTGATTTTAAAGTGTTCCAGAATTTAGATGCTCCTTTTTATCATGAATAACTAAGTAGGGTCTTATGAAGATGGACCATTTAGTGACAATTTAGGCTCCGTTTGATTGTAAAGATGGAAAATGAAAATAAATTTAGTTAATTTGTGAGAGAAGATAGAAAATAAGTGAGAGATGTTGCTCATTTTATGAGTAGATAGATATCCTCCATCCTTCCATAATTTTGGTGGAAAATTTTTCCTCACCACATAGCAAAGCAAATTTCTTCGCGAAAAAATTTTAAAAACCAAGAGGATCTCATCCATATCATTCAACTTATTTTCTATCTTTTCACCAAAACTAACTCAAATTATTTTCTTTTTCCACCTTGCAATCAAACTGAGCCTTAGTGACCATGTTTTGAGTATTTGAGTTATTAATACAATAAAGTTTCATTTGATTGAAATCTTAAATATTTATAATGTTTATTGCATATATATATAATTAATTAAGAATGTGTCGTGTTCTACATTTTGGAAAAATTGCATGTTGCATGTCGTGTCGAAACTCACGAGCTTATATAGTACATGTAACATGGGTATTATATGAAACCTTTGCTATTATGTTTTATGTTCCCTTATTAATTTTTTTCCCCCATTTTTCTTTATCTTGGTCTAAAGGTAAAATTTTGCCTAAGTTAGGAGGTAGTAATAAGCCATTATCGAAGAAGCTGACCAAGTTTTTATTATTAGTAAAAACTAAATACACCATGCTATTGGACCATTACACTATTAGTAGAAACGGAGCTGGCCCTAGGGCAGGGCCAGCAGGGCAACCGCCTAGGGCCCAAAAATTAAGAGGGGCACCAATATTTTATTTATCTATATATATATTAAAAAAAAATTATAATGCAAATTTTCAAGAAAATAACTCAAGTTTCAAAAACTCTGTATATGGAAACGGCTTCTTTAGCACTTGTCTGATTCTTTCTCCCCAAATCCAATCACAATTTTCTCATGTTATAAGAGAAAGTTAGAAGGGTGCCAATATTTTTTCTTTCACTTATATCAATTTCAGAACAATAAGAGAGAATTAAATATTAATCGTAATATTTTTGCAGGGTTCTTTGTAATGTGTTTTTTGTGACATTTGAACTCTTATCATTGAAACAAAATTAATTTATTTTTTTAATATAAAAAATTAATATATTTATTTATAAGAGGGCACATTTTAATATTTCACTCAGGGCCTCAAAATACACAAGACCGGCTTTGTAGAAACCTATGCTATTGGACCATTACACTATGGTCTTGCTTATTAGCTATCTATCTTGCTTATTGGTTGTCACTGATTTTATGTTGCACACCCATCTAAATAACCTAACAGTTTGAAAATTCTGTGTGGAGAGGGAGAGTGGGGGAGGGAGGGGGACAAAGAAAGAGTGAGAGTAAATGCATCATTAAGCTACTAAACTTGGTCATTGCCCCTCACCATGACAAGGCTGGAAGTTAAGAGATTCATCTTAATTTAGGATTTAGGGTAAAGTGCTTCAGTGGTTATTTTTATTCTTGTTATAAATGTTGGGGAATACTATACACCTTTATAAATGTCGGAGAATGCAGCATATCAAAGCAGTGTGAAAAATTAAAAGGTTTCTAGAGCCGAACAGAGCACCATTAAGATTTATATGGGTAGGAATATATCATTACGATTCTACATCTACGATTAATTTGGGCGACCAAAACATTTAAATAAAAATAGTGACAAATTATAAAATTTGTAATTTAGAAGAACAAAACTTACCATTATTTAAATTGATGCTATTTTCTTGTACCCCTACTGAAACTTGTTCCTCGAATAAAAAATGTTGACTTTGGGTTAGAATTGGACTTGTTCCTCGATAAGGAGTATTGGAAGGAAGATTACCTCCATTTGAAAGTTCATCACATTCGATACCTTCACCAACAGTAAAAAAGAAATATTCAATTTAATTTCTTGCTTTTTATGCTGATTATTAAAAAATTTGATAGATTAAATATAATTATACCATTACATTGGAATTTGTCTTCTCCTCTACCACCAGATTGTATACAACTCTCATTACCTGCAAAAGTTATGAAAATTTTAAATTGGGGGACCAAAATATATAAATAAAAATAAAAAAGTGACAAATCATAAAATCTTTAATTTGGAAGAACAAAACTTACTATTATTCAAACTAATGCCATTTTCTTGCACAGCTACTGAAATTTGTTCCTCAAATAAGGAATTTGACTTTGAATTAGAAGTGCCTTGTATAATCCCATTACGTATTATATTCTTCCCCGGAGACAAGACATTCAATGTTCCATGTGCCTTTATGCTTCTATTATGTTCAATACTCTTATGAGTAACTGTAAAAACAAATGTACTTCTTAATAGCATCTATGACACAAAGTCATTTTTGATAAACATATGGTAATTAAGATAAATCAAATTTATGATCATACCATTTGTTATATTGCTCAATGGAGTTCTTGAGCAAATTTGTGAATTGCTTGTATAACCTTGACCACAATTAATGCCTTGTGTGTTATCTGCATGATAATAAAATACTATTTATTTTATTTAACTGTAATTTGGACTTGGTATTAAAAACATTTGAAAAACCAATTTAAAATTATTATGATAATTTTTCCATATAATATTTGACCAATTCAACATTTAACAGGTTATGGATATGTCTCGTAAGTACTCTTCATTCGGCTTTTAGGAATTAACTTCCACCAGGTATTGTTTCTCAAAAACCTTTCACCACAATTATAATTAAATGTCTATATTCTATTTATTACCCGAACACATTCTTAGTAAAAGGCTCAGAAGGATCCATTGGTATATATAATCACAAAGATACCTCTTTTCCCTTCATAAAATAGGTAGTTTTCAAGCATCATTGCCATTAGTCAATACTAAAAAAATTTAAAAGCATTTTTTTTTAAAGCAACAACTTCTTCTAATATGAGAATAACAAAAATATGAGATCTAGTTAATGATCATACCATTTGTTATATTTTGATATTATATTGCTACTACTGGCAAGACGAAGACCCCCATGTCAATAATAGATTTTAAAAAATTAAAGCAGATCAGAGCAGACAAATGCCTTTCTACTCTGGTCGATATAATGAGCAAAGAAGATTTTTCCTTCTTTCTGTGTAGGAAAATTTACTTATCTTATCAACTTCATGGGTTTTGAGTGGAAAGCATATTTAAATCTCGATTTATTAGAACTGCAAAAACATATATTATCAAAATTGCATGTTCTTGCATTTTCTGTTGATTCACAATACAAATATCATACATAGCAAAAAACATATGAAAAATCACTAACCTTCAAACATATGGGATGATCTTTGACGCTTATTAGGCTTCTGACTTGTCATCATTAATGCAATCGATGCTTCTTCATTCTCATCAGTGGCACCCATGATTTAAATTTTAAAGCAATTTTCTTTTTTGTAAACTGAAAAGCATTAAGATTTTTATGAAAGGAACAAATGTCATTAACATAATCACAATTCACAACCCCAAGGAGTGAACTTACTATTGGAAAGCATCATTTTATTTTGGGAATAAGAAAATTAAATTGTTTATCTTGTTCTCAGGATTACAAAACATTTACTTTGTAAATAAATTAAAGTATATATGTAACATTCTATTTGTTATCCTCTAGACCTTGTAACCGAGCATGAAAGAAAAAAAAAAGTAAATACATAGTATCAATGCACGCTTTTTTGAATTTATTTAAATATTTAACAAAAACTCATGCTAATTGCAGAATTATCAAGGGTTGGTTTTACACCACAATATCAAAGTTAAACATGGAGACATTCTGCCTTGCTTCTTTTTCTTTCATGACTGGTATGATTCAGCCTTTAAGCTTTAAATGTTGTATTTCTATTGGAGCTAGTAATTATAGAGAGATAAAAGCAACATAACTTAGTGTCTCCATACAAAAAGTAAATATGTATCATCGAATTTGTTGTCTATAAGTAAAATAGAGAAATCCAGGGGAGAGAGAGGGGTTAATAGAAAAAAAAAGTATAAAGAAGAAACCTGTTGAATTGATGAATAGATTACTCAAAAATTCCCTCCGTAAGAAGCCTGTTGTGTTCATTCCACTTGTAGCCTGTTTTGTATATTCTGCTGTGTTTATTCCTCTTGTATCTTCTATATATAAATTGGAAGGAATTGATGATTACCTCCTACCTTGGTATAGTAGAAGTTCTGAACAAATGAGAATAATTAATATAGCTTTTAACTACTTACCTTGGTATAGTGAAAGTTATTGAAACAATGAAAATTGTAGCCCACTGTGTATCCCAAAAACAGATGTCAAAAGTCATTATTATACATTTATATTACCATAGAATGCCCATTTAGATCTTTCAATTAAAAAAAAAAAAGTCTGTAAAAGTAGAAATCCAAAAACAGTACAGAGTCTAGAATCGAAAAAAAGAAAGAACAAATGGGAGGGAATAATTTTGGGGGTTGTTTTGTTTATATAATTAATATTAATATTTAACAAAAACTCATGCTAATTGCAGGATTATCAAGGGTTGGTTTAACTCCACAATATCAAAGTTAAACATGGAGACATTCTGCCTTGCTTCTTTTTGTTTCAAGACTGGTATGATTCAGCTTTTAAGCTTTAGATGTTGTATTTCTATTGGAGCTAGTAATTATAAAGAGATAAAAGCAACATAACTTAGTGTCTCCATAAAAAAAGTAAATATGTATTATCAAATTTGTTGTCTATAAGAAAAATAGAGAAATCCAGGGGAAAGAAAGAGGGGTTAATAGAAACAAAAGTATAAAGAAGAAACCTGTTCAATTGATGAACAAATTACTCAAAAATTCCCTCCGTAAGAAGCCTGTTGTGTTTATTCCTCTTATAGTCTGCTTTGTATATTCTGCTGTATTTATTCATCTTGTATTTTCTATATATAAATTGGAAGGAATTGATGATTACCTCCTACCTTGGTATAGTAGAAGTATTGAATAAATGAGAATAAATTAATGTAGCTTTTAATTACTTACCTTGGTATAGTGAAAGTTATTGAAACAATGAAAATTGTAGCCTACTGTGTATCCCAAAAACAGTTGTCAAAAGTCATTATTATACATTTATATTACCATAGAATGCCCATTTAGATCTTTTCAATAATAAAAAAAAAATCTGTAAAAGTAGAAATCCAAAAACAGTACAGAATCTAGAAACGAAAAGAAAAAAGAACAAATGGGCGGGAATAATTTTGGGGGCTGTTTTGTTTATATAATTAATTACTATTAATAATATATATATATATAGTTATAATGATATATATTGTTCTCGGGAAAATAAAGCATCCACTTTTTAATTCTGTAAATGCACAAAAAGTCATCTAGTCTACCTACTATATGTTATATATTATATCTTTATATTATAATAAAAACACTAATTTTGCAACACGTGGCCTTGTAAATGACCAAAGGATATGTTTCTTTCTAATTTTCAGACTGCTATTTATTATTGTATATTGGTGAATAATTGAAATTGTATAATTAAAAATTACAATATTTAATCTGTTTTTAATTTTATCGATGAATTTTATCCAATAATTAAAAATAAAACATTTATCTAAAGTCTATGGATTTAAAAAATCTGAATTTGTAGGATAAGAAAAATATTAACCATACCCCAAAAAAAATCACAAAAAGTTTACTTATGAAATCAATTGATAGTTACGTTATAGATAATTTTTTTTTTTTATATTTTTAGAATTTCTTCCTCCATTGCAAGCAGATTCAACTTTAAATCATTTTATGAATTATTTTTAAAAACACCATAAGCCAGTGTCTTCATCAAAAAATTAGATATACAACTTCTGAATTCAAGAAACAAAAGCTTGTAATAAAAAAAGGGCATTCAAACAAAATGCATAAGTTTGTGTCCTAATCAAAACAATAGATATCCAACATCCAAATTTAAAAATCAAATGACATAGCAACAACGAAAATTCAAAATAACAAAACACCGAAATAGTAACCTTAACATAATTAAGAAACAAAAAGATTTTAAAGTGTGTTTTTCAATGCACAATCAAAATAGATCTTCAATCTTTCTCCGTCTTAATGACTGCTCGGGCCTTCTTGTTAGGGGCATTCGAAGACATATCACCCATTAGATTCCTTTTTGTAGAATTTTCACCCACAACGTCGCCTAATTCACTTGGGTTTGAACAACTCTTCAAGGGTGTTGACACCTCATCATCAGAAGAAAAAACCTTTCAACAAAAAAGAATTATAAAATATATATATAAATAAATAGGATTGAGAATGCTAAATTAATAAAAATAATAAATATATGAAATGGAAGTGAAAAAAAAAATCAAATAAAGGATTTATCTAAAAACCTTCTCATTATCAACCTCAGTTTTTTCAAGCTTCGAAAATATGTCTGATTCCTGAATTCAGACGAATAAATATGAAGAGTTAGGTTGGAATATATAAACAATTTCTATAAACAAAAGGCAAAGGAATAACCTACCTGGTGTTGATCACCAAAAACAACATGTCTAGCAATGACATTCGAATCTTCAGTCAACCGTATAACAGTAAACACATCAGAACGCATACGAATGTTTTCTGACTTAACTTGCACCTTGAATAAAACCTTCTTCCCAATCAAGGATTCAATCTCAATGGGAAACATTTCTTTGTCAGCCTCCTTCAATAATAGAAATTAGGTAAATGATTATTAGTGTTGTATTTGATTAAAAACAGATTTTTTATTGACTAATTTGGATATATAAATTTACAACCACATCCTTCAAATCAGCAGCACTCTTTCCCACCATCTGTGTACATTCACGATCCCAAAGTAAAAAGCATGCATTTCCGCTATCATCAATAACCCTTAGAGGTAGTTTGTACCTATATCCAAATACCATTGATTTTCAAAGGATTTAGAGTATGGTGACACATTATTTCTTTTTGTATTGGAACAATAAAAATACCATAATGAAATAAATCGGTTAAAAAATCGACCTTTGATTAGCAGACACATCAAAACGGTCACACTTTTCGCAATAAAACTTTGATCCAACCTTGGTCGCCTTTCTTGGACACTTAGTGCAAGAAAAGTAATACCATTCATCTTTCCTCACAATGTCCTCAATGGTCGCGTAAACCCAAAAGCTACCCAACTATAGTTTAATTAAAAAATAAGAATGGTTAACTAAATTAGGGGAAAAAAAAGTCCCATCTAAAAACAGAATTTCTATGTAGCTAATTACCTCGCTGGCCTCGCACAATTGATCAATCTTTAATATCCTACTACCCCCATTGATAATGTCATCGTCAATTGTGAGAACAGAAACCGACGATAGTTGAGTAATTCTGTTAGTGCAAGGGACTGTTCCAGACAACAAACTAAAGACAAAAATAACGATAACATAAATTTGACAATGTTTAAGAAATATCAATGTATGAATTAATAACTTCAAACTAATAGGTGAAATACTTATTCCGAAATTCATTGATCTCATCAATATCTGAATTGATAAGCAGCTTTGTCACATAAAATGCATTTGACAATCTTATCTCATCTGGAAAAAAAAAATAGTTAAATATACCAATAATAGCATGTCAAATTAATTGTTATTACCAAAGAGGAAATACAAACCATTGTAAGTTCTTGCCCTACAATACTGAAGTATAACAATGACGGGATCTGTTAAATTGGTGTCCAAGAAACTGCTAAGTTGTTTTGCACAATCTCCCCATAAAGTGACTGGCACGCGAATTTTTCTTAAACCCAACAAATAATAATCATAAGTAAATAATTAGATGAAGTGAAACAATTAAGGAATAAAGATAGATGAAGCTGAAAACAAACACTTACTCCTTGTCTTCTAGTACAAAATCGAATAATGTAGTAAGTTTATCCTTCACTTGTTTAGTTGTAGGCTCATACTTAGCAACAACTTGACCAATTACATCTGGTAGAAATACATAATCTCTATTTATACATTTGGAGAATAAAAAGCTAAAAACAATAGGATCTAGTAAATATAATGAAAATATTTAAGGGCCACATATAAATGGAAAAAAACAAATGTGAAAACATATTAGAAGCTAAAAAATAAAAAATTGAAAGACGTTAATGCATACCAAAAAGTTCAGTATCATTAGGCTTCGGCGAACCCAAAATGTCACGAAAAGATTTGAAACAATAAATGTGATTCGGGAAACTTTCATCAAACACCTCAATTACTTGAGTCTTAGCCCAAAAATTTATCTTGTACTTGTGAGGAGTTGTCTTGAATGTCATGGCATTCGAAGCAACGAAAAAGTTACGAATGACATACAAACTTCCTTCGCGAAACATAGGTTGAAAAGTAGGAATCAATGAATTCTTCACAGTACCATGAATCTTCCCACCCTATTAAAGAAACAAAAATTAAGTACACAAAGATGAGCAAAGCTATACTCGCATAAAAGCACTCATATCTTCAAATAAGAATAAAGATATCTATTTCTTTATAAATTGTTGAAGGAATTGATGAAATAAAAATGGTAGAGTTGTAATTCACCAAATGATAAACACATTATAAACTTAATTAACAATGGATCAAAACAATTGATAAACTTTAAACAAATGCTCTATTATGCAAAATCACATCAAAACAAAATCCCACATATATAACATACCTCCTTGTCATGGAAGACGATCTCAAATGTTTTTTCGTTCGAGTTACCGTAAACATCCTTCTCGTACATGCGAACAACTCGTAGTTTCAATGCACACTTATCCTTTGATGGATTAACCTCGCTTACCATGTTGAATATCGGTGCCATTTATTGATAGTATTGCTCCAGACCTTGTAACTGAGCAGGAAAGAAAAAAAAAATAGTTTAAATGCATACTTTTTGAAGTTATTTAAATATTTAACAAAAAAATCATGCTTGCAGGATTAGCAGGGATTGGTTTAACACTACAAAATTATCACAGTTAAACACGGAGAGGTTTTGCCTTGCTTCATTTTGCTTCATTCCTGGTATGATTCAACTTCCTGACTTTTGGATGTTATATTTCTATTGGAGTAATTATAGAGAGATCAAAGGCCCCTACGACGGTGTCTTCATAAAAAAATAGATATGTAGGTACTGTTTTGTTGGACTTTTCAGTTAAAATTTTAAAAAAATTTCTGAAGTTGAGTTTTTAAATTAGTTTTTAATATTTTTTTATATTTTCTGAAATTTTAAATATTTTTTCAGAATTGTGATATATATATTTGCTAAAAAGTAGATATATATTTGTTTTTTATATATATATATAAAATTTTAAAAAATTTATGAAGTTGCATTTATATTGTTGGTGTCTTCGTAAAGAAAGTATATATATATATATATATGTGTGTGTAACATAGCAGGAAAGAAAAAAAAGAAATCCAGGAGAGAGAGGAGTTAATATTAAAAAAAGAAGTAGATATGTAGATATGTAGCATCAAATTTGTTTTCTATAAGTAAAATAAAGAAATACATGTGAGAGAGAGGGGTTAATATAAAAAAAGTACAAAGAACTTGTTGAAATGATGAACAGATTTTTTAGAAAATCTATCCGAATATTCTGATGTATCTTTTATATATATATTGCAAGGAATTGATTATGTAGATATGTTGATATGTAGCATGTTGTCTATAAGCAAAAGAGAAAGACATGGGAGAGAGAGGGGTTAATATAAAAAAAGTACAAAGAAGAACTTGTTGAAGTGATGAACAGATTATTTAGAAATTCTATCCGTATATTTTGTTGTGTTTGTTCCTGTTTGTATCATGTTATGAATGTTATGATGTATCTTCTCTATATATATATTGCAAGGAATTGATTATTACTTACTTTGGTTGGAGTTTTTCGGTTAAAATTTTTAAAAAATCTCTGAAGTTGTGTTTTTAAATTGGTTTTATTATTTTTTATATTTTTTGAATTTTTAAATATTTTTTCAGAATTGTTATATGCATGCTAAAAAGTAGATATATATTTGTTTTTTTTATATATAAAATTTTTTAGAAAATCTCTGAAGTTGCATTTCTATTGTTGGTGTCTTCATAGAAAAAGTATATATGTAACATAGCAGGAAAGAAAAATGAGAAATCCAGGGGAGAGGGGTTAATATTAAAAAAAGAAGTAGATAGGTAGATATGTAGCATCAAATTTCTTGTCTATAAGTAAAATAGAGAAATACATGGAGGAAAGAGGGGTTAATACAAAAAAAGTATAAAGAAGAACCTGTTGAAGTGATGAACTGATTATTTGAAAAATTTATCCGTATATTCTGCTGTCTCTATTCCTGCTGTAGCATACTATGAATATTCTGATGTTTCTTCTATATATAAATTGCAGGGAATTGATTATTAGCTATTTGGTGCAGCAGAAGTTTTGAATTACGAAATGCTTTAATTATTTACATTGGTATAGTGAAAATTGCTGGCTACTGTGTATGATTACGAAATGCATTTAATTACTTGTCTTGGTACAGTGAAATTAGTTATTGAACAAATGAAACTTCATTAAAAAGGTATATAATTGTTGCATGCTGTGTATGATTACGAAATCCATTTAATTACTTGTCTTGGAATAGTGAAATTAGTCATTCATTATAGAATAGGTGTTCTCAATTAAAAAAAAATAGAAATCTAAAAAAAATACAGATTCTAAAATCCAAAAAAAGGAAGAACAGATGGGCGGGAAAATTTTTTGACGGCTGTTCTGTTATAATATATATATAGATGAAGAGAGGCTCAAACTTCAAAGCTCAGTCCTGTACTTTTAATGCCGGCTCATTGATTTTTTTCCTCTCAAAACTCAAAGCATTTGATCCCACCACACTTCTTCTTTCACACTCCATGACTCCACTAGTACGATTAATTAAACACTCATTCTCTCGAGCTCACTTTCTCACACCAAAATAATATATATATATATATATATACCAAATCCCCCTCCGTTGGGAATATGCACAACCATTATTGAATGGCAAAACCCGCCAACAAAAAAATTAATAAATCCTAAAAGTTATCTTATACATACATATAGTAATAATCTACATCATACACTGTCAAATTTTTTATCTCAAATCATCTCACATAAAAATATTGAGGATTTTAGATCAATTGCACCACCATTTTCTTTTCTTGCTCCTTTTTTTTTGAATAATATTTTTCACTTTATTTTTTACCCTTCATCAATTCAGCTCCCTCTGTCGACATCTTCCCACAAGCTATTATTTTGATATGAAGTCATAAAACCCTCAATCACTATTTTAGAAAAAGACAAAATGAAAGGGACCGAAGAAAGGGACCTTTCTCTCCCAAAAGAAGCTTCTCGCCATAAATTTTTTTTAATAAGAATGATGAAGACAACTTTTCATTGTAAGAAAGAAAATTCCTTTACTTTGTTGATATGATCACCTACTTTATGGTAAAAGAGAAGGAACTTTTGTCTCATCTTACTAGAATTTAGAAAAGGCTTTTTTTTTTAATTAAAGAATATATTTCTTCTTTTGAAGGAATAAATGATCAAATTTTTTTAGAAAATTTGGTGAGAATGATTTTCATGATGAGTAGATTAACTCTGCCAAATTTCATCAAAAAAATTCAATCAGGATGTGGTCGAACTAAAGATTGATATATATATATACTTGCAATTCAACCGTTGAAATTTTAGACTTTTAGATCACCTACTTTCCGATTGAATTTTTTGATGAAATTTAGTGGATTTGATCTATTAATCATGGTTTCATCAAAAAATTCTATCATTTACCCCTTAAAGAGGGATGTTCATTCTATAGTTAAAAGAAAAAAGCCCTTTCTGTAGCCCAATTGTATATAATATATATATATATATATATCCTTGAGATTACCAACATAAAATATCCCCAAATTACAGAGTACACATTGAAAAAATTGAGCAAAGCTTGACACAAAAATACAGAGCACACATAAATATATATAAGAAGATGGGAACAAAATCTGAGCTTCCATACATATATATAAAGACGGAGCTTATATGTATCAGATCTACAAATGTAATATTTATAAGTATGTATCATACCTAGAATATTATATATATATATAATGCAAGATGTTGTTTTGATAATCCTCTTGTGTATTGTCTCTTCCCTTCTTATTGCTTTTTTAGTAGTCTGCTTAGGTAGTTTACTCTGGTTATGTTTGTCTGAGTATTGCAGTATAGATTAAGTCCATAAAGGTAATCGGTTGCCCAAAGCAACGGCCATCTTCCCTATTGGTATATATATATATATCAGATCTAGAAATATATATATACATAAATATAGATTTACTTCGAATGAAAGAGGATGAACAGTGGTGGTTGTTGGGCGGCGAGAGATGGCATGGAATGCAACGGCTACTGGCTAGAACGACGGAAGCCACCAATGGTGGTGCATAGTTGTCGGGGCGGCAACTAGAGAGAAATAATGAGTGTGATAAGAGTGTGAGTTAGGGTTAGATAAGGGATTGATACAAAAAAAACAAGCCAAACGATATAGTACTAACAATCTAAAAAAAAACTCATTTTACACGGTCAGTGACTATGGCAAACGTTAAAGTGATCGAGAGGGATTAATACAATAAAAAAACGTGACAATAAGAGATAACAATTGTAAAAACACTCTTTGTCACGGTCAATGACTGGAACAAATTGCTGCATATTCAGCATGACTAATTCCCATTTTTTGTGTAGTAGCATGATAGCAAGCACATTTATATCATAGAATCTAGTTCACATTAATAGCTCTCCAACAGAGTCGTCATTGTAAGAATCCTAATAAAACCCCTGTCAATCACTCTGATCTAGGTGTGTTGAGCCCTTCGCTCGCTTGATTTAGAGTCGCTAGTACGTTTTCTAGGAAAACAAAGAAAATGTGTGGCTTTGTATCCTTTTTGGATACAAATATGGTGCACGTAACTAGAGTGAAATCGGGGACTATGTTACAATGATGGGAAGGTGTTAGGCACCACACCGCCCTTTTGGCTCTAAATGAACATGCTTAATTTTATTTTTTATGTTGTTTTCCCACTATTTTAGGCCAAATATACATGCATGAGTTGTTATTTTAAAAAACACCAATCAGTCTTGGTCAAATTTATGAAGGACTGATCAATCCTGGGGCTCTTATTCAGTTTCTCAAACTTTTCGAGGCGCAGTTTATGCAGTTTGGAAGGTTGAAAACCAATAAATCAAGTCCAGAGACAGTTTAGGAAGTTTAAGCATATTCATAGTCCGATATAGTCCAGTTTTCGCTTATTGAGACATGCGTTGTGGTATTTAAACATTATTTAAAATATAAAACAAGTATGTACATATACGCATTATTTGTAGAATGACTACATCATATTAGAATTTAGATTATACTTTCGCGAATACAAAACTTCATTTTTTTGAAAAATGTATTTGTATTACAAGCTTTGACTAGTCTAGAAATGAAAATACAATCACTATAAACCAGTAATGGAGTCTTCACACGCGTACTATTTTATTACAGTGTGTTTATCTCTATTATGCTTTGTCGCAATCTATTTTATGTTACAAATGCAAACCACAATGTATTTTGTATGCAAAATTCAGACCCTTTTATTTCTTTTGCCTTTGTAGTGTGCATTTTTCATATAAAAATTTCAAAAAACCTCTGTCATGGATTAAGTTATGGCTTATATAGTAGTGAGTTTCAGCCTCGAAGAGCGAAAGACTGACCCGGGTATAGTTATGACCTATTCGGGTGGGCCAAGAATTGTTTCGGGCTTAATGTTTCATGAAGCACCGCATAAGACGCCAAGGACTGTGAAACATGTATGAAAAAATGCACGAGAAGTGTGGATGACCGATCAGTTTGGTTGATATTTCCTCCATTTTTCTCCAATTTTGAAGTCTTTGCCCAATTACTTTCGTCTTCCATCAGGATCCTCAAATTATGGTACTAGTTTGTACTGGTTAAACTGTATAAGTCTTCAACCGAATACAATTGCTCTTGATTTGGAATAGTCGCAGAATGGGGTACACACACCCCAGCCAATCAAATATATTGGGACGAGCTGTTTGCTTGGGAACTTCATATGCTTGCCGATCATGGGCATCTTCAAGTCTGGGCACTTCGGCCACCCTCCTCTTTCCTTTATCCCAGGATGTTGATTCCTTGACATTAGGGGTTATCTCCTCCCTAGTAGAAAATACATGTGATCTATCTAATGGGCTCTCTTTTATAGGTTGCTGACCATTAATAACTTAAATTTGTTCTTTGAGCATTTCTATTAAAACTTCTTTTTCTAACCTCAAACGTGTGAGTTTATTGAGCTTAATACACTACACCAAAATTCGCTAATTAGCACGGTTCTATACCGTGGCTGACCGACATTGGCACGGCTCGGTGCCGTGCCAAATAGTGGCGTACCAAATGTTTTAGTACGGCTAGGCACCGTGCCGAAAATGTGCAATATTTTGGTCAAAGGGTACCTATTTACAGAATTTGCCGCTTATCAGACACGGCTACCAACCGTGCCAATTATGAGACGCGTGTCCCTCCCCGGTTCAGACACGTTTCACCGCACTGGCCAACTTATTTTAAACTTTGGCACAAGTTTGGCACGTTCTTGGCATTGTTTTAAACCGTGCCAAACAACATAATTTAATTAAAAAAAAATACATTTACATATTTGCGGAACCATCTAAATTATATATGCAACAAAACAAAACAACCATTTACCAAATTGGAAAAAATAAACCACTTCATACAATTCAATCCCATTAGAAATTCAAATGAGAATAAATTCAGTCATGTAAATGTCTCACAACAATTAAAAAATAAATATTTTACAAGATATCTATTAAAAATGTACATTATTGATGATCTTTACTCTTTAGAGTGCCTTCCTTGAGCACTTCTTACAATATTGCACTTCCCTGAGCAAAATGGTATCATGACATATGATGCCCTGAAAAAGAAAGAATAATAATAAATAAATAAAAAGCAGTGGTATATAAGTTTAATTTAAAAACTGCGACAAATTTATAAGAAATAATTAATCAGAGATTAAAAGAACAATTAATTGTTGTGAACTGAAATGCATTCGGATGAACATGACCCTATAAAATATGTATAAAAGCTGGAAAAAATATGTACCTCAAATTGAAAAATTGCCACATTGATATATGTCATTGTCAGGGGATGCTTCGGATCGCGTCACCTTTTTAGACACTACCTTTACGGACACCGGATAAAAATTACAAATCAAGATATGCTAACTGTAATAGAGGAAAATAGCAAGTAACAAGGTAAACGAAAATGGCAACCATGGAATAAATACAAGTACTGCAAAACAAAAACTACTGGCATATTGGTTATACATAGTTAAATGGAATTTTCTGACATGGATACAAAGACTATATGCACACCAATTCAAAAAAATAACAAGAAACATATTGAATACCTAAGCACTAAAAAGAGTATCCCCGTGAATGAGGCCAGAAGATGTGGGGGTCATGGGAGGCTTTAGCTGTAGTCAGCTTTATCCCATTGCACAGAGGTTCATTTCCAAATCGTAAATACAAAAAAACACTAAAAGGAATACTAAATACTAATTATCACAATAAGCAAATCCATCATATTGTTATATTTCCTTAGGCAAAAAATACTCCGATTCCATTTCAACATGAGAGGAGTAACAAAGACAATCAATGGTTAAGAATAAAACTAGTTGACTTGTGATATTTGGTAGGTTAACAAATGGGTCCACCGACTCAAAATCGGGAAGTCCCAAAAAGAAAGAGTGAACTATTAGTTTAGGACGAAACTACCGCTAAACAGAATCCTGGCATCAATAACACTTATAATTAATAGGGAACCTCAAACTACGTACTCCTAAAGAACACAAATCCACCAAATATTCATTACCCTTGTGTGATAAAGCTATGGTACTTCATAAAACGCCACATGGCAAATTAACTCAAACTACCACAATGCCAAAAACAACTCATTGGGTTCGCCTTCGTCTTCTAGTTCAAGTAGGTAATGCGTATTTGTTCATATGCTGCTGATTTTACTCCCATGCATCCAACCCCCTAGAAATAAGGACTCAAGCTTGTGTGGATATTATCATTATGTTTTTAAGTTCACTCAATCTTTGGTACTTATATGTTTTATTATTAGTGCCAAGCCTTCAAAATTTTGTATTTTTTAAACTGAAGTTGTTTGTGTTTGTGTGTGACTGTGTGTATAAATGCGACAAACCTCATCAAGATCATAGAAGTATGATTGTCTTAGGTCCAATTTTTAGGTTTCTATGAATGTGTTCAATCACATTTTTGAGATGTTGCAGCTGGCTGACCAACGTTAACCAGCTGTGCAAATTGAAACTAGGTAGCACAAAATCAGCTCTTGACGTACTATTGAAGTCAAAGCATGGCATTTTCAATAAGTAAAGTGCATATAAATGTCAAAAACAGATCCAATTGTGGGTGAGAATAGTTTAATTATGTTATGTGGTTTCCTAATTAAACCACAAGTCCCTAACTTTCTGTAAGGGTAATTGTAGTTACCTGCAGCACTTACAAGATACCCAAGCCACTCTTTCATTAGAATAGACACTTGCGAGTCATTAGAATACCCAATTTCCCAATGTGATGTGCTTCTATCTCCATCCTAACAGTATTCCATAATTAAAAAAATAAAAATAAAAAATTAAGGAGCTCTTCAAGAGAGTTCCAATAATGGTCAAATAAAAACAAAGATTGCGGATACTTAAAGTCTAAACCAAAAAATGTATCATATGTACCTTTGAAAGAAAGGTAGCGTAAGAAGAAGGTTCTTTATAATCCCCTCCCCTCAGCTGCATCTTGACCCACAACATGCCCAACCAAGCACACTAAAACAACATAGAGTGGTAGCTTATTGTTATAAATCCTCAATGATGGAGGTAAAAGAACTTTTCTATTCTAAGCAAACTAAAAGCTTTAGTTTCATTAACAAGATCAAGTTCAAACGAACAGGAAAAACATTAACAAGATCAAAATAAGAAATTCACAAAAACCTGTAACTTGAGTTATGCAAATCTAAAAATTGGTAAACAAAGAAATCCAATGGAAAGCAAAATAAAGAAGCCAAGTGTCAAAAATGTACAACAATCAAAAGTTGAAGATCCACATGCTATATATGACTTAAGCATCCGTACCTCTGTGTTAAATTTATCATAAAACAATGAACCAGACAAGAAAGGTTTACGTGGAGGAGATGGATCAAAGCTAGGGCTTAGATTTTAGATGGAGTCTATAGTATCTGCAAGATTGTACCAAAGAAAATCATAAAACAACATATTTTGGGGGAAAAACCTATCAATGATTTCGAAATCGAGACTAACAAAATTTTAGAATAAAAAACCTATCAACATATTTTAATCACATTGCAGCTGTAACTATATGGGCGGCTATCAAATTAACCCAAAATCCACGCAAAATTAACCCAATAAAATGCCGTTTAGCATTCGTCTTCTTGTTCTTAATAAAAAGGTATTTCTCTATCTTCTTTATCGATGGAGCCATGTTTAGAACTAGAAGACGAAGTTGAATGGCCTTTCATCAAATTAAGAACTAGAAGACGAAGCTCAAACTACCATAATGCCAAAAACAACAACAAAATCAAAGAAGCACAATCCACAACGAGAAACGGCGTGTATATATATAGATTTGAGACGTCGGGAGTGAGTGACATCACATTGCTATATATAAATAAAAGATTGACCTGTGTGTGAGTGTGTCGGTGGTCGGCGGATGGTGGTCGGCGACGGGAGTACAGGACATCAAGTCAGCAATCGAGATTTGGGTTTAGAGTAGAGAGAGGAAGAAAGAGGGAAACGGCGGAAGAGAAAGAGGGGAGTTGAAGGGTAGTAAGATAGGGCTAAAGTGTAAGAGAAAATGGAAAAGTAAAATAAAAACTCAAAAACGACGTCGTTTTATTATTATTATTATTATTATTATTATTATTAAATTCTTTTAATGATGTGATGACTAAAATTTAAATGCCAAGTATAAATAACTGAGTAAATGTCATAAATATTCTAAGATATCTGTGCTAATCGACTTTGGCTATCATTCCCGACATTTAAGGTAAAATTATCTTTTTCACTGTTTAGAAAATATTTTGGGACAATTTAAAAAAATGTCTTATTAGAGAAAGATTTTCACACTAAAGTCAAGGAATATTTTTTTTGTAAATAAAGGGCCTATTTTTTATTTTATTGATAATATGACATGTGTCTTTTTTTTTCATTGTAAAATGACATTCCAACCCTTAAAATAAACTAAAAAATACCAAAATGCATTAAAATATGAACTGCAATATGAACTTTGCAGTTCATATTATCATCTTATCTAATCTTGACCATTCATTTTTGTATTGATCAATTAATAGTCCGACAATTTTTTATAAGAGATACATTTTTTGGGATTCAAATACTTTAACTCCTTATTATATATATATATATATATATATATATTTAAGTCATATATATATATTTAAGTCCTAGCAACACTCGATATTTGTGCATTATTAAACATGTAAACCATTCTTAAGGTCATAAGTTCAATACTAGTTGTAAGTAATTATACGTGCGTGCAATGGAATATTTGTAACTTTTTACAACAAAAATATATAGTTTCAAATCTTGAATATCGTAAGTTAAAATCTTGCCCTTAACATTATTTTATAGCAATTTCAGTATGATATTTGATAATTTTGTGTCGATCAAAAATCCTTGGACATGTTTAATATAGTAAGTATAAATACTAGTCTAGTGACACACTATATATGCGTGTAATATGATTCTTAGAAATTACTTACATTAAAAAGATGCATTTGGTACAGTGGTAAACGAATATGTTCTTTATATCCCTCAATTAAAATCATTTTGAAGTAATTTTCAGCGCTAAAATAACAATATAGGTTATCACCAAGAGTACACCATGTGCTACTACTAAGATTCTAATTATGTATTTAATCACTAAAAGATAGAAAATTATTTTATTTTAGTGGCATCGATCGGTAACTCTATGTGACTAAGTATTATTATTTTGCTATAAATTAAAGATATATACAAGCAACATATAATTGCTTTAGTTATCTATTTTAATTGTACAAGCTAAAAGTTATCATGTTATAGTATAACTTTAATTTTAGTATAATAAATTTATTATAAAATAACAATTATGATAATTATAATTATAAATTTAAATTTTAAAAAATATCCATTACGTACTTTGTTCCCTCAATATATATATATATATATATAATAGTAGAATCATTAAGTTATTGAATATTAGTTATCATGTTTCCAAAATAAAATATAATTAAACACATAAAATTTTCAAAATAATACTTCATAAGAGTCAAAATGGAATTGTTTCGAAAAAAAAGTGATCCGAGTATTAGACATAATTTTCTTTAAAATTTCAATTTTTTTCATAAAAAGTAAAATAATAAAAAATAACATATTTAATTATGTTTTTTTTTTTCCCAAAAGTTTTAGGAAATTATTGGCGGGAAGCTTAAAATGATTCAAAATTCACTTTTCAAGTGGGCGGGAGATTTGGTCAAAGGGCTGAAAAGAAGATACGCATATCGGTACGGTTTTGCCACTGTAATGAGCAGTACCAAATAAAGCACGGCCATACACCGTGCCAAATGCGTGTTAAGACCTATCAAAACTTGGCACGGTATACAACCGTGCCAAATCAGCGTGCTAGTTAGCGAGTTTTGGTGTAGTGATATAGGAACTAATTTCTTGTCCCCATAATTGGTGTCATGGGGTGAGGTTGTTTGGGTTTGATTTTGGGGTCTAGACCATGGCTCATGTTTTTGGCTCCCCCACCTCGGTGAATATGGGCTCTACTACCAAATAGATTTTGGTCATTTATGTTATTGTGATTAAAAGTTAACCAAGCCCAATTTGAAGAAAATCAGCGCAGCAAGATTGATTGGCAACCAAAAAATTTGGATGAACAATAGCAACCAACAAGAAATCAATGGAAAAGAGATGAAGTAAAACTAGATTTGTTTGAGGGTAGGTTCCTCTAGTGACTTTAATTTCCCAAACCGGTAATACATCCTCCTTTGATGGGTGCGTGTTGATTATATTAACTTAAAAGCTCAAAAAAGTAATATAATTATAGAGAGATTTGGGTTTGGCTAAAGGAAGAAAAGATTGTGTAGGAGTGAGTGTAGAAAATAGTGGATTAATGAGCTGTGGGTTTTCCCATCCTATTTATGTATATGATAGGGTTACATTAGGGTTGGTGCAATATGAAAATTACTATAAAGGGCAAACTTAGGCACTACTCCAAATGAACAATTGTCCTAAACCCTGTAAATCTTTATTCATCTTTGGTCAGACTAGCTTAATGGTCATCTAAAATAGAAATACATATTGGTCAGCTTACAACCATCCCTTGTGTGAAATATAATGAGCTTAACAGATTTAGACCTTAAGCCGACCAAAATCTGGGCTTTCCAAATTGGGCTTAATTAAAAGCTCACTTATAACTAGGCTTAATTAAAAGCTTACTTATAATTTTTACCTCTTATAGTTACAACTTTTAAAATAATTTTTTGGATAACATAACATTTTGAGTAAACAATTAAATTAGCCACTAAATTTTACCTCGAGTTTCAATTTGCGCATTCAATTTATTTTTTCTCAATTTACCACTTGAATTTTAAACCATGTTTCAATGTACCCCTTATGTTTATTTTAGCCGTTAATGTTATAAAAATATACATGTGTGAGGCACATGAGCTCAAATAAAAAGCAAAATAGTCAATTGTCAACCATAGACAGCAACTGAAGCAATGCCCTAATTATAATCTTTTTCCTCCTCCCTCTCACATAATGTACGTTGGAAAACAGTCCAATGGGAGTTACCTTTAAAAGCATATGTATACACACACATTTATATATGGTAATCATTTTATGCTTATGTGTTTAACTAACAAATTTTAGTTACAAAATGAATTAAATAAGTTAATTGTAACCATTTAGAACTCAAATTCAAATGCACTCAACAGGAAAAAAAATGGGAAAAGAGAGCTACATTTGAGGATATAAACATGTACATACATGTATATATAGATTCGATATATTTTGGTAATTAATAATATTATATTTATTTGTTTAATAAACAAATATGAATGAAGAGCAAATGATAAAAAAGATTATTGAACAATAGTTAATTAAGGTGGGTGATATTGACACCTATTAAATATGTCACAAACATCCCCTCTAAAATTTAACAAAAACACACATCTCAACACTCCTTTTATTTTCACAAATACCCCATCACCTAATACATTAATCTAACATTAAACCAAGTAATTAAACCCATCTTTCACATTTCCCTTCTATTCATCATCACAAAGTAAAGGCAACAAGCAAACCGAGAGACAGAGAGAGGAGAGACTTGGTTCTTTTCCATTTGAACTCCCAAAATCAAGAAATCATAACCAAATCGAAGTACAAACATCATTGGTAAATAGTTTGAAGCTTGGATTATCATAAGGAATAAGTACTTGAGATGGCGAAGAAAAAAAAAAGTTCAACAAAAAGTTGGTGGTGACATTCCAGTACAAAATCAAACAAAATAGGTAGGGTGTAGTTATTGTTGTTGTGTTAATGTGTGTATATAATCTTTCATACATCATTCTACATCATTCAAATTGAAACAAATATGTAATCCCCAAAACATAGCACAAAATGGATTTTGCTTAAGTAAGCTGAGTGTGTACAAACACTCTCCTTAAGTGGGCCGAGTTTGTATTAAATTACTCTCCAAAAGTAAATTACTCTCTTAATCATAAGCTTGGTGATGTTGAAGAACATCATCTACTTGTAAAGCCTATTTCTCAAATAAATTGTTTTGATCTTACATCCGATAGTGGTGATAAATTTAGAAATCAAGGAGAGACGTGCAATGAAAACCCAAGTAGAAGACTCATAGAAAAAATGTTGTGTTTTTTTTAAGGTGGGTAGAGTTGAAGTTGTAAAGCTCTCTTATATATGTATTATTTTTGGGAAATTAGCCTGAATTGAAGATGTAAAGTTTGTATATGTATTTTTTTTATGTTAAATTGAATTGTTCATGGAAAGGTCATATATGTATTTTTTTTGTGAAGCTAGCTTGAACTAGAAAGATTGAAGGAAATATGTAAAGCTCTTATATGTAACTTTTATTATTTAAACGAATGAACAAGTATGCTATTTTTATTATGTGTACCCTTTGTCATTATACCATGAATGGATGTGTAAATTAAGTCAAATTGAATGTTGCTACCTTTAACACTTTCGTGCCTCATGTTAGGTGAGTGACTATATATGTAAGAATTTTCCTCATTTGGGTCGAGCATGCTGTGTGAAGGAAAACTCTCAATAGGTGAGTCAAACTCAAAAGGTAGGTAGTAGCCTCAACACCTCATCGCATCATTTAAGCCGAGTATATAGCAACAAAATCTTCTTATTTGGGACGAGTATATGTGACCTAACTCTCTTCTCATTAAATGAGTCTACTCTTGCTCTTGTTTCAGTTTGAATGAGGTGGAAAGAAGGTCGAAAGGGGGAAAACGGAGCACGCTATTCTTGCTCTGGTATCACAACAGATGGAGTAGAAGGGAGTTGCCACATGCAGAGCTTCAACACAACACAGAATGTGAGAGAGAGAGAGAGAGAGAGAGAGAGAGAGAGGAAGCACTAGGGTTTGAGGAAGGAGTGGGTTTGCTATGTTTCAATTCAAATGAGGGAGGATAAGGAGTATTTGTGGGTATTTTATGGAAGGAGTGGGGTTAGTTATGTGGGTTAAAAAGTTGAAGTTAGGTTTTCTTATGTTTTAATGAGGGACGAGTGGGGTTAATTATGTTTTAGTGTTTATGAGATAAAAATAGGGTGAGTGGGATGTTAGAGAGATTGGGGGGGGGGGGGTTCGGACACATTTGGTGGGTGTCAATATCACTATCCTTAATTAAATGTAGGGATTTGAGAAGAGTAGTGTTGCTAATACCAAGGGTGAGATCTCCGAGTGTTCCCTTCTTTAGATCATTGACACCACCACCATATAAGCTATAATTAACAACCACCGATTCTACAGTAGACCGATTCTATAATTTTCCTATAATTATTAATTTGATTTTATACTTGATACAATGTTTTTGTTTATTTGTTATTATTTTTATTTCACGCTTCATACCAATTATTCAATTCTTAATATACACATAATTATTAATGAACTAAATGACATTTGTCAAACACTAATATAACGTGCAACACATGTGCATAAAAACTAGTTTGGAGAAAAATGTGTGATTTATTAATATAGTGAAGAAAATTAACAATATTCATAAATGAAAACTCAATAAATAAGAGGCCGCCTTTAAGATATTTAATTATAGGTTAGATTCATCCTTAGTCCAAATTTGTTAACCGTACATTACTTAGGGTTAACATGACCCTCTCTTCTTATTGGCCAGAGCATCCGCGTCAACGCAACCAAGATTCAACTTTTCATTTAGAGCATCTCTAATAGTTGTGTAAAAATTAAAATGTAACTTCTATATGTCAACTCACTTATACACAAAACTTAAAATAACTAATGAGATCCTAACACATGTTATATGTCATTTTATGCAAATTTCAATTATTGTTTTCTTAAATTTTTGTAACATAATTTTATATTGACAATGTATCTTGATTTGTTGGATTTGGTTTTGATGATAAGTAGATTTTGAATATATAACTTTCGTAAAAATATATATATTGCATTAAAAGTTATTACATTTTAAAATTTTAGAAAAAAATAAAAATTAGGAGAAAGATATTTGACATAGTAGTGTAAATTGGTTTTTTATTTTTGTAAAACAATTTTACACAAAATTCAAATTTAAAAGAATTATAAAGATTAAAATTTTTACAAGTTAGTTTAAATTTTATACAAAACAAATTTATACATTAATGTTTAGAAATGCCTTAAAGACTCCAAAAAGAAATATTTAAATAAAATACTCCATCCGTCTCAATTTAATTGTTGCACTTTAAAAAATTAAAAATTAAGGAGAAATAATTATTACTCCAAGAAAAAATATTTATTTTCAAAAATGTTATTTTCTTTTTTTCTAATAAAAAAGGAGGCGGAACTCAAAATAAAAAAGTAGAGAGAGTTTAAAAGGTAATAATAAAAATAAAAAGATTGTTATAATTAATAAAATATTAAATATAAAAAGTAACAATAATTTTAATATAATTATAAATAAAATAATAGATAATTAAATTGGGACGGAAGAGTATTAAACCACGTTAAACCCAAATAAAAAACCTTTTCACTTTACGGCTAACTGTGTAGAGCTTCGATTCCAGAATTGAATCCCTATTTTCTTCTGTACTTGCACATGTACTCCAAAACTCGAGCAATGCCTACACGAATGAGGTCATTGTGAGTCACTCAAAGCTACACTATAACCCAGAATATCCTCTCTTCGTTCTTGTACGCATTTATTAGGTGATCTTTCGCAAAAGGTATGATTCAATAACAATTATATATATATATATAAGAACACTAGCACACCTTATGTTTTTGGAAATGAATTTGATTGTGTTTGTATGCTGTGGTGTATTTGGTGAAATTCATGGTTCAATCTTGGGAAGTTATATGCTCATTGCACAAGTCATAGTATTTTGCTGGGCCCCTTCCACATTTCCTTGTTCAGTACAATTATTTTGATTGTAATGATACGAACCGCAGTTATTTTTATTTGAACATAATCTGTTTTTCTCCCCTTTGGTTGATGGTAACTTATTTCTATTTTAAAGAATTGAAGTTATATATAAGTATGCTAATGTGTTGTTTGATGAAATGTCTCATAGAAATAGATTATATGGGTATTTACGTTTTGATCAATTTATTCCCTCTTAGATGACATTTTTATTGTTTCTTCTTAAGCATAATTGCCGGAAACAACAAGAGTTAAAAAATTGGACAAGGTCCTCATGCGTGCTTCCACTAGAGTAATCACTAGTCTTCACTTAGATACACTATTACTTGTAGGCTTCTAAGTATTGCTGCTAGAGCCTTTTAAGCCAAATGATTTTAGACATAATAACCCATATTTGAAGTTGGTATATATATATATATATATATAGATACGTTTTGCAGTTTAAAATCTATTTTTAGAGTAGCAAAATCTTGTAATTACCATTTGAACTAAATTGCTAAGAAACATGTTCAATGTTGAATTTAGGACAGCTCGATCTCTCAAGTGTGTTAACATGGTTTGAACTATTGGTTTGTATTGATTTCCTAGAGTTCTTTGTTTTACATTCTCAATTGTTTGGGGTTGGATTGGAATTCTTACCATGGGCTTGTCCTTCTACAAAAGTAAATAATCAGCTAGGAGAGGAAGCGGACTTGTTGGCCTCTTTACAATAAGCCTCGTTACGAAAAGATGGTAATCAATGGCTGTGAATTTCCAATTCCCTTGGCCTTAAAATGTGCAAATGCCTTATCTGGCCTCTTAGTTTTACAAGAAGTGACATTCTGTATGTTTATGTGCTGCCTTGCCTTTTCTTATATACAAGATTTATATGTACTAATGGTCAAATAGACATTGTTTTCAACTATTAGTCTAATAAACCTTGCTTTATTCATATGATTTGAAGGCTTAATGACAAATTTACAAGATATGATGGAAACCCGATTGAAGGCAGAGTGGGTGCCATTACTTATTTACTCTGGAATTCATGGCTGAGTACTTCTTCAGGTACCTGCTGTTCTTGTTCCAAATATTTATAACATTAAGGCTCTTCAGATCTAAAGATTTTCTCTACTTGCACATGTACTCCAAAACTTGAGCAAAGCCTACAGGAATTAGGTCACTGTGACTCGTTCAACGCTACACTATTACCCAGAATAACCTCTCTTCGTTCTTATACACATTTATTAGGTGATATTTCGCAAAAAGTATAATTCAATAATGATTATATATAGAAGAATACTAGCGCTCCTTATGTTTTTGGAAATGATTGTGTTTGTACGCTATGGCGTATTTGGTCAAATTCATGGTTCAATTGTGGAAGGAATATATGCTCATTGCACAAGTCATAATATTTTGCCGGGCCCCTTCCACATTTCCTTGTTCGGTACAATTCTTTTGATTTATTGATAAGAATAACAGTCTTAAAGTCAACTTGTATTATTGTTATTTCATGCTCATAAAAACTTGTAGATTTGTTTGTCATATTTTACATAGATACAAAGAACAGGAAATGTCTAAAGAGGATTTTGATTAAGCTTAATCTCTCAATGCACATGTATCATTGAAAATCATGTACATAAAGAATTAAATGCGCTATTCTCTCTTCTACCTTATGTGGTATGGTATATCTTATCCTAGCTAGTTGGTTAAGCATTTGGACCGGCGAAACCTAGATTTGAAGTTGTAAAGTATATGTGTATTACAAAAGCAATAAGAAGTAACAAGATTTTTTTAGTATGGTTATTGGAGAAGCAATGACTGTTGTTAATCTTCCTTTTGTCCTGTAACTAGTCTTTCACATCTCTTGCCTTTGCAAAATATTTCTTAGAATTACAAATTCTAGACACCAGCATGACATAGCGAAAGCTAAGCAAATAATGAGGAGAAATGTCCTACATACATATTGCCTTGACATAATATCAAAGGCTATTAAGACTACAATGCCAAGAGTACTGAGTACAAAGCAATTAATTAAGTTTGCATAACAAAGCTAATTCAATAGCTCAACTAGTTGTGCTGCTCTCGAGGATTGATGAAGATGATGATGTCCCATGATCCACAATTGGGGCATCTAGTGGATAAAAAGTAGGCTTTGGAGGCACTTGCAATAACTCAGCCTCCCCTTCAAGCATTTCCAACACTTTGCTCATGGAAGGACGGTGGGCGGGCTTCAATTGTATGCACCATAGTGCAACTATACTCATCTTCCTCACGAGCCTTTTCAATTCTTCAGTTGCATCACCCAACTCCATGTCCTCTCCTTGATTAATGTGGTTGTGAATCCACGTGGAGAAGTATATCTGGCTTGAGTGCTCTGCTAATGCGTTCACGTTTTTCCTTCTCCCCACCATATCCATCAAAAGCATACCAAAGCTATAAACATCGGCCTTATACGAGACACCTCCAATGTGTTTGTAAAAAAATTCAGGAGCTATATATCCCAACGTTCCCCGTGCTGCTGTGAGAGAAACAATACTGTCATCTGTTGAGCACAATTTTGCTAGACCAAAGTCTGAAACTTTTGGGACAAAGTTCTCATCCAGAAGAATATTGTGGGGTTTGATATCAAAATGTAGAATTTGCATGTCACAGCCTCGGTGTATGTACTCAATCCCTCGAGCCACTCCAAGTGCAATATCGTACATTCTCTCCCAACTCAAAGGGGCCTTATTTTCTCCTTTACAGAAAATAAACTTATCTAGAGAGCCATTAGGCATGAAGTCATAGACAAGAGCTCGTTTTGATCCCTCAGCACAAAATCCGAAAAGGTGGACCACATTAACATGATGAATTCGTCCTATGGTGGCAACTTCACTTATGAAATCTTGTCCATTGGCTTTTGATGACTTTCCAAGTAGTTTTATCGCTACTAGATGGCCACTTCGAAGCTTTCCTTTGAAAACAGACCCGTATCCTCCTTGACCTAATTTGTCCTTGAACCCTTTGGTCATCTCCTTTATTTGGGAATACGTATACCTAATTGGCATGAAATTATTGTGACTCTGAAGGAAGTTCTCGATCGTATCATCTATTGCCAAGTGTCTTTGTCGACATCGGTACACCAAAAGTGCAATCAAGCATGGCATACCTATAGAAGCCCTTACTACGAAGAATACGAAGAATAGACCTAAGTTTACAAGAAAATCACGTACAAGTTAGCAAATAATGCAGGCTATAGTTCTTAAATAATTTTCAAGTGATTAATTTAGCTATGAATATCAACTTAGATGATTCAAGTAATTTTAATCACTGGCTTTATATTATAGCGATTCTTAGTCTTCCTTCTGAAGTTTTTCAATACATTTTCTATCTATCCATTGAAGCTGATAAAACAGAGTGCAAGTGCTAAAAATATGAAAACTCACCTATTACTCTGTAGGCGTGATTAGAGTATCCTGGTAGAAATAACAAGATTAATATCAAGTAGAATAGATAATAGAAGAAGAAATTTTGACAAATTTAATCATTTCATTTACTGCTTCTCATATTTTTCTTCTGCATTCCATGGAAGCCAAAATATAAAGCGAGCAATTAAAATTAATTAAAACTCACTAATGTCTCTGAACAAACTCTTCCAGTCCCCTGAAAAAAAATTAAAAAGAAAAAAAGAAGTTAATTAGCCTTTAGTCCCTCATAAACATAAATAAAGTCCAAACTCATTTATTTATTCAACTTTTTATCCCTGTATTTTTGTTTTCCCTTTAGCAAGCGATCAGGGAGGTTATGAGTATTTGTAATCCCATTGATATTCTTAGTAAAAGTTACTCTTTTGTATTAGAGTGGCAGTATGACTCGGCTTATAATGTTAACACCTTGTATAATTATGTGTCTTGTTTAATAGATCAATCTCTATAATATTATCAATTTATAGATTAACATATGTTTATGATAAAAGTTACAAGATCTCAAAAGTAAAAAGTCTAATACAATGAAAAAATGAGTGAATATTACAATATCACATTGTTTCACTCTTTTACAACGGGAAAAAAAATCTTTTGAATTTTATCATGGATCGTGTTAGACCTCGTTCTGGATTATTGCAAAAATAATAATGTTATGCCCAAGGGCACGACTTGTACTCTAGAACTAATAGGTGAGAGAAACATAAGCACACAATTCATTCTTTATATATTTTTTTGCCCCCTTGCATGAAGGTTGAATTCTTTCTAAAGTGTCACCGTTTTATTGGAGTACAGCTACATGGTACTCTAAGAGTACTGAAAACCTTTTTTAAAACCTGCCCTTCAAAATTGCTCAAGAAACTAAGACCGCTGATGTACATATATGTACAACTCTAAGTCCCTTCCATAGGTCGCCCCCTTTGTGTATATGGTCCAAATTGTAGCCAACAAATTATAACAAGTCCCGTAACCATGGCGCCCTAGTTAGCAGCACTATATATGGTCCCATAACTGATATGGTGACTACTCAAATATCATTTGTCATGCCCATTGTGTTGCGATAACGGGAACAATTGACCTAACCTCGAACCAAAATTATAACTCGAGAAACTCCTTTCGGTAATTTCCATGCACACTAGGCTGGTGGAATTTTGACGAGCAATAGGACCAATCAACCAAGCAACAACCCACACACAATATATACGCAGCTAAGAATAAGCGATAAAGCAGATGATAAATAACAAGCAAGAAAATCAAGAAAACACACTAGGACATAAGGTGGGTACCCAAACTGGGACTTCCACCTGAAAAGGGAAATCCTTCCAAATCTCCATTTTTCTTATCATTCCAAATCTCCATACCAAGGATCTTTTGTGCGTCGCCAAGATCCTTATGTCAAATTCCTAGCTCAATTTTTCTTTAAGCTCTTTAACCTTTTATATATTACAACACGCTATAAGCATATCCTCCGCATAAAGCATCATATCAAAGAAATGAACGAGCCATCATCGAAATTCCAAACATAAGCATAATGATCACCATCACATTAACGATAACCAATCCGCAACATAAACAAGTCAAACTGCAGGTACCATTGTCTAGGCAACTGCTTAAGCCCATACAGGGATTTCTTCAGCCAGCATACATACTTTTCCTTACCTACTTCTTTGAACCCTTCCAATTGCGCCATGTAAATCGTTTCCTTCAAATCACCAGGAAAAAAAGTTGTCTTCATATCCATTTGCTCAAGTTTCATATTAAACTAAGCTACCATTGCTAGCAGTACCCGTATTGAAGTGTGCCTCACCATCGGAGAAAAGATCTTATCATAGTCAATCCCCTCTTTCTGAGAATATCCATTCGCTACTAATTGTGCCTTGTACCTTGGAGCTTCATCTTTGTTGACTGCTTCTTTCTTCCTAAATAACCACTTCCAACCAACAATACTTCGGTCTTTGGGCCTAGGAACTAATTCCCACACAAAATTCTTGCTTAAAGCCACCATCACCTTTGCCATAACACCCATCAAACTATCTTTGTCGTTGACACTGATGGATTCTTTGTAATTAGTTAGATCACCCTCACTTGTAATAATGGCATAGTTGACCTTGTCTTCCCAACGAAACCTTTCCCTACGTGCTTTATCCCGTGCTATTGATGTAATTCCCATACCTCCATCGCCCGGTAAGTACTCGCCATAGTTGCTCTTTGGGTAGTGAGTTTTGGACCCGAGATGATTTATATGGTTTGAACACCTCCTACACATCCAATTAGCATGATTAGACTTAAGTGCATAAGTTGCACCATGTATCAGATGGCCCATTAAGTATTGAAATGTTATACCATTCATAAGCATGCTTTATTCTCCTTTGTGGTTTTGAGTGGTCAAGTTCGATTATGGGCATACTTTTATAATATGAACAGCTTCTGTAGGTCTTATTATTGATAACACACGTGTGTGTACAGTCACCACACAATTCGGATTGTTCGAATGTGTTTTGGACCTCCAATCGCTCCTTAGTTGCATTTCAAACACTAAAATTGCTTTGGGTAGCCATTTTTTATTCCAAGCATCTTTATGTGGATTCAATACTTCTTACATGCCGCATTGGTGATATTATATAAGCGTGCATGGTTGAAACGCATTTCAGAAAGCCTTGGTTGAATTTGATAGGCCAATGGCGAGAATTGACCTTATCGGCAAAATTAGTTTTTCCCCAACTTTGGAATGTCCTAACTTCCTCATACGTTGTCCCAATGTTTCCTAGTTTGCGCAACTAGTTAGATTTTGATCCATTCTACAGCGTTTCTGTTTTTAATGAGACTCAATTCACACTCTTTGTGGGTTAGAACTGCATGCAAATTAAGCCGGTCGACTAAATCTAGTTGTATTCGAAAAAAGCAACAGCATAATTAGTTTCGGCAAACTACCATATTCTACGCTTTTATGGCATTAATCTATCCATAATTTGGATAAACTCAAAACAAAAGAGTTACAAATTTTCGATCCTTTTTTTGATGATATATAAATTGCTTTAATCGGATTTTCGAGTTAAAAGTTACGCATAAAATACGAATATTGCACCAAAAAAATTTAGTCAAATCGTCTTGACCCATTTTATCCTCTAATTAATCCCCATTCTCACCCTAAACTGTAGAGAGTTGTTCTTAGAGGAGAAATTAGGGATTTTTGGTGAATCCTTGTAGATTCGAGTTAGAAATTCAAGATGTGAGCTTCAAAAATTCCTATGACTTCTTTTTTACCACATTCATCTCTTTGTGCTTGAGGAGTTGGAGAATTTTTTGGAGTCCAGCCATCTCAACTCATACTAATCATTTTAATCTTGTGTTGAAAGCTTCAGTAGAGGTGGAACAATAGTACTCAAACTCTTTTTATGACTATTGTGTGTTGGATTATGATTATTGACTATAAATAAGGGATTTCGGGTATGGTTTTTGATTTGTTACATGCATGGATTTGGGGTTGTATTTTATGACTTTTTAGGTGTATGAATGCTATATACAACCTTAATTTGAGGATGGAATCAAAATTCTTACTTTCATGTATAGTTTTACATACTTTAGATCAAAAACCCACCACAACATAAATGGTTTCCTAATACTAGTTGTAAGCTATTATATATGGATTTTGTGTGTGTTTTAAGATGGAAATGGTTTCCAAAAAAATTTAAATGACTACCTTATATGTAACGCCCGTGCCTCCACCGCCTGGTAATCCTCCCCTTAAGCACTTTGGGTAGTGAGTTCTAGACTTGGGATGATTTTTATAGTTCAAACACCTCCTATTCATAATTAGTTCAATTTGACTTGAGTGCATAGTTACACCATGTATCGTGGCTTTGAACATAGACAACTTCCGTAGGTCCTATTATTTATAATAGACATGTGTGTATAGTCGCAATGTGATGCGGATTGTCCCAATGAGTTTTGGACGTCCAATCGCTCCTTAGTCGCATTTCAATCAATAAACTTGCTTCGGGTAACCTTTTTTATTACAGGCATCTTTATGTGCATTCAACACTTTTTACATGTCACATTAGTGATATTACATATGAGTGTATAGTTGAAACAGATTTCGGAATGCCATGGTTAAATTGGTAGGCCAACGGTGAAAATTGACCTTATCGGCAAAATGAGTTTTCCTTAACTTTGAAAGGTCATAACTTCCTCACATGATAACCAAATGACTCATTTGCGTCACTAGTTAGATTTTGATCCATTTTACAAGTTTTGTTTTTCGATCGAGACTCAATTCACACTCCTCGTGAGTCAAAACTATATACAAGGTAATATGATTAGCAAAATCTGATTGTATCATAATGTAGCATAATGTGTTTTGGCAGACTATTTTCGACGAATCTTTGACACCAATCTATTAGGAATTTTGAAAAACCTTCAGACACAAAAGTTGTCGAGCTTTGAGTTAGCTTTAACTAGGAAAAAAAAATTGCATTAATCGGAGTTCTTAGTGAAACATTATGCCCAAAATAAGACCAGTGCATTAGAAATTTTTGTCAATCGGGTTTGATCCATTTTTGAACCTTTTGACCCGATTTTATTCAATTTTCACCCCTTTTTCAAGGGAATTCGACCATAGGACTCTAAAAAACGTCTAAGAGAAATTCTAGGGAGAGAAACGGGAGAATTGTGGGTGGATTTTGGGGGTTTTACACCTTGAATCAAGATTTGGTCATCAAACAATCAAATTCTTCATATTCTTCACCATCACAATGCTTTCCACCACTTGAAGCTTTGGAATTCTGGGAGAGTGTTCTGGTCTAGCCTTTAGAGCGTCATAGATGTGGGAGCACTAGTATTAAAAGAGGAATTGAAAAGTTTCAGTTTCATCTTATTGGTCATAAATTTTTGGTTGAAATGTGTCTTCATTCCCAAATATGTTGAAGTTCAAATGCAAGATGCTTCCCCAGCCACAGCTTCTTCGATGGTCAAATTGGTTCTCACAATGGTCTTTTGATGTCTAAGCACATATTCATCCATCATCCCATGCTTGTTTCCCCTTGAACCAATTGATCTCACTTTCATTGAGAATCTCCTTCCTGAAGTTCAAAATGTTATCTTGAAAGACTTATTCCCACATGGAGCCTTGAACATTTCAGAAAGCATTTAAAAATCACCATCTTTTGTCATGGATTAGTTTTCCGAGGATTACCAATTCCATCATGATTTTCCCTATCTATCCCTATTTCATATCCATAATCTCTTTGAACGTCCAAAAGAAGCTCTTTGCTGTTTATGGTACCTAACTAATAACTTCACCGTTGGATTTTGTTTAGTGCACCAAGACTGTTTGCCTACCTTTGCAAATCACATTTTGTACAATAATCCAAATGCCTTCAACCTCTCCAAGCTTTTCTTTTGGTTTAAGCATCCAGAACAATGGCGTTATGAGCTTAGGACACATTATTAAACCTACATTCTTATCACATTTCACAAGTCACTGAAACTTCTCCCTGAGAATGAAGATGAAGTTCCCATTGATAATCCCTCTCGTAACAATGCTTAAATCCAAGCCTGGAACAGTAACACTTAGCAAAGGATAGCGGACCATGTTCAATGACGACTGGATTTACTTCCGTGATATCATGTGTACGATGAATCACACCAATATGGATGCAATACCTCCAGAAGTTCTTTATGGTCATGATCACCCTCTCTCAAACTCATAGATCGTCTCCTCGACTTTAATGAACAGTCCCATTTTCCGGATAACAATGGATTGCTAAGCTTAAATGAGTCTGACCCGTTTGTTGAACTCGATTACCCAGATACTGAATTCGAAAACTCAGACTGAAAACTCAGTACAAACTCAGTGTCAGTAAGAAGAAGACAAAAGCTCCTCGGAGGCCCAAGATTCAACATGTGTAAAATATTGTGTGGCAAACAGCCTTTATTTAAAGTTTGTATAATTATTGTACTTTTGTAAGCCTTTCACTATGTGCTCTTAAAGTTGTAAAGTGTATGTGCCCCTGTCTAATTTGATTCCAGCTGTTTTGTTTGTTTGTAAGGCTCCTCCCTTATATAAGGAGCATTAGTATATTTGTTTATATTAAGATTTTTATATATATTTTATTTATAGAATGTGTATATTTAAGAGATAATTAGGAAATCCTTACCATCCTTATTAGAAGGAAATATCCTTATTTTTAGGGTCTATCTCTTGTATATATAGATGTTCTCTTTTTATCAATAATTAATAACAATTCTCACAATCTCTTGTATTTTCACATGGTATCAAAGATTGGTTTTCTAAGAGGTCCAAGGTTCAAGACCTGGCACTTCCATCCCCCATTTGTTAATTCGAAATTCGAAATTTGTCTACTTCCCATGTGTGAGTATGGGATCACGCGTGAGAGAGGCTGTTTAATCATGATATTCGTTACGGTTCCTTTTCCAAATAGCTTAAGCTTTTGGGAGAGATGGTTACTAACATAGTATCAGAGCATTAGTGAGAAAAAAAATCCTACTCCAATTTCGTTTTTGTTGTGTTGTATAAACCCTAGTCGTCGCGAGTCACAAAAAAAAAGTTATTGTTCTAGCATATTTCTGGTATATTCCTAGCATTAGTTTGGTGGTGTTTTGGCTTATACTGCAAGACTCGAATGGGTACTCCAAGCAAAGAATCAATCCTTACACTTTCGATATCTGCCACTAAATACGCTGAGTTCCTGTAATTCCAAGAGAACAAGCAGTCCATCTCCAATGCTTATGTAAATCAAATTGGTAACCCTATTGCCTGCATCTCTCGATCATCATCTCTTGGATCTTGGGTTCTTGATTCTGATGCTTCTAATCATATGTCCGGTAACGAGAATTTGTTCTTTTCTATTACTTATTCTGATTCATTGTCTACTATTACCATATACTTTAAACCTGCCGTTATGTATAGTGATGTGATTAACATGGTCCCGAAGGTCTAAGCCACATAATGGGATCCGGGACGTCAAAAGTTGGTATTAGAGGTATACGTTCGTCTTTTTCGGGGGGTTTACAGGTAGATTCAAGTTTGAAGAGGTGAATTATGGTTTTTTTTTTTAATAAGTTCTCTAAGTCCAAACTAGGACATTATGGTGAATTATGGTTATGTACCCTTCTTTAACGCGTCATCATGTGATAGGATTTCCTACTATTAGGCTACATGGAAAATGGGAAAATTATTGAATGTAGTATTAGCCTAAAACGAGCCATTTCCATTCTTGAATTTCTAATTCTAAATACATTTGTTGGACTCCTCTCGTAATAATCTCAATTCTTGGCTCTTATTTCTCTTTTGTTCAAACGTGTGTTTTGTACTCGGGACTAGTTTTTTTTTTAAGATTAGCTTCGGGAGACTGGTGAGTTATACTATATTCTGCATTCTGCAACAGCGCAACGGTTGAATATTTCATAAATCACCAGTTTACTGTCGCCAACGGAAGCTAGAACGTAGTGCACTCAAAAGTGAGTGGCCATTAAAGTCCCATTCCTTATGTTCACCCTATTGTATCTCCTTTTGATTTTCATGAAGGGTGAGCCTCACATGTGGTTATTCTTGACATCATTAATACGGTGTGTTATGATTACGAGGGGTAGCATTGGCGACTAGCTGTAATTTGATAGACATTGCATGGTTAAATAGTCGGACGTTTTGGAGACTGCATATATGGTGCGTGGGATTAACTGATTCTTACCTATGGTCTTTTTCTTACAGACCTATGGAAAGGGGATGAGCAAGGTAGGTTGTGTTGCTTCATCTTGGAATTTTGAAAGGGGTAAACATAGACCTCATTCAAACTCTTTGTGTCCGGAACTTATAGGATTTTCTTTATTCCCTATGGAAGGGATAAAGATCTTTAGAATGATTCGTTTGGCATATCACCTTATAGTGGCTTATAAGCTCATTTTGGTTCCCTCTCTATGGCTGAGAGTTGACTGTGAACTCAAGCTAGGGCTATGGTACTCACTCATATTAGTCAAGGTGGTTTGTTGGAGAATACATGATTGGCAAGGTGGTATGGAGCCGCGTCATATATGTAAGATTCCCCTGAGCCGTGTGAATAGCAAGTTCGGATAAAAGGAGAGTTATCTGCAACTGTTTTCGTGTGGATGACAAGACCCTTTATCAATCACTAGTAAGTGGGCTAGTTGGTCTGTAGGGTTATGCTAGGTGGTGGCTAAATTCGGGGAGAATTCATGCCATGCGTAAGAGTGCTAATTTGATAAACCTATAGTTGACAGTGGTCCTGGTTTAGAGATTGGTATCTCAATATATTTGGTTTTAGAACACTTTGATGATCAGCCAGTATGGTCAAGCCCAACGACAAATCATTGGTTGATCCTTAGGATTAGCGACTTTGTGTTAGCATTATTTAGGGGTTGTTGGTGTGGATGTAACCCCTTCATCTAAACACCCATTTAGGTTCCTATCGTAGTGAAATAATGCATTTTCCCTTAAAGACTAGCACAGATACCAGGGAGGTGCTTTAGGTTTGAGACCATTATTAGCATAAATTGACAACCAAACCTTTAAGGAGGGGAGTCGGCAATTGATCACGTGGGGGTAGTCAACGGACGCAAAAGATCAAAGAACCTCACAACCTTCTCCTGCTTGTGTGGTGAATCACTGATTAGTCGCCTTAATGCGAGGACGGGTGTCCTTGTTGACTCATAGGGTATCAGTCAAGTGGGATCGCATTCCTTGAGTACGAACTATGGCAAGAGGGAACTTAGACTTCCTTAGAATTGCTCATTTTCCTTGCATAAGGAATTTGGGTTGGTGGTCAATTAATTCGTGTATCACCCTTCCGTTAGTTGTGGAAACACTCCGATCTTTCCAAGATGGGTATTGACTTTGAGTTATAGGATGCAGCGTGGAATACACCCCTCTAGGCTATGTATTTTTGGATTGAGACCCTTATGAGAGAGCGGAGCCACATAAAGGTGTCACGCATACGAAAACTATCTTCATACTATGTAAGTCCTGAATACGTGGCGGATTCCCGAACTTTTGACACCTAATGGTGAGTTAACTTTTGGGCCAATATGTTGAGTCAGAGTTTCTCCACTTATCTTCACTTCAGGTAACGCATGGGGTGACACTACTTTGAGCAAATAACATGAGCTTATGGGTGACGACAGGTAAATACCAACCCGCAAATCTTAGCAATTGGTATTACTTTTCTCTTAAGGAAGGGAGATGGCCAAATCTTTCTTGAGTTGTGCCTTGTTTGACGAATTCAAGTTCCGTAGGAATCATATAGGAATGAATCATTTTTCTCGGCGTTATGATAGTCGGTTTGTGCATGTTTGTACTTGGTGTATCACATTTCAGATGGACCAAATGTGATTTTAGTGGTGGCAATGAAATGGTTGCGTGACCGATGGTTATGCCGGTTGATTTTTGTATAGCCACGAAACTTTTGTTATCACTTAGACTGGGTCTTCATACCTTGATAAGACTTTGGGCAATATGACTCTTAGACTTGACAGTGAGTAGTTTTTGTTGGGTAGCAAATCTCAATTCCACCTCGAATTTGTTGGTTCAGACGTCCCAAACAGGTTCCAATAGCTTAACCACATTCGCATTGATGGTTGTTTTGCATTTTGGATGGGCCAATTGCAAATTGAGGTAGTGATTGCGTATCTTGGTTCTATGCGACTACAAGAACCTAGTGAACCTTGGAATTGTTGTAACTCCTCCATTTCTACATCGATTAATAAGCATTAATAAATTCAAATATTCAAATAGCGACATGTAATGGGTTAGATTCCAGAATTTGGGAGGGGGATGAGACGGGAATATTTACGGTCAAGTCATTCTTTGAAATAATTATGCGTTTTGATGAAGATCGAATTTTGAACCATGCGACATGGTATGGAAGTCAGGCATTCCTAAAAGGTTAGAGTATTGGCTTGGCTAGCAGCTCTTAGGAAGGTTAATACAGCAGATTTATTGCAAGAATGAGGGTCATATCAACAGTTGTCTCTGTCATGGTGCATAATGTGTAAAGGTAGTTTTGAGAGTTTAAACTATTTGATGATCCATTGTAAGTTTGCACATTTCCCGGGTTCGTGGTATGATCTTTTGATTGGAAAGTGGTGTTTGAAAGGCAATAAGAAGAAATCGAAAGTGTTATGGAGGTGCACCTGCATGGCGGTGCTGTGGTGTTTTTGGATAGAAAGAAATGCTAGGATATTTGAAGATAAGGAAGAAAATGAGGAGAAGGTGTGGCAAAGAGTGAAGTCATTAGCTTCGCTATGGGCTTTCTCATCTAAGAAATTTAGTATTCTTTCGATATCAGATATTTATCGAGACTGGGAAGCAGCTATGGCATAACTGATGGAGCTTTTAGGATTTTCTCGGTGATTGATTTATGCAGGGGTTGTGTACAAGCAGTTTCACAAGGGAGTTTTCTGTTTGAGTTGCTTTGGGTTTGTTTGTTTTGATTACTTGGTTGGTTGGTTGTTCCAGGCTGTGCTGTAACCTATGGTTTTTGATTTGGGTTGTTGTTGCTTTGTTTGTTTTTCTTGTTAGTTGTTTGCGGACTTCTCATTTTCTTTCAACTCTTTCTCTGCTTGTATTTGGTTTTTCATTCTATCAATATAACCATTTTGTTTCCAATCAAAAAAAAATAGCGACATGTAATAGTTTATGAAAAAATGAGATGGAGTATGTAAAGATTTACCTCTCTTCAGATTATACCACCATTTTGTAAGATCTTTCTTCATGTTTTGAAGTAACACATATAACGGCGATCTGAAAATTCACAAGTTGTTGAACGATAATAACATTTTTATAAAAAGAAAAGGGCAAATAATATTTTTGTAAAATGAGTCCATGTTTTTAAATTTGTATTTAAAATGAGTAGGTTGACCAAGATTAAGGCAAAATTATTTATCTTTTAATATTTTTTGTATTGATAATTTAATCCGATCTGTGTTAAACATTATTCTTCCCCTTTTAATCTGTTATGGTTGTTTGGCCTCACCAACCATTACTGACCACATACCATTATAATTGGGGGTCCGATGATGGCTAAATGTATGTCCTTTTCAAAATAAGGAAATGTAAGGGTAGTTTTTAAGTATTTGAAACCGAAATGCAATGTGAAGTGGAGGACACCTGGAACTCTGGGGTGATCAAAACTAGGAACTTATTTTACAAACAATATATTTCCCGTCCTTGGTTTTACTATGGTATTTTTATTTTATCATTATTTTCTTTGACGTTCTCTGTAAATACACACACATATATATATAACGATGCTAGTTAGTCAGGAGATATGTTTTGATCATCAAGTAAAAATTAGTGTTGAGAAAGTATACGTACCTCCTTGGAGTATCATCAATATAGAACTCGACTTGAAACCCCAGTAGCAGCTTCTGGTGAATATAAGAAATAGAGAGATTGGTGTAGTCAAGATCACTAGTAATTGGGTAAATAATACTGAGGTTGCAGGAGTTGGGAATGTCTAGTGGACTATCTGCAACTATTGCGTAAAAGTGATGATAAGTTTGGGAAGCAGAAGAGGTGTTATTGATGCAACTCGAGTAATTTACAGTAGTTTTGGAAAATCGTATAGGGATTGGACAGCTCATAAAAAAAACTGACCAATCATTAACTACGGAAAAACCTACATAAGACCCCCTAAGTCGAATATCTTGTCTGCGAAGCTTGGACAATGGAAAAGAACTGAGAGGAATGGAGCAGTAATTCTCTGCGTCTAGACCTGCATCTACCAATTGGAGTATTCCAGTATTTGCTCCATAATATGTATTTTGGACATCATAAGATATATTTTGGACATAGTATTTATTGTTCCCCGGAGGTACAGATAGAGTGGTGTGATTATCCTCCTCGCAAGCCAGTTCGAGTAGAACTTCACCCTCAGCACATCTACGACGATCGCCTTTTAATCGAAGATAAGGGTAGTTGATATTGCTAATGTTTCCGCAGGAAGAAGGCGGGCACTGCTCTGTTTTGGCTGTACACTTATATGACGCATCAAGGATAAGAAGAAGAATAAGAAGAGCAAAAACAAGGCCAGTAACGAAATTTGATCTTGGCTTCATGCTATACTGCTAGTTTATGCTAATTGTTTACCATTAGAGGTAGTGGTGGTTGTTAATTATATATAGCAAATATATATATATATATGTCTGCTCTGTATTCCCATTAGAGGTAGTGGTGGTTGTTAATTATAGCTTAGAATAGTCTTCTCAAAAATTCCAAGTCCATGAAGGCAACTGAATTTTTTAGCCTCTCATTCGGTCAATGTTGAGATATTTTGAATTTGCACTCTATGTTTTTGTTTCGGATCATAATTAGGTTTTTCACTCCATATTTTATTTTCTTTCTATTTATACCCCACTATTAGTAAAGTCCATTAGTTAAATTATATCATGCTTGACCAAAATGCCTTTATAACTTCTCACCTCAATTTTTTCTTTTAATTTCAGTTTTCACCCTATGCTTCAAGGCGATTATAGTAATAAGATATGTTGGTGTAAAACTAATTTCGAAACGCTTAACTAAAAAACATGGATTAATTAGGAGGAAAATGTGTGAGATGAATTTAGAGAAAAATTAACAAAATTTATAAATGAAAATTCAATAAATAACAGCCTTGGAGATATTTTGAATTTGCAGTCTATGGTTGTTAATTATATAGCTTAGATGCTAGTCTTTTGACAAAGTCCAAGTCAATGAAGTGAACTGATATTTTTAGCCTCTCCTTTAGTAAATGTTCTTAAGAGAGAGAAAAACATAAAAATCCTCTCTGAGCACAGTTTTAGCTACTATATATCATCAAAGTAGACATTGATTACTTATTTGTTATGGAATTCATGGCTGACTACTTCTTCCATTATTTCTTGTTCTTGTTTCTATTTATAATAGGTCGCCTTGGAGTTGAAGGTACAAATGATGGGTGTAAAATTACCAAATGCGGGACAAATGGTCCACCCATTCGATTCCCATTTCGACTAACACCTAACCAGCCAAAACATTGCAGCTACCCAGGGTTCGAGCTATCCTGCAACCACATGAACCAAACAGTGCTCGAACTTCCAGTAGCTTTAGAGGTGGTGGTTGAGGAAATTGACTACATATCACAAAGAATTCTTGTACATGATCCTCATAATTGCTTTCCGGCACAGGTTCTTAGGCTCAATCGATCTGCTTCTCCTTTCAATTTCATTACAATATCCTATGATATTGCTTTGTTCAATTGTTCGCCAGCTGAAAGAAATATTCCAACCTTGGTCCCTTGCCTCAGCAGCCCCGGGTATCAAATTTATGCAGTCTACTACTACCCGCGAACTTTTAATGACGAATTAACAAATTGTGTTAAGATCCATAAAATCTCATCAGTTCCAATTGATTTTTTTGAGTACCCGCAAAGCGACCGTTGGCTGTCTTGGAAGGAACCAAATTGTAACATCTGCGAATCAAAAGGCAAAATGTGTAGGCGGAAGAATTATAACAATACAGCAGCAGCAGTAGGAGAACCTGAACTTCTTGAATGTGTGCAAATGCCAAAAACAACCACAGGTATGTTTTAGGACAAGCAATAACTGGCTAGTTGCCCAAAGAGACGAACTCAATGGGCTATTTGCTGAAAAAGAGGGTCTAAAAACACAATGAAACTCATCACGTGCTCTTTAATTATTTAGACTGTATATGTACTAGCACTCCTACCAATTTTCCAGCAAAGATTTTTATTGCAGAAAATCAATTAATCCCCAGAAATTTCGTCTCAAAAAGAAATTAATTAATTGCTCGTTTTAATTCAAACAATGTTTCTGAAATATATTATTCTGGTAGTTGAAAAGCATGATAAGTACTTTATAAATCTCATTTCCTTTTCGCAGGTGCATCAAAGAAATTTCACCTTACAGGTAATATAATATATGCACTTTTTCATGTTAGTAAGGGTGTGTTTGGTTATACAATTTTGCAATTCTATTAGAATTATAAGTCTATAGAATTGCAATACTTGTGTTAGTAAGGGTGTGTTTGGTTACACAATTTTGGAATTCTATTAGAATTATAATTCTATAGAATTGCAATACCTTATAATTACAATACTATTGTTTGGATCGTATGTAGTTTTCATTTGGAATTCCATTAGAATTACAAATTTGTTAGTTTGGATAATTTGTAGAATTCATTTGGAATTCTAATGAAACAATGACCTTGAAAAACATTTGTCACAATTCTCACTAACGGAGTCCAGAGAGATTTTTAGATATATAATGTACATATAATAGATATATACATACATATGGTTACTATAATTACATATAATTACGGGTATAGGTTTTAGGCTATAAAGAGGGATTCTCTCATTATAACAAAAAAAAAAAAAGAATTCCCATTTCAAGGGTAAATAGATGAATTTCTTAATGAAAATTTGTAGAGATGATAAATATAGTGAATAGATCACCTCAACCAAATTTCATTTAAAAAAAATAATAATAATTCAACCTAGAATTCAGTGTATTGAAAAATTGATATATATGTTCACTTTCAGCCATTGAAATTTTTGATGATCATCTCACTTCTAGGTTAAACTTTTTTAGAAAATTTGGTGGAGGTAATCTACTCAGTATATAAATCATCTCTACAAATTTTCACTAAAAATTTCATCTATTCACCTCTCAAAAAGGGCATCCCTTCTTTTTATTAAAGTTTGGGAATCCCTTTTTATAGCCTAACTCTTTATATATATAAATACACTATATATATGTATATATTTATTGTATATATATAGTAATGTATAATAGTGGGGGATTTGTTGGCGGGGATGGGGGGATCCGGTTGCAGTGTACATGGGGTGAAATGGCGGGGTGGGGGGGGGTGCTGAGGTTTGGGTTTGGGGTGGGGTAGGGCAGCGTGATGGTGGTGGTTTTGGTGGGGAGTGGTGTTGTCTAGGCACTGTGTGTTATGCGGTAGGGAGGTGGGAAACAGGTTGGGGTGGATGGTGGTAATGGATGGTTAGTTTTTTAGAATTCAACGAGAATTAGAATTGGAAAACTCTACTCTCCGTATAGAATTCAATCCCATAAAACCGATAGTTTTAGAATTCTCGTAGAATTCCAAAACCATGAGCCAAACAATAGAATTCTAAAACCATGCTTCAATTCCAATTCCAAAACCATTGCATATATAGAATTGGGGTACATGCCCAATTTGTGTTTTTTATTTTTTCACCATTACCGTAACAATATTTATAGTTTTCTTTATTTTTTACAGTTGCTGCAAGGAAACGGCTGTTCCCTAGTAAGACAAACTGTGCACTTTTATTTGTTATTAGTTTCTTTATCTTTCCTTTTTAGAGTTCCTCTCCCAATTTAATAGTCATATATTCCCTTTGGAGTCATAATACATATACTAAGTTTCATTCTTGACCATTGACTAGCTTGAAATTATGTCTTTCGAATTATTGGATAGTGAAAACGTGACTCTTAAAATGGGACTGAGGTGGTATTGTATAGCTCTACAGTACGCTGTGCTAATTTCTTCATTTAGAAAAGGAAAGAAATGCAAGCTTTTTAACTATTTCTAATCATGCATGTGCAGTATTAGGTGCAATTTTCCTTTGCCTGGTAATTATCACACTCTACTTCATTTACTACTTTTTCAAAAGAAAGAAAGAGGACCAAGTAAAAGTTGAAAGATTTTTGGAGGATTACAAAGCTCTCCAGCCCAGTAGATACTTGTTTGCCGATATTAAAAAGATAACGAACAATTTCAAGGACAAATTGGGAGAGGGTTCTTATGGGACTGTGTTCAAAGGGAAGCTGTCGAGCGAAATATTTGTCGCTGTTAAGGTCCTTGAAAGCTCCATGGAAAATGGCAAGGATTTTATTAACGAAGTTGGAGCGATGGGCCAGATCCACCACGTCAATGTGGTTCGTTTGGTTGGGTTTTGTGCCGATGGAATTAATCGAGCTCTCATTTACGAGTTCTTAACAAACGAGTCCTTAGAAAAGTTCATATTCTTCGAAACTCAAAACAAAACCTTACTTGGTTGGGAAAAATTACAAGACATTACATTAGGCATTGCCAGGGGAATTGAGTATCTTCACCAGGGTTGCGATCACCAAATACTTCATTTCGACATTAAGCCTCATAATATCTTGTTGGACGATAATTTTAATCCAAAAATAGCAGATTTTGGGCAAGCCAAATTGTGCCCCAAGGATCAAAGTAAGGTGTCAATGACGGCTGCTAGAGGGACCATGGGTTATATTGCCCCTGAAGTTTTCTCTAGAAATTTTGGGGATGTGTCATATAAGTCAGATGTATATAGCTTTGGGATGTTACTACTTGAGATGGTTGGTGGGAGGAAGAACATTGATCTAACGGCCCAAAATCCTAGTCAAATGTCCTTTCCAGAATTGATTTATGACCGTTTATGTCGAGGACAAGAGCTGGGGATCAAAATTGAAGAAGAGGAACACGCTCAAATAGCAGAGAAGCTAACAATTGTGGGGCTTTGTTGTATTCAATGGTCACCGTTAGATCGTCCTCCCATGAAGACTGTGGTTCAAATGCTCGAAGGGAAAGGAGACATGCTTGCCATGCCTCCAAATCCTTTTGCTTCTATAGGCCGACATGAGAGATCAAACAAGCCCGCAAGAGCTATTACTGTAGAGCTAGAAATTATTAGCGAAGTATAATAATTGGGAAATCAAGTGTTTTATCAGTTCTTTTAAATGTTTATTGTTTGTAGTTTGCATGTAAGACTTTATTTTTGACAAGAGAGAGTGTTTTGCAACTAGAGAGAGCTTGAAAGACTTGTAAAGAGTGCTAGTAGGGCTCGATAAAGTTTGTACTCCATTATTCTTGAATTATATGAAGGCACAGTATATTATTACATGTGGAGTATGCCCATTCTCGAGACTTGTCTTGTGTACGTGTTCAATCTATTTCTTCTATTTGAATGCACTTGATTGCTATTGTTCTTATTAGAATTATCAGGGGCAAACAAGAATAGACAGATAGAGGTAACAAAGCTTGAATCTTGAATGTCCCAAAGTACTATCAAGCTCTCTGTTAACATATTGAAAGCCATTGATCCGAAAAGCCTAAGCTCTTGGGGACAAGGCACCAGAATTTGTGTGTCACTCTATCAAAATTCTTTCAGTTCCCTCTTGTGCTTGCATTGGATCTATGGCTCATGATCCGCTCTTTATTTAATCATGAAGTAACACCTCATTTTGTGCACTTTCCGTGGGTACAACATTTTTCTGAAATTTATTTTTATTTTGGAGAAAACTTTTATGTGAATATATGGTTCTTTGATTCTGTATATATTTTAATAATTTGCTGGTTCTTTAATATGGTTGCCACAGTATATGATAGGAGACTTACCCCTCTTAGTAGTACCATTGATTAATACAAAATGGAAAAAGTAATCAACTGCAGTCAAAGATAATTTATACTATATATAAAAAAGTATGTATAATTTAAGTGTTTTTCATTTTTCTTTTTTCTTTTTTGTGCTGACAAATAAGACCCTTCATTTTAAAAAAAGATTTTAATATTTACCTTAAATAAAACAATATAACTCAATATATTTTCATATTAGAATTAGTATTTCAATTAAATTCAAACCTTACTTATTTTGCTAAAAAAATTAAACAAAAATTTTAAGCTAGATTTATATTAAATAAAATAGTATAAGTGGATACCTCCATATATTGTTATATTAATATTAATTTCAAATAAATTTAAACTCTACTTTATTTGCATGGCTAAAATAATTAACAAGTTAGAGTTTGTGTTGAATCAGTGTTTTGTAAAAGATTTTTATAATTTCATAACAAACTTCCCGAGAAGAAAGCTATTTAATATATTGTATTAAAATTACAAAACTTTTAGCGTGAATTAGAATTTCATTCCAAAACTCACGACAAATGTATGTATATTAAACTTCAATTTACTTGATTGCTTTTAACATTATAAATTAAATTTACATTTATTTTTATATTCTAAACTTATTTGTTTATTTATAATTATGTTTAATGTTTAAAAACAAAAAAAAAATATATTGTAGTTATGACTCAGTAAAACATTCATGTTGATTTTTTTTTTTTTACCATTTTAATATTTCCATTGTTATATAATCAATTATTTATGTGTGTTATATTATTGTTTGGTAATGTGCATAATAAAACACGTACGTTTAATAGAATTAACTATATATATATATATATTTCAATTCTAAAAACTTAGTAAGAATATATTACTCTCTTATATATCTAATCAAGAGTGCTTTTGACAAAAAAAAAAAAAAAAGTCTACTTGGCCACCAATGTACTAAAAAAAATAAAAATTCAACGCGACAAATTTTTATCATGTATCTACAATATTTGTAGTTGACCGATTCTATGATTTTCTTATAATTATCAATTGAATTTTACACTTGATACTATATTTTGTTTATTTGTTATTATTTTATTAATAAATTTAATTACTTTTGCCAAGCACTAAAACCATGTGTAACGCACGTGCACAAAAACTACTTCTAATAAAAGTTTGCATGAGATTTTGAACACCTTTTTTTATTTTAAAAAAAAATCTCATTTTTACTTTTGGACATTCTAAAATGGTAAGCTAAAATGGTATATTTACACTATTCAAAAATGGAGAGTCGCAGCGGAGGAAGTGTAAATTTACCTCGCACGATTTATGAAGAGTCGGGCCATGACATGAAGCCGCCGCACGATATATCATCCATCGTCCCATGGTTTTGATAGCCACGACACATCATGTGTCGTGGCAGGCATTTGAACTTTGTTTTTTTTTTGCCTCTTCTTCCATTTCCGAGAATACATTGCTTTGTGCGAACCATTTTAGCATGCCACGATAAATCATATATCGTCCAAGGGATTTTCAATGATGTGTCACACGACACATCATATATCGTCCAAGGGATTTTTTATTTCACACGACACACGATGTGTCGTGAGAGTCTTCTACCCTGCCACGACACTTGATCGATCGTCCAAGCTAAAATTTTGTCGGGAGCTATCTTTGGCTTTGGTTTACACTTTTAACTTCATTTTTACTCATTTGCCTTACCGAATAAGGCAATGAAAAAGTCAAATTTGATCATTTAGCCTTTCCAATGGAGATGGTCTAATAGTTCTTGGTAAAGCAAAAAAGGTAATTTTATAACGCTTTGTTCTTAATGCTTCCGAATAGCATATGCGGTGTGGAACTAAGATTTTAGTGCCGGGATTAGCAAAATATTTAGTGTGGCAGTGAAAATATGACGGCTTTGACATTTTCAATAACCTAGCATCCTTTGGCAAATTAATAGTAACTTACTTTTAGAGATGCTAAATTAAATTCTCGTTTTCTTTTATAGACACGATCGAGGGGAATTAGCAAAAAAAAAAAAATCCTGATGCTTGAGGATACATGTAACTTAAACCTTAAAGTTGCAAATGTTGCAATTTGAACCCTAAAGTACAATTAGTAATGCAATATAGCCCTTCCATCTATCACAATTAGAAAACACTAAACGAAGGCTGGTGTGGCTGCTAAGTAAGCGTCGACATTGACAAAAAAAAAAAAAAACCCTGAAGTTTAGGGATACATGCAACTTATACCTTAAAGTATCAAATTGCAACATTTGCAACTTTAAAGTTTAAGTTGCATGTACCCCAAACTTCATCTTTTTTTTTTTTTTTTGCTAATTCCCCATGATCAAAGTACTAAAGCTCACAAGTCCACATCAATTAACCATTATCAGTAAAATTTAATGAAAAGAGGTAGGTGAAACCATTTAATTTTCAGAAGTTTCAAACTTTCAGTTAGCTTTAACCCTATTTTACCAAACAATTTCTTTCTCTAATCCTTTTTTTCTTCCTTTGTTCTCTCATACCCTCTTTATTTCTCCAATTCTCCATTCAATCATCCCGTTCTCCATTCTGTTTTTACAAAATTTGGAATTTTTCTCTCAAGAGAAAAATAGATTAAACCAAATAACAATCAATTATAAACCTTCATCATCTAACATCAGAAATAACAGTATGAGCTCACTCAAGAGAAATATTTGTCTCAAGAGAAAAATAGATTAAATCAATGGTGACCTCTCTCTCTCTTTTTTCTTTCTTTAGCAACTTTTCATGCTTCGGAAAGATAAAGCCTTGAAACTAAAACCTCATAACCTCAGCATTGAATCACCATATATCTCAGCATTGAATATAAGTCAAAACCATATATATCTCAGCATTGAATAGAAGACAAACCATATATAGAGAGTGCATTTCTGGTACGAACCAAGTTTTTTAGCGACGGTTTTTCTTGGCCAAAACATTGGAGAGATGTTTTTAGTGACGAAAAAATGTCACAAAAAGTCTAGTTTGTATGGACTGATCTGTACTTGAAATTTTCTGAATATATATAATTGGTATAAGCTCAGTATTAAACTGGAGCATATAGCCATATATCTAGGTAGAATGAATCCTAGCTTGTACTTTATTCCTTTTGCACTTTTGTCTAATTAACTTCGCTTGTTAACTGAATGCTTCGACTTTGTAACAAATAAGAAAAGTTTCCGCCTGGATCCAACTTCCCGTTAAAATTTTATTTGGAGTGAGATTTTTTATTTTTATTATTATTTTAGTAAAAAAAGAGATTTACACTTTTCTTATAAAGAAAGTCAAATTTTCTATGACTCAATTTTTGTATTGTACGTTTTAAAAAATCAAATTTTATGTATAATGTTTTGCGTGCTTATTCTCAATCTTTATATCCAAAATGTTGTTTTGTAGAAACATGGGCAAATTATAAAATTAATTAAAGGAGAAAATATTTAATACAACGATTACAACCACACATGTTATCACATTGAAAATGAGTTGCATGCTTATTTATTCTTTTTTTCTTGCCCAATCTATATAACCTGTTCAACCAAATTTGAATCCCTCTCTCCTTCAGAAAACACAAACCCAATATCCATAAACGTTTTAGCTCCTCAAACTCAAGCTCAAATAAGCACTTGCTCACCCCCAATCTTTGCTTTATTTACACCCACCCCTGAATTGTATTTCTTTCTTGATCTAGATAAAGCCCTAAAATTCGAAACCTCGAATTTGAATTAGAATCCCAAGAAGTAGCAGGAAGAAAAAGGAGAACTACCTCTTTCGTTGCCGGTGGTTCAACGGCAACTTATTTTCAATGTAAAAATTATTTAGAAAATTAGGATTTACCCCCATTTTCATGGGATTGTTTTTACTCAGACTCAGTCCATTTCAAAAATTAGGATTTACCCTTTTTTGTTTTTACCACAATTGTTTTGCATTTGGCCCAGTTTTCTTTTAAAATTAATTTTGTTGTTATTCTAGATTATTAAGTGTGATATGACCCTCTTGTCCTTTGTTATTTAAGCTTGTTGTTTACTTTTTTAGCTAGTTGGTGATAGGGTTACACATTCTCCTTATTTGTTGGTTGCTATGGTCACAATTCGAGTAACAGTGAGTTAACCACCTAAAACATAGGATAATGTGTATTCATCCTTATCATTCAATTTTGTCCAGCTATGTTATTGGCAATGGGTTTTATCCTCAAGTAATATGTAAAACAATTATTTTTCCAGTTTTATCATATGTATTAGTCTACACATCATTTGTTTAATTCATTGCTACAACTGGTTTCTTTTGTAAAAGGTACACATTTGTATTTCAAAAAGATTTCTTGCCATTTGGTCAAGATTTTTGTCATATTTTTTTTTTATTCATCAAGTTTGTTCTTATATGTTGCCCTTTTATTTTTGTTGATTGATGTAGGTTTGTGTTTTCGTGGACGTATATTGTGGAGATGTCCCCGGTAGACTTACTATTATAATAACCCATTATGATTCCATGTCCTTTACGTGTTACAAAATATGTTAAAACGTTCCCCTGTATATGCACGTCACAGATTATGCGGTATATGTCTGCCTCCCTAAATATTACTTTAATGTTTGCTTTTAATATTTCTGGTATATTACACTAATATGCCTGCTTTTAATTTTTTTGGGTATTACACTAATACATTAATATGTCTGGTATTACACTAATATATTTGCTTTTATATCTTTAGATCAAGAATGATCAATATATCTACAGCACTAATATGTCTACTTTTAATACACTATTATGTATTACACAAATATGCCCATGTAAATAAGACAATCTATAATATATATATATATATATATATATATATATGTATCCCAAAAAAGTAATATATCTAATCATATTTGATTAGATAATTCGGTTAGGTGTTAAAAAGTTTGAATTTCAAAATGAAACTAGATCATATGTGAAATTTAAATTTAAAATATTAGGTCAATAAAAAAACTATTTCGAATGTTTAATTTTCCCTTAAAAAAAGAAATTTAGAAGATTTTATCAACATTAAATGTCAACATAAGGGTAATCTTGGAATCGACTAATTAATTTTTGAAACAAAAATAATAATAAAAAAATTAATTAGTAATTATCCAATCATTTAGATTATTTACTAATTTCTAATTCTAGAAATTAGGTAGAAGGGCTTATTATACATTGATTTTTACCAAAAATCCAATGAATAATATTTTTTTGAATGAAGGGCCTATTTTTAATTGGTAATTTGAATAAATGGCCTATTTTTAATTGGTAATTAGTGTAAGAGACCTATTTTGTTTTATATTTTAAATGAATGTATTTGAATAAATTTAAATATCATTTAATTAATAAAAACATGTTATGTATTACCTAAATTACCCTTTTTATGAAATTTTCACAAAAAATATGGACTGTAAAGTTCATATTGCAATAAAATATGAACTGCAAAGTTCATATTGCAGTGAAATATGTACTGCAATATGAACTTTGCACTAAAAATATGGACTGCAAAGTTCACATTGCAGTAAAATATGGACCGCAATATGAACTTTGCACTAAAAATATGGACTGCAAAGTTCACATTGCAGTAAAATATGGACTGCAATATGAACTTTGCACTAAAAATATGGACTGCAAAGTTCACATTGCAGTGAAATATGGACTGCAAAGTTCACATTGCAAAAAGTGAATATATAGACTGCAAAGTTCATATTGCAGTGAAATATAGACTGCAAAGTTCATATTGCAGTCCATATTTTAATGCATATTGATATTTTTTTAGTTTATTTTAAGGGTTGGGATGTCATTTTATAATGAAAAAAAAGACACATGTCATATTATCAATAAAATAAAAAATAGGCCCTTTATTTAAAAAAAAATTATTCCTTGGCCTTAGTGTGAAAATCTTTCTCTAATAAGCCCTTTTTTTTAATTGCCCCTTTCTAATTTGGAATAGGCTAAATACGAAATAATTCAAAATAATTGGGCTAAACACATAAAGGCCCAAAATTATTTTTAGGTGAGCGTATTCAATGTTTTGGATCAGCAAATGAAAGGAGCATTGCAAGTCTTTGTCGTGGAATAAATACAAGTGGTCCTTAGGATTTTGTTTGGAAGATGGAAAGGAGGTTCGAGAGTTATTACTAAGACACGGTTGTCTTTTATGTACATGTTGGCTAGGAGATCGAATGGAAAATAGTTTGTAAGTCATTTATTTTTGCATAAATTTTTTTTGAGTGGTTGTAATTATACTTCTTGTAATCTCCCATGTTACTTTTCTTAAAGTTTTTATCATGTTAAAAAATTAAGTAGTCTCCACAATTTTGGGTTAAGAATATGAAAAATAATTTTATACTTTATTTAAACAAAAAGACTTTTATATGTTATTGTTGAGGAAAATATAGTCCCTAATATTGAAGAGTTTAACAAATTAACAAATATTCATCATTAGTGCAAAAGTCTCTTTCGGGTGGTTGTTGTCATAAGTGGTCCCCAAGATTTCGGAGAGGAAGATGGAAACGAATTCCCAGAGTCATTATTGTAGACAAAGTTTTAGGGAGGGTGCATGTAGTGCAAATGATTTTAACTAGGAGAGTAAGTTAAAACCAATTTTGCTAGTTATCATGAAAGTGATTTTTATTTTATTTTTTTGGTTGGGCGTAGTCATATAATCATATGTTTTATTGTTTTCTTTTGTAAAACAATAAGGTAATACAGTTGTACATACATCTTCTAATCTCGCATGCTATGTTCTTTATTGTCTTTAATGTATAATAAAATTAAGTAATTTTCACAATTTTGAGTTAAACTGACCGAAAAGTCTTTTACATTTTTTTTAAACAAAACTTTTATATATTATTATTGAGGAAAATGTAGTCCCTAATTAAAGAGTTTAGGTAGTTGTAGTCGTCCTTCTTCAATTGCTTACACGTGGCTAGAATTGTAATGGGTTTGGCCCATTTTAAATTAAACTAGTTAACAACCCGTGCGATGCACGGGTGTTTGATAAATATGTAATTTTAGTAATGTTTGTCTTAATATAGGTTTGACAAATAATTGGTTTTAATATGTTGTGTAGGAGAATAAAATATATATTGCTTCCATTTAAAATGAATTTTACAGCTTTTACTTTATTATTTTCAATCTAATTAATGGTTGATAATATAACTCATTTGCTATGACAAACTAAAAATAATACTATTAATTTAACACATTTTAAAAAAATAGTATAATAAATTATGCTACTTCCAATATTATAATAATAATTATTATTTTATTATGCATTAAGAATATAAAAAATCAATTAATAAGTAGTTAATGTTACTACAATTAAAAATATAAGAAAAATAATTAATGTATCTACTTCTTCTATAACGCTATATAGTAAGTAAGTATATATAATAATTATAATTATATTATTTATTAAAGAATGATATTAAGTGTGTTACTTATTGCCTAATTAATTATAAAAAAAAAGTGCATTAATACTTTCACTTCTCCCATTTTATAAATATAAACTCAATAAATAAGTCAAATGGTGTAATTATGGTACAAAGTTGGAAAAAAAACATAAAAAGCAAATTAATTGTATTAATTACATATTAATTATGCATTAATGGAGGGACTTCCTCCATTTTACTTATATACTATAGATGGTTGTGCTCAATTAATGAAGTTGGCACATGGTGTTTTTTAAACAAATGTAACTTTTGACTTTTCAAACTTTCCTTTCCTTCTCTTTTCTTTTCTTTTTTTTTCAAATCAAACGTTGTCCTTTCTTATAGAAGTAATTAGGCATAAGGGCTCATTCTAATAATAATATAATTATAAAGGACACTTAAAAATTAGCCATGTAAATTAAGGACACTATACAAAAAAGATACAAATACTCCTTCCTTATAATATCATCTCATTATGACACTAAAAGCAACCAGAATGACTAGAAGGTGCTAAATGCATTTAGCACCCCTGGACAGCAACCAGAAGGTGCTAAATGCATTTAGCACCCCCTGGACAGCAATTAGAAAGTGCAACCAGAAGGTGTAAAATACATTTAGCACTCCTGGACAGCACCTTTTTGGACAGCAATTAGAAAGTGCAACCAGAAGGTGTAAAATACATTTAGCACTCCTAGACAGCAACTAAAAGGTGCTAAATGCATTTAGCACCTCCTAGACAATAGTCAGAAAGTGCAACCAGAAGATGCTAAATGCATTTAGCACCACTGGACAGCAACCAGAAGGTACTAAATGCATTTAGCACCACCTGGACAGCAACCAAAAAGTACAATCAGAAGGTGCTAAATGCATTTAGCACCCCCTAGACAGCAGCCAGAAGGTGCTAAATGCATTTAGCACCCCCTGGACAGCACTACAACCAGAAGGTGCTAAATGCATTTAGCATCACCTGGACAACAACCAGAAGGTGCTAAATGTATTTAGCACCTTCTGAACAACAACTAGAAAGTAGTACAACTTGGACAACAAACTATAAGGTGCTAAAATGATTTTAGCACCATCAAAATTGATGAGATTAACATCTACTTAATTTATTTATATGTATATATATATGGATCGACGTAGGATTTGTAAAAAAAAATGAGTTACGATCATATTTTTTTTTAAATCTCGCTGGGCTATCGAAATTGGTCGATTTCGATAGCAAAACGACCTCTGATCGTCTTAATTTTTCGCGTAATTATAGAAACTTTGTCTTCCGAACAATATATCCAAAAATCAGCCAAATCCAACGGTTCGATCAAAAGTTATATATCTTTTACGATTGCACATCCATAAAAAAGAAGAAGATGAAGATGAAGATAAAGATGAGAACGGCACTTGCTCCTCTAGGCGATACGATCGGAGATTCAGGTGGTGGTAGTGGTGGTGGTGGTGGTGGTGGTAGTGGTAGTGGAAGATTTGAGATTATTGGTGAGACAACTTCTCTTTTCTCTTGTTTTTTGTTTTCTCTCTAAACTATGTGTATATAGGAGAGAATAATATGTCTTTTGTATAATTAGAATAAATGATATAGTAGGGTATTTTTGTCCATCAACATTTATTATTTTCCTTAAAATAAATTAATATTATGAAAAGTGTCCTTATTGTAAAACCAAATTATGAAATTGGTACTACTTCCCTTTATTAAACATGAGTCCGTCCTTTGAGTTATAAAACATTATGGAGCGAGACCTTATAACCCATTATCTCTTTCTTATATATATATATACACATATAATTAAATTATTAAAAAAATCTCTTATTTTAATAAAAAAAATTAAATTTTTATTTAGAGGAGTAAATTAATAAATTATTTTTTGAAATTGTGTAGAGATGATCTATATTATGAATAGATCATCTCCGCCAAATTTCGTTAAAAAAAATTAACTTAGAAGTAGATGAGATGATTAGGGGTGTTCACGGTCCGGTCAACCGGACCGTTCACTGTGCTTTTGGACCGGACCGAGCTCTTCGGTCCTAAAATTTTTCGGACCGGACTAGACCGAGTAACCTTCCAAAACCGGACCAAACCGGACCACTTTAAACAGGTTGGGTTCGGTCGGTCCCACTCGGTCCGACAGAAACAACGATAGTCGAAGTTTGGCGATGGTGATGGCTTGGTGTCGCCGGAGAAGGTGACGGTGACGACGCCGACAGGGATGAAGAAGAACGACGAAGGTGATTTAATTTCTTTGGGTTTGATTTAAATATGGATTTAAAATGGGAGAGTATTAATGGAGTGGATGGATTGAGGAAGAGAAGATGTGAGTTTAAAATGGCGTGGTGGGGGGGCTGGCGGCGGTAATTGGAGAGAGAGAGGAAGTAGATGGAGAAAGGAGTTTGAGAGAGAGAAAGAGAGGACGGATGGAGGGGGAGTTTGAAAGAGAAAAAGAGGACGGATGGAGAGAAAGAGGAGAAGGTGGCTGCCAGCTATATTTGCTAGGGTTATCTTTCTTTTTTTTTTTTTTTTTTTATGCAACAAAGTATTGACATTAATTTAATGTTAACAAAAAAATAACATGCATGTGAGTGGGTTCGAACTTGAGATCTAAAGAAAACAAACCAAGCTGCCAACCGCTGGGACAAATGGTATTTACATTACTATTTTTCTTATATAATATATATATCGGTCCGGTCCGGTTTATACGCATTTTTTTTTTACAAGACCGAAGACCGGACCGGTCTAATTCGGTCCTAAAAAAATTGGACCGGACCGGACCGTTGTATATATAAAACCCGAAAAAAACCCTATTCTTTGGTCCGGTCCAGTCGGTCCATTCGGTCCGGTCCGGTTTCTGCACACCCCTAGAGATGATCATCAAAAATTTTAACAATCGAAAATGTGCATATATATCAAATTTTCAAGACACTCACTTCTAAGTTGATTTTTTTTATTAAGTTTAGTGGAAGTGATCTACTCAATATATAGATCATATCTACAAATTTCAAAAAAAAAATCATCTATTTACCCATCCAAATAGACATCCATTCTTTTTTTCTAAAGTAAGGGAATCCCTCTTTATAACTCAACTCTCTCTATATATTAAAATAAATCTTTTGTTTTTGTTTTTTTCTTTTTATTTTTATTTCACCTTATTAAATTCGTTTGAATTCCAATTCGATCCAAATTTTAAAAGCAACTTTATAAAACATGTTAGGTATAAAAAAAATAAGTTTCCTCATTAATTAGTATCAACTGAATTTCTCGAATTTCGACAATTTGGTGACAACCTTTCGATGTTTTCTAACATAGCTATACACCGGATAAATAGTGGGTTTAATACATGATTTCACTTTTAAACAGTATGATGATTATATCCATGTGATGCATACGCTATTAAATGAGCTTATTGTTTTGTTAATATTATTAGCAAGCTAAACGTTTATTACAAAAAGATTACTAGTCCATTTACTGGAACCATTCAGGTGCTCTGTGGATATAATCATGTGAAGGATATTAGTCCCTCCGATGGCACGTATACATTTGATACGTCAGTAGTTGGAACTATTACCATAGTCAGTGAATTTATCTATTGACCACATATGCATTTTGGTGCATGAACTAGATAAGCTTCTGGTAAACTAAATTTTGATTTGAGATTTATATATGTGTACAAATCATGATATATATATATATGTGTGTGTGTGTGTGTGTACATGAGTGTGTACTATGAATAAGTATATTCTTTGAAAGAATACTTTATATCGATTTCTTGGTTTTGTAAGTCATTAATGGTCCATGGGGTTGACCTAGCCAGCCCCTGGTGGCTACATACCCTGATCCGTGTAGAGGAATCCCGTTTTCAGAGCGGCATACTCTATGGTTAGTAGGGGGCCGCCTTGCACCATCTAGGTGGTCCACGAGGGTACCCAGCCTTGGGGCTACGTACCCCAGCCTTGGGGGCTTAGATCGCGATCGCTGTGCACAGTAGAGTAAATCATAGATGTTTGATACGAGATAGAATAGTGCATGATTGTTGTTAACAGATTAATGCCTACTTGTGTTTTACACCTAGACTTATGATAGATACTTCTATTTTCTCATATCTTGGTAATATATATATATATATATATATATATATATATATATCTTGTTGTGTTTTTGGGTACGGGATGGCACTTGGTATGCATTGCATGTAACCTAATCTTCAAGGTTTTAAAGAGAGTACTATATATATACGCGTATATGTAGATATGGTATAAGTATATATATACATGGTTTGAATACTTTCATTACTCTACGTTGCATGTGTTTTCCTATGTATACTTTAATATAAAAGTCTTATAGTTCCCACTGAACCCGTGTTTGGCTCACTCCCATTTTCCAAAATAGTTTTGTAGGTATTCTTCGCGGGGTGGCGCGAGTGCAGAATTTAGAGACCTCTGACATACCTTAGACATTTGTCGTCGCCCGTGGATGACTTAGTATTCATGAACTTTATGTACTTAAACACTTTTTAGACTTATCTTTGTACATGTATTAATTTATAAACTTTTTATGTGATGTGAAACTTTTATCTGAGATTGGAACCTCGTTGGAGGGTTTGACTCGTATGGATGCATTTGATTTCTATTTAATGAATGACTTTACAGATGTGGAGTTCTATCTCTAATTAAACTTTATTTTATTGTTTACAGGTTAGATTTATCAAAAATACGAACTCCACATGCCAAAATTTTCTTAAATGAGACTTTATAAACATAATTTTTCTAGTGAATAAGTTTTAAATTATATACATTAAACCCGCCGTCGCGTACAACACCGTGATTAACTAGATCCCAGAGGTCTAAACCTTACAACGGGATCTGGGCGTCACAGGTTCTGGCATCGTATAATGCTTTAGAGAGGGAGAGGATCTTGTATGCTGCTACTGATTTATTGTTTTATTTTAGATGGTTGTTTTGGGATAGTTAGGGTGTTTGGATGGCTTTGTCTTGAAATCGTTTTTGGGGTTGGGTGGTAGGTATGAAATTGTGTAGGAGGATATGTAGGAAAAGGTGTAGGTAGGTTTGATGTAGGTTGTTTTCAGTCAACTTGTATGAAAAACTCCGGTATATATATATATATATGAAAATCTCTTTCTTTCCATTTGCCTCTTGGTTGATGACAAATTTTATTACAAAGAATAGACCGGGCCTGAAATTTTAACTCAGGTTGCCTATGTTTCCCCGATTATTTATATTATTATTATTTTATTTTTTTTGGGGCTCAGTTTTTCGTAGTTCATGTTTACAACTTTACTGGTAATATTTCTTCAACCTATCAAGGTTAATTGGCAAATTCAACTCTCGTCCATCAATATTGGTGAGAAGAATGGCACCCCTGGATAACATTTTAGTAACAATGTAAGGGCCAGTCCATTTTGGCGAGAATTTCCCTCTTGGATCACGAGCCGGTTCCCGGATTTCTTTGAGTACCAGATCTCCAACAACCTCTGGCTCAAACTTTCTTATTAAAAGCCTTTGTGATGCGTTTTTGGTACCCTTGGTGTTGATACGAGGATTTTAATTATTTTTCATCAATCATTGCCAATTCTTCATATCGTGCCGTTATCTTATCGCTTTCACTGATTTGATTTTCCGAGATAACCCGTAATGAAGGTATTTCCATTTCCACTAATAAAACCGCTTCCATGCCATAAGTGAGGGAAAAATGAGTTGAGCCCGTTGACACCCTTTTAATAGTGCGATACCCCCAGAGTGCATATGAGAGTTTCTCGGGCCAATCCCTACTAGATTTCACAATTTTGCTAATGATGTTCTTCAAATTCTTGTTAACAGCCTCAACAGCCTAATTAGTTTGCGAGCGATATGGAGAAGATTTGTGTCGTTTGATTCCGTACTCTTCCATGACTTCGTTAGCTTCGCCTTCGAAATGGGTCCCATTATCTGATATGATTTCGTGTGGGATTCCATATTGAAATATGATGTTTTTTCAGATGAATCTAGCGACCTTCTTGGCATTCAACTCCTTGTAGGATTCGACTTCGACCCATTTTGTGAAATAATCGATGGTGACTAATATATACTCTTGCCCATTACTAACCTTTAGTGAAATCTTGCCAATTATGTCGACACCCCATATTGAGAATGGCCATGGAAATGTCATGGAATATAGTTCTTTTAGTGGTAGCTTATGTGCTTTGGCATATATTTGGCATTGATGACAGCCTTTGACATATTCGAAACAGCCTTTTTGCATTGTCAGCCAATAATATCCTTGACGGACGATTTTTCGAGCCAACGTATGACCACTCATGTGTGGGCCACATTCTCCACTGTGGATTTGTTCCATCATTGCTCGGGAGCTTTCTTCATTGAGGCACTGAAGGTGTATCCATCATCATTTCTTCGATATAACTTTCCCGCACAGATACTAAATCAGGATGCGAGTCGGCGAAGTGCGACTCGAGTGGCTTTATTTGCGCTTGGTGGGTACTCATTATTTTTAAGCAACTTCCAGATGTCATGATACCAACAAACATTTGACTCGATCGCGTCTCCACTTTCTACATCGAGGGATAAATAGAATACCGAATTTGCCCATTTCTAAATTTGAATCTGAATTTCTTCCTTTTCCCAGGAATTTCAATCATCGAAGCGAGAGTAGCCAATGCATCGGCGAAGTTATTCTGTGTCCTCGAAATATAGAAAAATTCAATACAATCAAACTTCTCAGAAGTTTCTTCAAGTTGGGCTATAAATGGTACGAGCTTCTCCTCTTTGATTTTCCACTTTTTCAATAGTTGATGAATGATGAGGGCTGAATCCCCAAAAACTTGGATTTTACGAACCCGTTTTTGTAGAGCAATCTCTAACCCAACAATACAAGCCTCATATTCCGCGACGTTGTTAGTATAGGGAAATTCCAAGCGAAAAGACATGGGAGCATGAATCTGATCTAGTGATATCAATAAAATTTCGATACCATTTCCATTCCGATTGCAAGCACCATCAAAGTACATCTTCCATTCATTATCTTCTGTAATCTCCATAATAACCTCATCAGGGAATTCAAATTCTTCTATCTCAACATCAATGATAGGGTTTCCAGCTAGATGATCTGCAATGACTTTCCCTTTGACTACCTTTTGGGTTATGTACGAGATGTCGAATTCTGATAACAAAAACACCCATTTGGCCATTCTATTAATCAACACAGGCTTCTCAAACAAGTACCGCAAAGGATCCATACGAGATATTAGGATTACGAAAAAAGCTAACATGTAAGGCCATAACTTTTTGGTAACCCAAACCAATGATGCACATGATTTCTCCAATGCTCTGTAATTTTGCTCCCCAGGGAAAAGCTTTTTGCTCAGATAGAATATCGCCCGTTCAGTTTTAATCTTTAGCAGATATTGCGCTAGCATTGCCCAATACTAATGAATTGTTGACCGACATGTATAGTATCAACGGAATTCCCACTTTAGGCGGTGCTAAGACGGGTGGATTAGACAGGTATTGTTTGATTTTATCAAATGCTTCTTGGCATTAGTCATTCCATTGTCCATCAGAGTTCTTTTGGAGCAGTTTGAAAATTGGTTTGCATGTTTGAGTCAGTTGTGAGATGAATCTGCTTATAAACTACAATCTTCCGAGAATACCCCGAATTTCTTTCTCAGCCTTTAGAATGGGCATTTCTTGGATAGCCTTTATCTTTGCCGGATCGACTTCTATTCCTTGTTTACTGACTATGTACCCCAGCATTTTGCCTTTAGTAACCCCGACTACACACTTTTGAGGATTCAATCGCATTTGACATCGGAGAAGTCTTAGGAAAAATTTCTGAAGAGTTGTGACATGACTTTCCTGGTCCAAGGACTTGATGATCATATCATCCACATAGACTTTCACTTATTTATGGATCATGTCGTGGAACAATGTAGTCGCTGCCCGTTGATAGCTAGCCCCAGCATTTTTCAACCCAAACGGCATAACAGTATAACAATAGGTTCCCCAAGGTGTGATGAAGGCCATCTTTTTCTTATGATCAGGGTGCATTTTGATTTGATTATATCCAGCAAATCCATCAACAAATGATTTCAAAGCATGGTTGGCGGTATTGTCGATGATAAAGTCAATATTAGGCAATGGAAAATCATCTTTCAGACAAGCAGCATTCAGGTTCCGATAATAAACACAAACCCGCACTTTTTCGTTGGCTTTTAGTATAGGTACTATGTTTGCCAACCAAGTAGGGTATTCAACAACCCTTATGAATCCAACGTCTAATTGTTTCGTCATTTCCTCTTTTACTTTGAGGGACAACTCAGGTATTAATTTTCTTAGCTTTTGTTTGACAGGTTTACATTCGTGTTTCGTGTGTACTTCATTCATTACAATATTGGTATCCAAACCCGGCATGTCAGCATAGGACCAAGCAAAAACATTGAAGAATTCTTTGGACAATTTTTCTAAATCCACCTTTTCGTCATTATTTAATTTGGCCCCAATTTTTAGTTCCTTTTTATCATCATTTGTACCCAAATTTATTGTGATAGTGTCCTCTTCAACGGGTTGTATTCTTTGTCCATCTCTCAAATTTTCATTCATCACTTCCATATCACATGAATCAAAGTAAGGGGAAAATCGACAATTTTATTGATAGAAACATCATTATTTACAGATAACAAGCATTATAGCTCTTGTACATCTCTATCAATATTTCTTACTTTCTTCTTAGACATCTTCTTCTCCTTAATGGGACGGATTAAGTGTACCAGGTCCCCAAGATAATCCTCTTCAAGTGCCATTACCTCGAATATGCTCCCCAGCATTCCTTCTTCTTCCAATGGCTCAACTAGTGGTTAGGTGATTTTCAACTGAGACGTGAAGGTATGAGTAAAACCTTCATTCACGTATAGATCTTCTTCGAAGAAGATTTCCAAACTCAGTTCCCTTTTCCCTTGCTGATCAACCCATGGTTCTTGAAACCCACAGTAAGGGAAGTCTTCATATTCTTTCACAAACATCGGCAGGTATGATGCTTTTTATTCGACTCTCATTCCCCATATACCCTAACCCAACAAAGGGACTTGGTTATTGGTACGGCTCAATCATTTGTGCGATTCTGGATTTGTATTTACCCAGACCGATTCCCAGTAAAAATTTCATATTCCTTATCATTTGCACCACTTGCTTGTTCATCATTGTCATGTCTTCGGGCAGTAAGTATTTCACCCATTGGGTAGTAAAGGCTTGAACTTTCGGCTCATATGAAAACCACCCCGAGTTATACGTCTTGACTACCAATTCCCAATACATGTAAGTCTTCAGGAGCTATGGTCCTCTCAGGGTCTCCTTTGATAATGATGACATCCCCGTTGAATGGTATTTTTATCTTTTGATGAAAAGATGAGGGGGTAGCACCAACTTTATGTAACCAAACTCGGCCCAACAACATATTAAAACTCGACGGAATATTAATAACTTAAAATTCAGTCGTGAATGTGGCTGGTCCCATTTTCATATCTAGTATGACAGAGCCTAGTACCTCTCGCTTCGTGTTATCATAGGCTAGAACTGTGACCAGTGACTCTTCTAACGTGGTTAAATCAATGTCCAGACATACCGCAGTCTTTAATGGGCACACGTTAATTGTATAGCCATTGTCCACAAGGACGTAAGGTATTGACTTTCCTCGTGCTACAACAATAATATGTAAGGCCTGATTGTGATCCCGCCCAAGCGGTGAAAGGTCTTCAACGGATAACCCAAGCATCTGTTTCTGCACCCCCATTGAAGTGATCATGGCCGTTAATTCATTTAGGGTAGACTCGAAAGGGACAATAGACTCATCTAACATTTTCATTAATGCTATTCGGTGTTGCTTAGATGCAACCAAAAGTCCTCATATCGAGATTTGCGCTTGCCTCTTCTTCAATTGTTCCACTACGCGTCTTTCTTCCAGATCTTTTGTTAGCTCTTTGGAAAAAGTAGTAGCAGTAGGTTGTTTAGTAATCGATGGTTGGTATACCCTTCTGGATCGAGTCAATTGTTGAACCCATGTCATCACAGGGTTAACTGGTTCTTCAGACGATTTAAGAGAAGTTGTAGGCGCCCTTTTTTCGGCTTGAGTAACTTTGTTCCAATCGAAAGAGATCATGCCTACTTGTGATGTGTAATTCCTTTGGTATGTATTCTTCTCAGATTGTCTTTCAATTGAGGAAAATGAGTGATTCCTTGACTATGTTTTTCGAGTCCGAGTCCGGGTATAAATTTCATCAATTTCATCCATCCAATGACTTTTGGATTTACCACTTCTTGTGATTGCGGGGAAGAAATCTCATCAATGCATAACCCTAGTACTGTCTCATCTTCAGTTTCTTTGAGAACTTTCTAAGGTTCTTCAGGATTATGTTCAATAACAATAGGTGAAGGCTCTTTATAGCCAAATTTCAACACTTCAATATTTCCCACATCTATGACAGGTTGAATGAAAAATATAGGATCTAGCAAGTCCAAGTCTTCTTCAATGGCATTGACATAGTGATTAGGTAAAGGATTTTGTGCTACATTAGGCGTCGACGAATCAGGTATCTTTTTACTACCAATCAAATTTTGGATAACGTGTCGTAAGGCCATGCAACTGTCGGTGTTATGTCCAAAACCTTGATGATACTCGCAACGTTCATTCATGTTCCAATGTGGTGGTATCGGTTACGGGATTGGTCTTGGATTCATGGGATACATTATCCCAGCTTTTTTTAGTTGCTCGAATACCTTTCCCAGCGTTCCTAGTAATCACGAAAAGTATTTATCCCGTGATCGATTTTGGTCGAATGTTCCGGGGTTATTATTGTTGTGGTATCTGGGAGCAGAGTAATTCCCAACATTCCTTGAAGAGTTTTGATTTAAGGGATTATTAGAATAACCCCCTCCATATGACTCGTAAGTGGTGACTTTATTGATGGTTGATATGTAAGTTTTCTTATATTGTGATGCAAACTTCTTGGTCTCAACTTTTTGGCTAACTCTTCCTCGATCCTATTGCCCACGTGGAGCAAAGCCTTGATTCGTCCGAAAAACTGGTGTCCCATTTGGGCACAAATTTCAAGCTTCAGATTCTTGACAATCATTCCCAACTGTTCTTCCTCGTCAAGCCGTTCAACTATTTGGCGGCCAATTCTCTCTACCTCGTGAAGAACTCGCTGATGTTTTCTCCCTCCTTTTGTTTGGCCATTTCCAAATGCTTTCTCGTGATCTTAAGCTCCTCATTGGTTTTATATTGAGCAACAAACTCTTGGACAATAGCAGACCAGGATCTAACTCGATGTTTCTCGAGACTCAAAGACCAACTTTGGGCCGGTCTAGCAAGAGTGAGGTGAAAGGAATTAGCTAACTCAGCCTCGCCAACATCATATATCCTCATCGATCTGACATAGGATTTCAAATAGAGCTCTGGTGGTGTAGTTCCAGTGAATTTTGGGATGGATGGCATTTTGAAACCTACCGGGTAGCAAGCTTCTGAATACAAATTATAACTTTGTATTTGAGTAAGATTGTTTAAACATTCGGCCACCTTTTAGGTGAGTGCTCGTAACTACTCTTTGAGCTCAGACAGTTCTTTGTCTTCTCAATAGGTTTCTATTGGCAACGACCCCTCCCCTTAAATACTCATCGGTCGTCTAACTGGTTCACAGTACGGGTCTCGGTAAAGCTCATGAATTGGCTAGATTGGTGGAGGAATCTTATCAATTAAATTTTGATGTAGCCAATTACTAACCAGATCAGGTACAACCCTTGGCTGGTTCAACTGTTCATGAGGAGGCGGGATTTCGGTATGAACCGAGAGTGGTGGTGGTGGAACAACTAAAGCTTATCTTACTGGTTCTATGGTGCGTCCTTTGGGTAACTCATCCAACTTGGCGTGAGTGTTTTGATTATCATTCAAGATTAGGGCCAAGCATTGGTTTATATTCATCAACATTCGATACATGTCTTCGGGACTGGGTACCGGGACATTTCCATTTCCACTTGTGCTGGCTAAATTCAGATCAGTATTTAGAGTAGGATTAAAATGCGGTGGCAAACCCCCCATAGCATTGTTCTGTGTTCCCCCTTGGTTTGGGTAAAAAAGACCGGGTGGCGAATCCACTGCATTGTTGAACTGATTGTTCGTATTTCAAATCGGTGTATTATGTTCCATGATTTTTAAAGAGTCTGGTCTAACTAGTCGTCATGTGCTATCTCTTTCGACCCACGCTGAGGCCAAGTTGAATAGGTATCTGATGCAAGAAAGAAGGACAAATCCATGGTGTATATTCCCCGAAAAAAGAAAACAATACATCTTTTAGGAATTGCCGGACTTTATTTAGAAATACATCGATCGGGAAGACGCTTAAATACACAAAAAGTTTTTCTTTACATGAGATCAAAAACAAACCAAACAATGACAACTTGAGAGCCTCGTACAGAGGTAGGGTAAGAATGTACATTCCTCGGGTTCCCTTACCGTCTGAATTTTAGAAAGATTTTTTTTTTGAAAAATCACTTGAAAATGGGGGAAGTTCTATGGAACCAGCGATAGAAAAATTACGAGGATTTTTAGTTCTCGTGAATTTTTACGACGGAGGTTGGACAGCCTTCGGCCGTACCTGCCAAGACCATGACGGTATGATTGACAAGGCCTTTTGCTCACTAGGTTCTCACGATTGTCGGTCATTAAAACAATGCAGAAAATCTTTGTGTTCTAAGCTGACTCTCCTATAGGCAAGTGTGGTTAAATGGGGTAAGGTTTAAAGCTCCTTCCTATTTGGCAGGTCTTACGATATACCTCAAGAGCACAGGTACGTGTAAGGACCTTTTGATATACCTCTATCGGATACGTGAGGGATAAACCTCTTTATATACCTCGATAGGATGCTTGGCCAAGGAGAGTGGTCCCAAGCACTTTTGGCTAGTGCAGACCCGCAAGTTCGCGGCCTTGTCACGACTCTGGTCCCGAGGTTGATAGCGTAAATTCACATTGTACATAAGTACATGCAAAATAACAATATGACAGTTCATTATTGATCAATGCTTTAGGGTTTGTTGTGATATTTTACATAATTTTAATTATGAAAAAGATTTTTCTCACATAATTAGCAAATAAAGGCATCAGGTATCCATTTAGATCGCTTATATGTTATCCTAGAACTAAGGCTTGCAAGATCTATATCTAATAAATAACAGGAATTAAATATATGATCCATTATACAAGAGCTTAGTTCTCGACATTCCCAGCAGAGTCACCACTGTGAGAATCCGGGCTTCAACACGACCCGATAAGTCTCGGTTTAAGGTTTTTTATGAAAAAACGTGTTTTGTATAGTCACCAGTTTGTTTTACAAGAAAACAAACAAAAGATTGTATAAAAGGTAATTCGATAACGAATTATCTTTCATACGTTTGAAACCATAGATTGATTGAAAATTTACTTTGCTGAGGTTCAGGAACTACGTTACGAATTGGGAAGGTGTCAGGCACCCAATTCTCCCTTTCGGTCTCTTAATGGATCATGTATCTAATTCCTATTTTAGATATCTTGCAAATAGTTTGAATAATTTTCAAAATAGTCCTTTTGAATAAATTCAGTTAAAAACAGTATTTATAAAATCAGACTCAAGCTTTGCGAGAGCCTACGTATTCATTCTCGGAATGAAATCAGAGTCTCGTTGTTCCATTTGTTTGGAACCTGTTTTTGTACTTTATTTTGTTTTGAAAACGTGTCAAAACAGATTTTAGATTTTTTTGTAAAACTTAGAAATTACTTATTTAGAAAGCAATGAACTTCTTTGCAAGTTATCTAATTTTCTTAATTAAAATTTGTGCAGTAATTGAAATTAGAAGAGTGGTAAAAAGGTATACCTGATGCACTTGAAGAATAATACAGACTGCTTTCTCTCTTTAGAACTTTCTCTCTCTAGAATCTCTCTCTCTAAGATATTCTCTCTCCAAAACTTTCCCTAATGCATTAGGCAGAATTTCACCTTTTCAAAAACTCAATTGAGTGTTGATTCCTCAAAATGAGACCCCAAGGGTCCTATTTATAGAGAAATTTTCGCCAAAAATGCTTCAAAAGAGGCCAGCCACAGGGGATAACTGCACGGTTGGGAGGCGTGTGGCTAGGGCGTGCAGTTGGGGCCTGCGGTTGGGGCATGAGGTTGGGGCGTGCAATTGGAGGTTGTGGCTGGCTCTTCAAAAATGCCCCGCACCCCATGACCTGACCGGGCAGGTCGATCCCGTCTTATTAAGCGAAGTGGTAACATTGGTCGTGACAGACTCCCAACAGATTCATAGTTAGAGTCTTTCCTAACAGTCCTCTATATGCATGATGACTTAGGACTTGATGCAGAATGCTTGTTTTGTATAAAAAAACATATTCACACGAGAGTCGTGGATTGGGGTGTTCACACTCCCAAATTGATGAATGCAGTTAATAAAATTCTTGACTGAGCCATAAAATGGAGACTATATGATTTGAGATATCCATATATAGATAAATGTGATATTTGTATATACTGAACAAATATTTGATTGATAATTATTATTTTCGTAAGTCGTGTTATTTTGAGACATGCACTAATGGCCCATGGGGTTGACTTAGCCTTGGTGGCTAGATACCTTGGTCTGTGTAGAGGGACCCCTCTTTGAGAATAACATACTCTATGGTCCAGCCAAAGGGACTGCACGAGACGCCATACCCTACACATATAGGTGGTCCACGGGGGGACCCAACGTTCGGGGCTGCATACCCTAACCTTGGGAGCTTAGATCGCGATCGTTATGCACAGTAAAGAAAATCCTAGATGTTGGATATAAGATAGTCGGAGATGAGATACATGGATAAGAGATGAATAGTTGAATAAGATTAGTGCATACATTTGTTTTACGACTATACTTATTTTGTGAATAAACTAATAATGTTATTGGGATTTATTAGTATCTTATGATACATACTTCATCGTATTTACGGGGATGGGATAGCACTTGGCGTGCATTGCATGCAAAATGATTTTCATTGCATTAATATATATAAATATATAGATATATATATATATATAAAGAGTTATAGTGTTGAACATATGTATACACTTAACGCATATTAAATTACTTTTATCATCTCACATTGCATGTGAATGACACTGTGTAGTTTCTTATTCAAAATCTGATAGTTCCCACTGAGCCCGTGTTTGGCTCACTCCTATTTTTCAAACCAGTTTTGCAGGTACTTCTGTAGGATGACGCACGTGCGAAGTCTAGAACCTCTGTTATGCCATAGACTACTTATAGTCGCCTGGCAACAACTTAGCATGCACGTATTTAGTTGAATTGTATAACTTATATATTATTTTCTTCATAATAAATATAAAGCCTTTTTATTAACTTTGGGACCTCGTTAAAAGGATTGTTTATAGTAATGTGTTCATTCTATTGTTTGAAAACTTAAAAGATGTGGAGCTCCATTTCTAGTTAAACTTTGTTTATCTATCTACAGGATTGGGTTTATCAACTTTATGAACTCCACATGCCAAAAAAATTTAAAATTGAGGCTTTACATATAGTTTTTTTATTATATAAGTCTTAAATTATATACTTTAAACCTGCCGTTGCGTACGGCACCATGATTAACCGAGTCCCGAAGGTCTAAACCTCTTAACGAGATTCGGGGTGTCACACAATATCATCAAACTAACTCAATAACTCAATAGAAGAAAGCTTTCAAACACATGATATACTTAAAGTAACAATTCCAGTCATAAGTTAAAGTTTTACTTGCTTACACAATATGTAAAATCTAACACATATTCGAAGAAATCACATCAAAAGTAAAAACATGTCCTTTCCATTAGGAAAGGTTCTAGTATTAGAGGAAACTAAGATCACTCGCCCTTTCCCTGGCTAGCTTTCCCTACCCCGACCTTAGATGTACGTGCAGGGGAAACCAGTGAGCCATCCTAACCCAGTGGGAACTATAGAGTTTATATATAAAAGTACACCTTGGCAACACAAGCATCGTTCATTTTTTATACAAAAATAAGGTAGGAGCTTTATGCAATATAGTTAATGATAGAATGCAAACTTGTCACGGGATTCCCACCTAAATCAAATGGTAAAATCATTAGCCTATAAAAATCAACTGGAGAAATAGCAAACATACGTAAATACAGATATACTGACAGAGCATCCATATCGAGAGTAAACCCATCATCTCACAGCGAACTATCGTAACTCTCATCTAGGATTTTTGTCAATTGTGCACACCAATAGCGATCTAAAGCCCCCAAGGTATACAGCCCCTAAGGCTGGGTCCCCAGTGGACCACCTAAATGTAATATATATGTATGTATATTGTCTATCCGGTAAAAAATTTCTCTTAGCTATCAGTATACAAATCCAATAACAACTCAAACATATGTCAAAACAATTATACATATGATTTGCGTAATACTAAACTCAGAACATTTATAAAATAGTTCAAATCTTGTATAATTCCTCATTTCCAAATCATAGTATGTCATATATAACTTTATATTGGGTATACGTGTATATGCGCTAATGGATAACACTTAGGGCTTCTAGTACTCTAGCGAATAATGAGTTTCTTTCGCAATAACATGAAACTATAACAAAATCAACTATAAATCAAGAAAATAATTCATTAATTTCAAACCCAAAGCCTCATAAATGTGTATCAATCAAGCTTGTAAGAAAACCCCCAATTTCAAATGTAAAATCAGCATGCATCATATAATAGTTTGAAAACAAGTTAGAGTAATAGTATTCCCACCTCAATCAAGTTAATCTTTAAGGTTAAGAGCGACGGATCGAACCAAAATTGGAAAAATTGCCAAATCGCCAAAGTCGAGCTTAAAACCCTTAACAATGGAGGAAGGGAATTGCAAATGAAGATGATGATGATAATCTTATGGGAATCAAAGAACCATGGAGGATCATTACTAAGAACCTCTCTCTATTGAGCTCCTACCTCTCTCTAGGCTTATTTTGAGTTTGGGACGAAATGGCTTGAATCGGGGAGACGAGGACAATATACCTAGCAAAGGAAAAATGCTAAAAATCATGCTTCCCAGCTTTGATCGATCAGAGTCTAAGCCTCTGATCTTTGCCTGAAGCCTTACTTTTTCTTACGAAAATCTCACTTTTTATGCCCCTTTTTGACCCCTGAAACAATTCCATCTCAATTCGGCCTTCAGACAAAACTTGTAGAGGATAATAAAAGGAAGTTATAGGTTCTGAAAAAATCTTATTTGGTTAAGTGACAAAGGAGTTTCTAACGCTCAAAGTTGACAAAACTTCGTAAATAGCGTAAAACCGAATTACGCGTCTAACAGACGAATGAGGTTTGGACCTCCAAAATTGCCTAACGATTACTTATGTGAGTTTGAATACATAAATATAACATGTCAAAAGGATATAAACTACATGGATTCCCATAGACCAAGGATTTTGAACCCAAAACGAAATTAATCAAGGTAACAGTAAAGTGACTGTAGAGCAAAAAGCCAAACGAAAAGCAGGGCATTACAAATCTCCCCCTTGGGAAATTCTGTCCTCAAAATCATAATAAGATTATGAAAAATACCTCATTGGAGTAAGGGTAGATACTTGGCTTGAATTTCTGATTCAAGCTTCCAAATGGCTTCTTCCATCCCGTGATGATGCCAAATCACTTTTCAACAAAGAAATGACCCTGTTACGAAGGACTCACTCCTTCTGGTCCATCAAGGCTATCAGTTGTGTCACATAGGATGCCTCTTCTTTAACCTCGAGTTCTTCAATCATAGTCATATATGATGGGTTAGGAACATACCTTCGGAGCATGGATACATGGATACATCATGACTTCGTTTAAGTCGGGACGACAATGCTAGACGATATGAAACATAACCAACATGCTGAATGATTCCAATGGCCCTACATACCTTGGGGCTAGCTTGCCCTTGTTACTAAAACGAATAATGCCATGACGAGGTTTGACCTTGAGAAACACAGTCACCCACATCTAATTTAAGTAATCATCTTATGTTTTTCCGTTGTTTAATAAGTTTAAATCTTCTCTGTAGTATTTTGTACCAACTGTGGTCCAAAAATTTCCACTTCGCCTGCTTTAATCCAACAAATGAGTGATCTACAAGGCCTTTTGTACAACGCTTCAAATGGTTCCATACCCTTGAAAACTATTATTGTAAGTAAACTCAGCATGCGGTGGATACTCATCTCAATTTCCACAGTAATCTAGAACGTAGGTCCTTAATGTATCTTCAAGACTTGAGTATCCATTCAGATTGTCCATCAGTCTGTAGATGAAAGGCTGTACAAATATCCAATCTCGTTCCTAAAGAATATTGGAGCGCTTCCCAAAAACAAGAGGTGAACATGAAATCACGGTCGGACACTATTTAAACTGTAATGCCATGGAGTCGAATAATTTCATTGACATACTGTTTGGACAGCTTCTCAAGGGAATCGGTCTTCCGAATTAGTAAAAAATGGGTTAACTTAGTAAGTCGATCCACGATGACCCAAACTGCGTTGTGCTTTCACTATGTACTCGGTAGACCCATGAGAAAAATCCATTGTAATATTCTCCCACTTCCACTCTGGGATTGGGATAGGTTGTAGTTGACTTACAGGTTTTTAGTGTTCGGCCCTTATTTTTTAGCACTACAAACAATGAGAAATAAATTAAGCCAAATCTCATTTTATACCTTGCCATCAATAGGTACGCCTCAGGTCTCGGTACATCTTAGTGCCCCTGGATGAATGGAGAACCTTGAATTATGAGCCTCGACCAAAATGGCCTCCATTTATAACTACTGTCAATACTCAAGTTAAAATTTTCCAATTGTGGCTCTTAATTGTAGTTGGTTTTCATACTTTACAAGTTCCTCATCATACCATTGACTCTCAATTACTCGATTCAACATCAGTGATTCGGCTACGCGATTAGAAAGAAATACCATGTCTTCGGTGCGACAAACAACTAAATCATACCGCTGGAGCTCTTCCATGAGCTTTTATTCAGGGCACTCAAAGCTGAAGCTGATCCTTGTAACTCGCGGTTTAGAGCGTCGGCACCCATGTTTGCGTTGTCAGGGTGGTGTTGAAGGGTAAAGTCATAATCTTTAAGGTACTCTATCCAACAATGCTGTCTTAAATTGAAATCTCGTTGTGTGAAGATGCACTTGAGGCTCTTGTGGTCTGAAAACACCTCATTTTTTCTCCATAGAGGTAATGACACCAAATCTTTAGCACAAAGACCCACAAAAGATTAGCTATTTCTATAGCTGAACAGCTCCATCAATCAATTCTCATCTTCATCAGCAGGAGGGGCATAAGCAAGTTCCTTAGTTGGATTAAATATAAAGATTATAAGGGTTCCTGCTCCTTAAAGTCCTCCTCTAAAAAAAGTCCAAAGGTGCCCAAGACCCAGACCCTAAGAGGTCGACTAAAAAACGTCGGTCAACAACCGAAGAACTATTTCTATTGGCTGGCGAACTAACTAATTCAAAAGGTAAACAGGTTTTAGTCTCTAGCCGATCAGACGATGAGACTCAAACTTATTCTGAGATGCCTCCAGAATTCCTACTGGAGTTAAAGTCTTCAACGAAAAGGAAGGGAAAGCCAAAGGACAAGGCAGTCGAGAAGCCTGAGCCAAAGACAATAGGCTTAAGGCTCCCACTCGGCCTTTCAAGTCAGCTAATTTGAAGAAGGGTTTCTGATATGGCCCTCCCAAGAGGTGATGTCCCCAACTACTGAAGGGTGAAAATCATTGCCGATGACACTTCACTGGAGGTGATTGGTTAAAGAAGCGGGTCATCTGCCTCCATTGAAAAGAATAGAGGAAAAATTATGGTTTTGGCTAAGCATACAACCGTTGATTATAAGGATTTCAAAATTCATTAGCTAGAATTCTTTCACAGGGGTAAGCCCTTATTGGCCAAAGAGTCGGCATTGAAGTATGCGAGTGAAACCTATGGGTCAATGTTTTCAATGTAAGCAGAACATGCATTTGAAGAAGGATTGTCCCCGTTTCCTAAACTATCAGAACAACGGATGTAAATTGCATATATTTGTTGTTGTATCTTGTTTAGTGGCAGATCTACCAGTACCTAGTGTGTAGATTTAGGAGCCACTAATCATGTCTACAATACTTTGCAGGGATACCAGGAAAACCTGGACAACTTGAAAATAGAAAAAGTTATCTACATCTGGGCAGCTACGAATGTGGCAACAGTTGTAGTAGAAGTCAATGGATGGGCCTAATCGACAACAGTTAAAAAATTCATTATCATGATTGACCGCAAAAAAAGTTGTGTGCCGAAAGAGGTGAAATGGTAAAAGTTCATTACCATTTTTTGCCATTCTAACCTTATTATACATGCTATCATTTTTGGAATTATTCAGTTCTAGAAGAAGAAGAAGAAGAAGAAGACGAAGATGATGATGATGCTAATGATGATGAAATTAAAGAAGATGCTGATGATAATGATGAAATTAGTTCGTTTTATCACATATTTTCATTTTTTTAAGAATAAGAAAATAATTTCCTTTGTTTTCATGAAGCAGATGGATTTTTCCATTATCTCATATTTTATAAAATATGGATTATGAGAATAATTATTTTTTCATTAAAAAAAACAAAGGGGCTTGGGTTAAAAAAATTGGAAAAAACAAAAAAAAAATAGGAATATTACCCTTTTTTAAATTGATTAGTATATCCACCAATTTTAATTAAATTATAATTGTATAAATTTAGATTCTTTTTTTATTAACATTCCTAATCTAAATATAATTCATTTTAATTAACTTCATCTTTACGTTTAAAAAAGTTTCAACGGACTTTTTTAATCCTTCGTTCTATCATAAAGTCATTAACTGGTAGGAATTTCTACATAATTTACTTCAAATGTAAGCCTAGCTACATTTCACAATGAAACTCAACTTTCTTCTAAAGATCAATTATACCATTAATTGTTAAACATTTAGCCTCACTCACTCCTCTCCACTATTCTTACTAAACCCGCTGACCACCACACTGCCATACCTTTGGCAACCTAAATGAATCTCTGTGGCAAGTCACCGGATGCCCGCCGATGATTAAATGTGTTTTTTTTTCTTTTTTCCTTCTTCTTTGAGGATAGAATGGCATGTGTTTTAGGTAACAAAAAGAGTGCTTTCAAAATAGAAATGTAGGTGCCATCACCACCGTTCATCAAAAATGATTTAAGCACCATGCCTATAGCCATAGACGCCATTCTCTCTCTGTCTGTCTCTCTCTCTCTCTCACACACACACACACATCCACACGAAAACAGAGTGAAAGAATGATCGAGTATATACAGTGTGTATTATATATATATATATAAGAGGGGATGACCAACTTTGCCGACTTGCATTGCAAATAGATTTTTGTTTTAACCATCTTGTCCATTAATTTACAATTTTCTTATTCATCAATCTTTTGGAACCCCCAACATTATAATTAATAATTTATAATTTTTTTATTCATTAATCATTTGGAACCCCCAACATTATAATTAATAATATAATTATTTAGTCTGAAAGTTAGACATGATATAAGAAACTTGGTATAATTTAAATTTTTAATCTTTCGTATTGTGAGTTAGACTTACATAGTACAAAAACCAAATTAGTTTAGGATTTTTGAAATTGTGGGTGTGGGTTTCTAAGGTTGGAATACAGATTTGGCGATTTAAAGAATATAAAACTAAAGTTCTAGGGTTTGTGATAGGATGAAGAAGAAGACGTGGGGAAAGAGGGAAGAAGAAGAAGGCTGGGGAAAGAATGATAGTGGGAAGAACAAGAAGAAGAAAAAGAAGAGATGCCGGGAGAATCGTTAAAACCGTAAGGGGATATTTCAAAGTTAATTAAGATTTGCCCCTTAATAATATTAGAATCTAAATTTTTAAAGTGGTTATACTTATTAATTTAGTGGATATTTCCATATTAAATTATTATTTATAATAATATTTATAAAATTAAATTCATAATATTTTTTTGTTAGTTTATCCACATTCGTGGATTAACTTAAGATTTAATGTGAATTAACTGCAAGATTTGGTGGATAGAAAAAAAATCACTCTTAAAAGAAATAGTCTGCAATTCAAGTCTTGCAATAGGCCATAAATTTTTGAATAGTGACCTGATTATTTCACATAAAAGAAAACAGCTATAATTGTATTTATGACTGTTATAAAAATTTCACAAAAAACCAATCATAATCGTATTTTTATGACTGTTATAAAAAGTCATAGATTCTTTTGGTGAATTATTGGGAGACTGTCTCTATTCGATTGCATAAAAATTAAGAATGATTTTTTAAGGATATGAACCATTGCTTTAAACATGGGTGCTTCTATTAGGGTCTGTCGGATTGAAAAAATAATTTATTTGTGTAAAATGTCTGAAAATAAGTTGAATGATGTGATGAAATACTCTTTATTTTATATATATATATATATATATATATAAGTAAGAGACTATCTCACGTTCTTGATTTTATTCTGCAACTTCTCGCACAAATCAATTATTATTTTTTATTAGTTTTATTTCATTATCAAACAAAGTTTTAATATTATAATATGCGCTAAGAAAAGGCTAGCAAAATTAGTTTTTTAAGGTGATTAAATCTTGTACTAGCAATATTATTTATTTTAAGACACCTTTTTAGTACTCAATTTTAGAATGTGTATAATGAATGAAAGGTACCATCAATCTTGTATTTGTGTGCGTAAAACTAGTATATCTTGGCTCCATGTGAAACCATTTCTTGTATAAAACTAGTATATGTCCGTGTCAATGGTACTAAAGAATAAAAAAATTGAACATTCAAATTGTATTTGCTTTATTTGCATAGAAAATAAAAAACAATTTCATTATTTTTCTCATATTGATTGCAACCAAAAAAATAATATTTTTTTTATAAACAATATCAAATAGTATTTGAATAAAGAAATACTCGTTAAATTTGTAGCATATCTTGTTAACTTAATTTAAAATTGAGTGAGTATTTTACTATTTTGCATTTACCATGAAAGCATGAAAGTAAAGTAAAAAAAAAATATTAGGAGAAACTTCATCTTTTTAACTTTTTTAGACAACATAAATTTTAATTTGATCCCTTCTATAATACGCTAATTACTTTTCATAATTAAAATGAGTCTAGGGTTTATCCAATATATATTCCCCCCCCCCCCCCCCCCCTCTCTCTCTCTCCAAATCCCCACTTGACTCCTTTCAAAATTGGATACTTCTACAAGACTCGTGCCCGACATACGTTTAAGTGACATAATTAATCAAGGGGCAATTAAAAAAAAAGTTCTTATTAGAGAAAGATTTTCACACTAAAGCTAAGGAATAATTTTTTTTTAAATAAAGGGCCTATTTTTTATTTTATTGATAATATGACATGTGTCTTTTTTTTTCATTATAAAATGACATCCCAACCCTTAAAATAAACTAAAAAATACCAATATGCATTAAAATATGGACTGCAATATGAACTTTGCAGTCTATATTTCACTGCAATATGAACTTTCTCCATATTTCACTGCAATATGAACTTTGCAGTCCATATTTCACTGCAATGTGAACTTTGCAGTCATATTTTTAGTGCAAAGTTCATATTGCAGTCCATATTTTACTGCAATACTTTGCAGTCCATATTTTTAGTGCTTTGCAGTCCATATTTCACTGCACAGTTCATATTTCACTGCAATATAAACTTTGCGGTCCATATTTTTTGTGCAAATTTCATAAAAAAGGGTAATTTAGGTAATACATAACATGTTTTTATTAATTAAATGATATTTAAATTTATTCAAATACATTCATTTAAAATATAAAACAAAATAGGCCTCTTACACTAATTACCAATTAAAAATAGGCCCTTCATTCAAAAAAATATTATTCATTGAATTTTTGATAAAAATCAATGTATAATAAGCCCTTCTACCTAATTTCTAGATTAATCAATGTACGTTTAAAATTGAATCCACTATGAATAAAATTTATGCAAAATTTACGGCTAATCAATATACTGTCGATGACGCATATCGATGTGCCCTCAATGCGTTCTAGATTGTGTCTCTTATTATTATTCAATTTTTTTACTAACACACATGCTTGTAAAGAAAAAATAAGTAGTGTCACGATAATTTTTAATAAATTTGAAACAAAAGTATAGACCATAAAATATAACTATTTGTTTTGGGGAAAAAAACCTTGCTCGATGTAATTGCAAAATTTAAATCTCTATTAATATTAAAAATTAAGATTTCAAACTTTTTATTACCTTCAAAAAAAGTGATATAATTATGTGTTTATTTGAAATGAGAAAAAAGAACCAGCATACAAAATTTGAATATAAAAAATTGTCGAATTAAGAACCAACTTCAAAGGGCAACAAATTGTAGTTTACCAGGAAAAACAAATCACTGTTAATTAATTAAAATTATCGATGCAAGTCTTTCGATTAAAAAGTTCAAATCGCGTGATACAACTAATGACAAAAAACTTATGTAGTACAAAAACTAGAACATATAAAATTGCCAATTATTTTGTACATTAAAACTCAATCAGACTCGGTTCCGTTATCAATTTGTACCCAAAAAAAAAAGGGGGGAATACATTGACGGTAAATATAGGATCAGCAGACAGGTACAACAAAGAGATGACGGAAGATCTGTATATATATAATTTAAAGTTGGGCTACTTAACTATTTTTACAGATTCATCATTCTTTTTTTTTTTGTTACAACAGATTCAGCATTCAGTAACCAACTTACAACATTAGACCAAAAACTCCAAAACTGCATGGACACGAACTTTAGAAATGTTATTTCCATTTGCTACAAATAAATAAATGTGCAATAAATGTCAATCATCAAATGCGGCAACATTAAAGTAGAACCAATCTGCAGATGGAAACACAATCATTATAAGGCAGGCACTTGCGAAAATATGGTACAATTGTTAAAGCATGTGGTACAACTTTTCACAACAGCAGTATGTTTTGGGATAAGCTTTTATTGTTTTGGCAATATGTACCATCAAATAACGTCAAACAAAGTATACGAGAATTTATTGTTTTGGCAATAAATACAACTTTTCACAATGATTATCATAAGTATTTATTTAAGTATAGTCAAAATACTCTCAAATTTTTGGTCTCATTTTTTTCTTGGGACATAATCAACGTACCCGATCTCAAAGTGGAAAATAAGTTGTATTTTTTGCCGCTAATTAGGTTGATAATATCCGCTACATCATCTCCATCTTCAAAGTTAAAAAGTAGGGCAAATTGCACTTTACTCCCCTGAACTATTACCCTAGTAGCACTTAAACATACAAACTATTCATTTCACCAATTTTTACTATCAACTATTTATGTTGTTGCATTTTGCCTCAAATCACTGACAGAATTAAGAAAACTTACGGAAATAGAGGGTAAAATTGGAAATTGATAGATCATAAATCTAATCCTCTCTCCACCAGGTATTCGACATCACCAATGCATATACATAGACACCTAATCCCACACATATAGATATAGATATAGAGTATAAACGACTAAGATCAATATATATATATATGCCCAGATGTATTTTTTGTATAGCCATCACTAAAAAGGAAGCAATTATGTATACCAATTTTGCTCTTGCCACGAGGCGCTATGATGAGCCGTGGTGATGGTGGGTTATAGGTAAGATTGCATGGCACGGCGGTGGTGACCAGGTGGTGAGAAAAGGAAGGAGGTGAGGAATTGCTCAATAAAAAGTTTTAGTGAGAGAAAGAATTATAGGCCGTGCCATCAGCACGCCTCAATTTTCACTAGTGTCCGCCACCACTATCGGGATCTCCATCAATCTTCCTCACTCCGCTAATGCCGTCACACCGGCGTTGTATCACCACCACCACCACCGATGAACCTCTTGAAAACCCCAAAATTTAGAGAAAAAAATAGAGAAAGAATAAGATGAAGAATCCATCGATAGAGAAAGAAATAGTAGTGTGAGCTTCTCTTTGCAATTCTTGCCCTTCCAATTTGCTTTTGATTACTTGAGATTATAAAATCAGCAAACCAAAGCTCAAAAAGAAAACCAAGATCATTGAGAACGAAGCATCGTCAATATCATTGAGACTTTGATCATCATCTCTCTGCCCTACGAACACCCTAGGTAAATGTATATTTGAATTGGTGATGTCGAATACCCGGTAGAGAAAGATGAGTCGCAGGAGAGGGTCGCCGAAAAGAGGAAGAGGTTTATGTTATGTCAATTTCCAATTTTGTCTTTTATTCCTGTCAATTTTCTAACCCCGTCAGTGATTTAAGGCGAAGTGCAACAAAATCAATAGTTCGTGGTAAAAATTGGTCAAATGAATAGTTCCAATGGTAAAGTGCAACTAAGGCAATAGTTCAAGGGGGTAAAGTGCAATTTGCCCTAAAAAGTATGCATAACTACATAAGAGAAGGTAAAGAAATAACTCACGGGCAAAAATGACGCAATGGTTTCGCCGAATGTTAATGGAAGGATGATGAAATTTCAACTCGGTAATTACAACAGCAAAGGGAATGCCCTGAAAAATCAAAAACCACAGTAAAAACAATAAAAACCCAAGTTTTAATTAAAGAACTTTTTAGTGGTCGTTCAGTCCAAGTTTATGTTCGTTCCCAGAACCCGAAATGGTAATTCACATGGAAAGCTGGACCCTATGAAGCATAGACTCGACACATGTTTCGACGCGACACACAATTTTTTCAAAATGTAGGACACAAGTGTGGGGGACACGTTCTTAATTAATTATATATGCAATAAACATTGTAAATATTTCATAATTCAATAAAATGAAAGTAGATTGCATTAATAACCCAAATACTCAAACACGATCACTAAATTGTTCCATAATTAAAGCATCAAAAAGCATACATAGACTAAATTGTTCCATAGAATGATAGAAAACAAAAGGGAAATATAAAATGTGGCTTAGTTGCCTCATCTTCAGTTGATGTTGCAATGAAGAAACACTAGGAGTAGTAACCATCTAAATCAATTATCAAGTATTAGAGACTATAATTAAATCCAAGTGTCGGAGAGAGCATCGGATAGTGTCGGAGTGTCCGACAAGTGTCAGGGTGTCCGACAAGTGTCGGGTCCAACACGTGGCCTCCAAGAGAATGTATGTGCTTCATAGGCCCGACTTCATCAACTTATTATTCAACCTCTTAATATGAACTATAAGGGATTTCTAATGTGAATTTACCATTTCAAGATTACAGGAACTAATATAGACTCGAACATGTACAAAATTCAAACAGAAAAAAAAAATTATGACAATTTAGGATATCAAAAGGCAAAGGATTTAATACGAATATGCTTCAATTTAGGCTACTTTGCACTTAAAAGAATTCAGGTTAGTAGCTAGGCATAATGAACTAAACAATAATAGGTGTTAACAAGTGATAATATGCAATGATGTGATGGTTACTTAACAAAAGCATAAATAATGGGGAAAGAGAAACAAAGACAAAACTTTTACCTCTCTCATACGCATCAATAACATAGGTGGCATGGAATGTTTATCTTAAATGCTAAATTCTACTTTTAAATTTATCCACTGCTCTTTGGTTGACTATACGTACGATCCTAATAAAAGTTACTAGCCTTGAGGCACGCTCATGCATGTGCATTATGATACCTAGTGTTAAAATTATAAATTTCACATTGGGAAATGAGATCCTTCCAAAGCAATAGATAAGAATAAGGGGCTACTTCACCAATTGCCAATTAGTTTTGAGTTAGATGCTCCAAACTCTAATATGGTATTAGAGGAACAGCTATTGACTGTGTCAAGGCCCAATGACCACATGGGTTCCATGTGTTAAGCTAAATATTATGCCACACAAGAGGGGCGTGCTAAGACTACAATATATAAGAATAAGGGGCTACTCCACCGAATGCCAATTGGTTTTATGTTGGATGTTCCGAACTCTAATACCCAGTAACTCCTTATATTAAAGACATATAATAGCATTTGGTTCGATAGTAATTAAGTCTTGATGTTTGAGGTCGTGGGTTCAAGTCCTCACATTAGCATAACTATTGGTGTAATTTCTAGAGAGAATGATAATTTTGTCATTTCACAAACATACCAAAATTCCCTCCTTGCGATTAATATAGAGTATAGACATAGTTCGGGTAGGGTTTTATTAAAAAGTCGGATTCCCCTTGTCCAACCCAATTCTGAGGCGAATGTTCGACGCCCAAGGAAGGCCCCCGAAGGAGCCGTCCCAATCCATCCCTCGGCCGACACGCAACGACCTGCTCTCGCCGCTCGAGCAGTCCACCGATAGCCGACGGGTTCGGGACTGGGTCCCCCGTGCCCAGCCCTCAGAGCCAATCCTTTTCCCGAGGTTAAGGATCCATTTTGCCGACTTCCTTTGCCTACATTGTTCTATCGACCCCGAGGCTGTTCAGCTTGATTCATTTAGCTTACTTTGTTATTTTCTTATCCAAGCAATCCTTAGTAACAATCTCACACAATCAATAGTTAATTATGAAAGGAACACGGTACAATATGGGATAGACGATTCTACATGCGGTCAACACACCAAATTAATAAGAGAAGAATTTTGTAAAGGCTTAATGCTTTTTGGCTTACTCAAATTGAGTGCGAGAGTATATATTTATTTATAAACAAGAGCTACATAATAATGAAATACCCGGTGTGGGACAAATATTTGTACTGATGCAAATCTCATAACTGACAAGAGTTGACACCTAATAACATAACAAGACGTAAAAATAAATGAATACTATTTTCGAAGATCCCCCCAAAATTGAAAGAGGTTGCACCGAAATCAACTTTGCATTGCTATATGCCGCTCCTTTGTTGAAGAATTGCCCTCACTCAAGTCTTTAGATAATTGCTCCGTCGTCGAAAAATGAGTATTTGCACCGCCCATGTTCAAAATAATACCTAAATGCTATGAAACAAAAAGGCAACATGCACTAAAAGTGGGAACACCATCTGCGGCAACATGTGCAAAGGTGGAAGCAACATCCAGGCAGAACAAGGTCGACAACAAGACACAGTGAGCCAACACAGCTAACAAAACACCACTGGACAACACCCAGTACATCAGAAGGACAATAAATCCATCACATGGTACCTAAGGGAATACAAAGAGGTCACAAAAAGAAGCATAAATACAATTGCACCAAAAACCACAAATAAATCTGAAGCCAATAATAAATTGGTAGCAGAAAAAGGGGGTAGCGGCTCGGGCTGAAATGCAGCAGATGGAATCAACCAGAGGGATTAATCGATGCTATTGATTAATCGATGCTACCAAGAGACAGGCGAAGAAAGGCTACCTGCTGGAAACAGCGGAACAAATAGAAAAAAACTTTATGTGAGAATGATATCCGGTAAGAATTACGTAATGGCTTCGGATTAGCACTGCAAGTCAAGATTTTCTATCTATAGTAACATAGAAAGGGAACACACTTCCCTAATTTTTTGGGTAGTTATGATGCTAATTTTTTTATTTTCCAATATTATCCTTGCATTTTTTATTTTTTTTCAAATGAAAAACTAACTTAGTGGGACTTGAACCATCTTATTCTTAAGAAGAAAGACACATCACCATTTGGCCGACTTCTTAATTTATTAAATATTTTAATTTTAACTTAGATATCCGTGTGCATGGAAAGATAAAGAGCACACGCGGTGCTTATCTAGTTTATACATAAGACGAGCTACATAACTATGAAATTTCCAATGTAGGACAAACATTTATACTAACACAAATCCCATAAGTAACAGAACTCAACACCTAATAACATAACAAAACGTAAAAATAAATAAATGTTGTTTTCCAACAAGTACCTAACATCTTAGAAGAAACAAGAAGGAACTGTGGCAGGTACAAAAGAGGACTCGTCTTGGCACATTAATGCCGACCATGTGTCAAAAAGTGACAAATATCCTCTTTTCATTCTACAAGATATCTTCTCTTCACCTGAGAATATTGACTTTAAGGTGTCAAGATTAGGCCAACCATCAGAAGAAGCCTCATTGTGAGGGCTTCGTAAATGCGCTCAAAATCCTCATTACATGCTTATGAGCCAGTGTTACAGACGAGCCTATCTAGGCACATCGGATGGCCATCCATAAACTGAAACTCAGCCTCGCCAAGACAAGCGTATTGCGGAAGCACTGATACCAGTGTTGCACTAGACCTTGGACATACGGCGATGATCCATAATGTGGCAGTATTCAAATTCGCTAGTCCCAAAGTAGTCGACTACCAGTGAGCAACCCAATAATCAACAAATACGGTATTCAGCGCAGCACAAAACAAAACATAATCGACAAAGCCTGCAAGATACGAAGTTCCCACTCGATGAAGTCCCAGAATTCGGATTTTGCGCGATCAAGCTACTTTGCCTAAGCAGATGACAGAGCAACATGCATCAATAACGTATTCAGCTTCGAGTAGACTATGCCCTGCACCTAGGCAAAGGGAAGGGCATAGCGATTCCCACACTCTACAAAACTGCATTGAACCAAACAGTATCCACAAGGAAAGGATTTCCAAGTGGAAACTCTAAACATGTAGTGTCATCATCGAGCCCGGTCCCTAGTCCCTAAGGATTGCTGAGGGAAACTCACTTAATGCCTTGGATTCTACCGGAGGTGGTAGAACTTCATTTCCTGCTTGATCGCAACACTCCCCTCACATAAACATATAGCGAAAAATCTCAAGTGGCGGCATGGCGTGTCAAAGGGTATGGCGAAGAAGGCTGCCTTGGGCCCCCAAGTTTTCGAACCTTTTAGGGTCCCCAAAATTGTGTCCATCTATATCTAGTAGTTTTTGTACGCGTGCCTTGCCCGGTACAAATAAATAAAAATAATAACAAATAAATAAAACATAGTATGAAGTGTAAAATTCATTTGAATTTATTTTTTTACCGACCTAAAAACCTTGTAATTTTAATACCATCTATTAAATAGCTTTCTTCTTGGGAAGTTTGTTATAAAATTATATAGAAGTCTTATACATAACACATAATTTAACGCAAATTCTAACTTGTTTAATTATTTTAGCCAAATAAAGCATAATTTAAATTTATCGGGAATACTAATCCTAATATAAAAAATACATGGAATTATAAACTTATAATCTTATACTATTTTATTTAATGTAAACTTAGCTTAAAATTATTTTTTAATTGTTTTAGCAAAATAGAGTAGAATTTGAATTTATTTTGAATACTAATACTAATATAAAAATATATGGAGTTACATTGTTTTATTTAATGTAAATCTTAAAATCTTTTGTATAAAATCAAGGGGCATATTTGTCTTCGCAAAAAAAAGAAAAACCACTTTAGTTATTCATACTTATATATATAGTATAGATATAGATAAAGATATAGATATAGATATATAGTGTTATGTAGAAGTATAAAAGCACACTAGTATATTATAAAAGTATAATATTTAGACACAAAAAGGGCCAACTTAGCTAACAAAAAACTACAGATATTAACCCTTTCAACATCTGAAATAACAAATTATTGAAATTTATTTTAAATGTTTAGTGAAGAGAATTTTAATATTAAATTTGTAGTGTTAATGGGTCCATTTTTAAAATTTGCCTGGGCCCCCGAAACTTCCGGACCAGCCCTGTGGCAGCAGTACACAACCACCTCACGAAGTGCCAAGAACAGCATGCCTTGGGCAAATGCCCGAGTACTTGAACGTTGGTCACGAGCTATGCAACATCAATAGTAGCCGCTATGACATTCTCCCCCACTACGGCTTTCAACGCCCTCGTTGACTTGGAACCGACGTCATATAGGACTGCACTGCACCCCCATACTCCCCTGCTTAATGCTTTAGCGCCCCTTTGTAGATGGAAACAAACTTAAGTGGGCATGCAGACCAGCAGACGCGACACCCTCCATCCTTTGGAACAGTCCCTGATGGAACGCAGCCAAATGTCCACAAGACAACTTATGTTATCTGATAACACCCCTATCTTCTGACGCACATGAATACTCCCCCGCTTAATGCTTTAGTGCCCCTTTGTAGATGGAAACAAACTTAAGTGAGCATGCAGACCAGCAGACGCAACATTCCCCATCCTTTGGAACAGTCCCTGATGGAACGCAGCCAAATGTCCACAAGACAACTTATGTTATCTGATAAAGCCCCTATCTTCTGACGCACATGAAAACAAGTGAGGCTTTTCATACTCCATGGTGCAAGGCTCAAACTTAAGCACTTACACAAAATGATGGGAGGAATGCCCTTCTCCCACGAGCCGATGCTGTTATAGCGCAAAGAACAAAAACAACATGGGCAGAACAGAAACTCCCAAACATGCGCACACAAGCACGAAGATTCCTTTTTCTGAGGACTTTGAACGGTGAACGCCCACATCAAGCGAATACGAAAAGAAAAAGACGAACAATTACTCCAACGAACCTTAACAATGAAACCGCGTGCAAAGAGTTCTGGACCAAAAGTCGCTTGCCTCAAACGATGCCTTATCCTAAGGACTTTGATCGGTGGACGCCAAGACTTTGAGCAAACATGATGAAAACAAGACAAACAGATCTCGCAATGAACTGCATGATGCAACAAAGTGCAATGAGTCCTTTGAGGAATTGCTTGCTTCAGAAGAAGGCCCTAACACAAGCCAAGCGGGAATAACACACCACATTGCACCTGATTAAACACAGCAGTAACCCTATTTGCACCGAAGTCCAGTTGTGCTGAGAACAAGCAGAACCCCAGATGAGCCCACGATATGCCTCCAAACGGCAGCAAAATAATACACCCAACATGCAGATATGCTCTATCAGCGAGCAGACTCCTTATGAGCCAGATATGCCTACTAGGCGCAAGGACCTTTTTTTATCAGAAACAAATGCTTTTATTAATAAAAATCAAGGGAGCAAGGATACAAAGGTGGTGGACCAGAAATCCACCAACAAACATGGTAAAATACAGCAAAAAAAAGAAAAACTGAATTGAATAAAAACAGTGCCAAACTGCTCACAACTCTACATATAACACAGCTAGATAAGCCGATTGGGGCCCAGACACAGCACCCAACTCCAATTTGCATCAAGCGCACGATTGCTTCCCATATGATAGATTTTCCTATTCATGGCACTCAACTTGGCAAGATCAAACCTGGCGTCTGATACCAACTGTCATGGATCAGCCTTTCTAGGTGCAGCAAATGGTATTCCATGAACTGAAACTTGGTTTCGCACAAGAAAAACGTGTTGCGCAAGCACTGATACCAGTCTTATACCTTGGTCACATGACAATGACCATAATGTGACAGCATTCAAATTCAGTAGTCCCAAAGTAGTCACGAGTAAGTAACCCCATAATCAACTAATGCAGCATTCGGCGCGACACGAAGCACAACATAACCGACAAAGCTTGCACAATACAAAGTTCCCACTTTGTGAAGTCTCAAAACTCAGCTACACATAACAATCAAGCAACTCCGCCTAAGCAAACTACACAATGGCACGCATCAATTGCCTATTTGACTACTAGCGGAGTATCCCCTTCACCTAGGTGAAGGGTAGGGCATAGCGATCCCTACACTCAAGCCCCGTGTTGGAATGAAATCGCCTTGAACCAAAGAGTTTCCATAAGGAAAGGATTTCTATATGGAAATTGTACACACGTTGTGTCATCATCGTGCTTGGCCGTAAGGATTGCTTAGGAAAACTCACTTAATGCCTTGGATGGCATCGGGAGTGGGGCTCGAACACGGCACATAACTTGAAATTGAATCGAGCACATTAGGGCTTCCCATAGGCAAGATGTGCCTATCCGTGGCCCTCAACTTGTCAAAGATCAAACGTGGGCTTTGACACCGTCACGGACTGGCCTTTCTAGGCGTAGCGCGCAAACTGAAACTCGGTCTCGAACAAGACAAACGCATAGCGGTAGCACTGATACAATTCTTGCACTAGACCTTGGTCACACGGCAATGACCCATAATGTGGCAGCATTCAAATTTGGTAGTCCTAAAGTAGTCACCGGTTCGCAGCCTCCTAATTAATAAATACAGCATTATATGCGGCAAGAAGAACATAACAGACAAAGCCAGCGCAATACGAAATTCCCACAACTCAGCTACACACAACAATCAAGCTACTCCACCTAAGCACAAGAAACTACAACACGCATCGATAGCATATTCAGCTACGAGTGGAGTATGCACTGCACCTAGGCGGTCCCCACACTCGAGCCTCAATGTTGGAACGAAACCACACTAAACCAAACAGTGTCCACAAGGCAAGGATTTCCATGTGGAAACTTGACACATAGTGTCATCATGAAACCTGCCCCCTAAGGATCGCCTAGGAAAACTCAATGACTTGAATGTCACTAGGGGTGGTAGAGCTTCATCTCCCGCTTCATCACCATCACTTCCCCTATTAACCATAAAGGGAAAAATCTCAAGTGGTGGCATTACACTCATTAGCCTCACCAGGTTCGAACAATTCCAACAACAGTATGCCTTGGGGGAATGCCCCAAGGACATGCACTTTGGTCACGGGTTATGTATCATCAATAGTAGCCTTGAGATACACAATCTCCACCCCCTTTAGGTATGCAAGTCAGACACCTCAAGGCTCTCTCATCCTTGGATGTGTAGCCTTCTTCCTTTCTATGCTAGCCACGGTCAAGTGGTCCCTACTACCCCTTGTGCCTTTTCCCTTCTTGAAGACATTATGACCTATGAAGCACAAACACTTGTATGGGTGTCTTACCCGGTACTCGTACGACAAAGAGGCAATGCAAATTTTAAAAAACCGAGACACTGGTACGGTGAGGGACGTTTATAATATATATATATATAATATGCATTATGCAAAGTCATGTCCAATAAACACTACTACCAAGAAACCCAACCTTTTTCTGTCAAAAGCAAAAACATGGGCTGATTTGTTGTTGCTTCAGTTCACAAATATATAGCAGAAGAAGGGAGGACGACATATTGGAGACTGTGAGAAGACCAAAGAAGAGAGAAGGTCGGGAAAGATGAGATGGTCGATGATGATGAGAAGACTATGTTTGAGCGGCAATGAGAATGTAAACCCTTGTTTTTTATTTTGATCAATGATTTACGTTGGGATGTGAATATATCTTATGTGTAAATATACTTTTAATTTTAATAAAAGACACCCAAGCATTGTTAACTATTAAAATTGACCACTTTTGTTAAAATTTGTTACCCAGCCGTGTCCAATGTTTTTTTAATACCTATTATATCTGACACGCCAGGTGTCATGTCCAAACTGGTACACTGCCAAAATTGAAGTACCCGTGCTTCCTAGATTATGACTTACTCAACAGTCCTCAAAAATGAGACTACGGGGGCAACACCCTTGATCAGCCTCCTTTTGTGATTGACCACAATAGGGGTTGCCTCCCTCACCTCCAATTCCTTCTATGGACAGTACATCTCTCCACTCTCCTACAAAGAATAACTTAGTCAAGGCAGTGTGAAAAATAACAGATATAAAACAAAGAAATTGGACCACCCTTGAAGAACACAGGAATTTGGTTGAATTGACAAAAGGAGCAATCCCATCTCACTCTAAAATTTATTGATACTAGAGAGCCAAAGAGTCAGTTCTGTATTGATAAGCTGATTTAGGTCAAAATGAAAATCATATGAACAAAGTTTTCAGAAATTGAAAAATCGGGTGGGTTTGGCAGAGTTAAGCTAGACTAGTTGGGTGAGGAACACTATATATGGCTACTGGCACATTCCGAATCGATCAACCACTTTTTGAGTTGATCGATCTGCAGTGACATTTCTTCACAAATGCCATATTTTGCCTTCATTGATAACAATAATAAACGACAGTTAATGACTCAAGTCAGTCAAACTCCTATATATGATATTTTACGAAAGAAAATAAAATACTGCTGTAATTAAAAGTAAGATTTCATCAATCCCCAAAATCATGGATTTCTTGATTTATAGCACTCAACCGCAAAGCGAAATCAATTTGCACACTAATACGCCGCTCTTTTGTTGGAAATATGTTCCCCCTTGACTCGAATTCAGGTATCCACATTAAATATCTAAATACTTCCTTTTAGCTTGAAAATGTGTATGCCCAACAAATTACCTCAATAGTGTATAAAACTAAAATGAAACAAGCGCCATAGGTGGGCTAAAAACTTCCACCAAATGGAAGCAGCAACAGATACCTACGAGTCAATTAGCAAATCTTCAAAGAAGAGGAAGGATGAAAAGCACAAATAAAATTGCAACAATCCTCCAAACTTGTCAGAAAAATCTCAAAAATCTCCAATGTATGCTTCATTGTTTTATGAAATTTGTCAAAAAATGTCCGTGGTGTCTTTTTAAAAGAGGAAACCATGCTGCATCTTATTATTCCATCCTGGTCTAGGTACTGTGTTAACACAGTTTCTTTTTTCTGATAAGAAACAGAAATGGTATTCCCTTCCTGAGGGTTCTAAAATTATTAAAGAAGAAAACGCCCATGACTCATTATGTGACTGGAATTAGTTTCTTCAGAAAATGAAAAGGAACCCCTAGTGAGACCAATCTAATGACATACTCAAACTATGTCTTAACCCCAGCATAGTTTGTGTCTGTGAAACAAAAAAACCGATTTTGAATGCCAGAGGAATAGAACAACCCAAGCCCAGGATGAGTTTAAGATACACCTCAAGATGATATAAGGTCTTCCATATGCCCATGCTATTTTCAGGTTCTAAGAATTAGTATATTAAATGAGCTAAAACCTAACCCCACCAATGCCATAGGGTTCATAAAATATGCACAATGAGAAAGTCAAAGCCGAGTCCAATAATTAGATCAAAAACAACAAAATACTCAATTAAAAATAAGACTCCATGAATCAATCAATGTAATAAATCATGGGATGATTCCCCTGATTTTGATGAATGCCGTAATTGATAACAGAAAGAGTCTGCACGATGCATTGCTATTTGTTCTAAAGTTCAATTTACTAAAGAACAAGACCATATAGCAATTGGACGAATCAAGTAAGTCAACGCCAATTTTTGTTCTATTTTCTGTTATTTTATAAGTATAGTTTGACAATGTGTCCGCTACATATACCATGATGTCAGACTCAAGGGTAAATGCTTTTCATTAAAAATATCCTGAATTCTTTACAGAGGTTTACAAAGTCAACTACGAGTAACTAATAACAAGGAGGATACAAAGAAGCACCTTTTCGACAACTTGTTGAAATTGGAAAACTCATGACACCAACTAAGAGGCTAAGACTTGAGATTCACATCAAGTGTAAAAGCTGAAGGTCTTCAATTTTTGCCTCAAGCAAGGTTCCTAAATAAAGTTACAAGAAACAGAGCATTACAATCATATCTCCCTTGATGAATAGCAGGAAGTAAGGACTGTAGCCAGAGACCACCTTGCCCTTAGAAAGAAGGACCTCACATGGCATGTATATCACTGAGAAGAAACTTCTGCATATAATAGAAAATTTCATCAGTACAAGGAGAAATGAATCCAAAGGAAAACAGGTGCAGGCGAAGATGATGAAAAGAACAAGCATTTTTCATGAATTAATTGGTCGGGAAGAAATTCGGAGAATGAAAATTAAGACGTGAATCTGAAAAGGCACAAGTTGACACACTGGAACAATCAGAGATGGCTCAATTAAAGATAATTCAGATTGATAGGTAGAAGGACTGTTAAGGAATAGTTGCTCTCAAAAGAAAAAAAAAAGAAACGAACAGTCAAGAAGTCTAAAAAGTGGAACAATCTTCATTGAATATATAGATTCATGCATAATCTAGAAGTATTTATAATGAATGTCACTAAATGCTTTGTAAAGGGTAGAACTTAGAGGTCTTAAATGGTCATTATTGTGGAAGAGTCCAAAAGTCATCTCAAACTCTAATATAGGCTTGCAATCTTCTATTTTGGGATGTGAATAAATGAATGAATGAAGTTAATTAAATTTCCAGCAGCACAGTAACTTTCTTGTGCTAGTCCCCAATTAGAAAATTGGCCAGAATAACCAAGTTGGTCTGATTGCAACAAATTATTTGTATAGGGTGCAAACTGTCTTACAAATATCTTTGTATCAAAATCCAGGGACTAATGGAGATGTGTCAACGCTACCACTATTTTTCTACTCTGGAAAGGAATAATAGAATTTTGAAGGAAGAATACAAAGAAAAGGAGTGGCTGTGGGGGAGAGACACAGGTTTATGGCATCATTCTGGGCTTTGATGCAGAAGAAGAATAAATTAGGAGAAGGGGGGAAAGAAGTCTGAAGAAGATGCCCACTTGGCAATGTCTCACGAGCCATAACTATCAGTACATAACTCCATACTGATTATAGACGAAGGTTTCAGCCACATTTATCTCCACATGGCTCCCTAAATTAAAGTTGGCCTAAGATACATCCCTGAATTGAAGCTGTCCTAATTGAAGCATACCTTAAATTATAGTAATTACAAAATCTAAATTAATTCTGAACGTAAATTTATATAATCCAAATTTAAGTTCATATTCCTCCTTTCTTCCTCAACTTCTTAAGAAACTTGACCTCGGATTGGCATTATCTTTTAGACATAATTGAACTTCGTATGGCTGCAGAAGAATGAAATCTCGATTGTAGGGCTAGGCATGATCTTTTAGAAGTTGAAAGATTTGGAGCTAGATCCCCATCTTTTCATGGGTAACATTAAAGCCATTAAAGCTAGAAGGAATTATAAAGTTAATATGTTAAATCTCTTTCAGATACTTTAAAAGTAGTACATAATTGTACTTCATATGGCTGCAGAAGGCTCCGATGTTAGCTTTATTCTTTAAACGGCGGATTTACAGACAATGTTGAGCGAGCACTCTTCATCAATAATAATCTTGCAAATTCCACCCCACGCACACCAAAGCCTTGCATAGAAAAGAGTCAAAAGACTAGGACCCTCGGAATCATCATACTTTAATAACTCTGGAAGAAAGATATCCAATGTTCTAAAAATCGCTAGGCGCTCCTAGGTCGGCGAGGGGGGGCCTAGCGCCTAGAGGATTAATCGGGGATTAATCGGTCAAACGATTTTTTATTAAAAATATTATTTTAAATAACATAATACTAACAAAATATAATATACCTTTCAAATTAACATTAATTGTCCAACATCCAACCAATAAAACATGCATTCTAGAAAAAGTTCAAATTTTAAAAACATAAATAAATAAAATTAGCAAAAGAAAAGTAAATAGGGGTGAAATTATAAATAACTAAAAAATATATAGGGTGAAAATAATAATAATAAAACTTAATAAAACAAACCCAAATGAAATATATATCATCTCTTTCCCCGTAAAACCCAGCCCCCATTCCGCAGCAACTATCGAAATAAAACCCTAGCTCTCGTCGACATCTTCTCAGCCCCAACCTATCTCACTCTCGACGACTTCACACCATCGACGACTTCACAGGTTCGCTACTCTCTCTCTGTCTATCTCCGTCTCTCTCTATCTCAATCTCGTTCTCTCCTCCACGACTCAGCCACAACCAACGGGAAAATCGGCGCCATTACCAAAAATCGGCGCCTAATCACTCCGGCGCCTAAACACAGACGACTAGCCCTAGGCCGGGCGGGAGAGGACCGATTTCCGCCTAAGCGCCGCCTAGGCGCGATTTTTAGAACACTGAAGATATCCCTCCTTCCTTAAAAGAAAAGATATTATTGGTGGGCTTTTTTCTTTTTATATGTTTGGCTAGTATAATGGTTTGGGTGTTTTCTGGAATCTGGACTACTTCAGGGCCACCAGGGTTTTTAGAAGATAAGTGGGATTGTTTCTGGGTAAGATTATAAATCTGGGGAGGCAAGACTTTGAAAAGGTTGGGCATTTTCTAAGGGACATGAATTTGAATTGTATGTAATTTATGTTCAGAATTAAATTAGATTTAGTAACCAATATAATTTAAAGTAAGTTGTGATTTAGGGATTCAATAGGACAAGCTTTAATTCAGAGAATTATCTTAGGCTGGCTTTAATTTAGTGATTCATAAAGCTCTATATGTGACTCGAACCTTCATTTGTAATCGGACTGGAGTTATGAATTCAGTGTCTTGGCTTGTAAGCCATTGCCAAGTTGCCATCTTCTTCCAACCTGCCCCCCCCCCCCCCCCCCCCAAAAAAAAAAAACAACACACAAAAAACCCCTCTTTCCTCCCCTTTTTTCCTTTATTCTCCTGTTCTATTCTTATTATGCTTCAGGCTTCCAAAACAAAGTCATTCATGAACTGGGGAGTCGAAGACATCAAGTACAACTGGAGAAAGCTATAATTATTTTGAATAGAGCTGATATGTTCTATTTGTTTTATGAAAGAACTGGTTGAGTTGATTTCTACTTTTCAGTTTAGGATGTACCAGTTGTGGACATCTTGTCCTTGTTCACCTCATACATATCATCTGTTTAGTGATAGTATTTTGTTTCTTATCCCAAAAAAAAAACCTTATCCTTTTTTTAAATTAGCTTTTCTTCAGGACCAATGACTACTTCCGGGAAAGTGGGCAATGGAATTGTTAGGTTCTTAATCACATCCTTTCTTTGGATTCCCCCCTTTCAACAATTTTGGCAAATAGCACCCAAGCAGGAAAGGAAAATAGCAAGAGCTATTATGGCAAAACCAAGTGACTACATAGTTCAATCTCATTACCTACGTCGTTCAGCTAGGAAAAGAGTTAATTGCCAAAAAAAAAATCTTACGAAACTAAAAATATATTAATGGACAAAAATGACCTATATCCAGTTGCTAACCTCTCTCAGTCTCCTCGCCAGTCAGTTAACTCGCTCAGCGGAGCATATAGCTTTGCCAATTGTTCCTCAGCTTCAATATCATTGACTACACCCCGGCATCTTGAGGAGCCACAGTAACAACCAAGTCTCTCATCAGTTGAAAAAAATCTGCAATATTAAAAAGTAGGCAAGAAATTTAATATCACAGTAATGGAGAAAACAATATTGTGCTTGTTAGTCAGAGAAACACACCTGTAGTCATATGTCAGTTCTTCCCATTCTTTAATATCTCTTTTGGCAAATATGATTATGTGCTCATCACCATTGACACTTATAACTCTTGAATAGCAATTTGGCTGCACGAAAACCAAAGAAAAACAACTAAATTGACAGTGGAAACAAGGCAAATATATGGGATGCAAAAATCCAACAAAACCAATTAAGAGAAATAGAAAAGGGAGGGAGGGAGGGAGGGGGTGGTTTGGGCTGGGGCGGTCAAATGAAATCTCAAGAGTTAGTTGTGAACTGTAATATAAAACCAATAAAATGAAAGAGGTCAAATTATTGGGTAGTGTTACACGTTGTCAAGATGAACATGTCGCTAAAACAACTATAAAAATACTCGAAAATTTATTCACATCTGAGACAAACATCAAATCATGCACATTGGTCGATGCACAAATAACAAATAGAATCTTCATAAAGTTACAACAGCATAGATCAATGTATTGGCTTCTATTAAAGGAAAGTATCTACTGTCCATGTCCGCTACAGTTCATATATGATGCAACAGCAAAAAAAACCTCACTTCACCATATGGCCAAAAGCATATCCTGTTTTACTATTCCTTCTCTACACAAACCTAAAACTAGAGAGCATCGTGCATGTAAACCCACCTGCCCTCAAATAAACAACCTTTGGTGCTTGTAGCACAAATTCCTCAATAAGACATGACCAACATACCAAACATTAGCATAATCAGGGTTTTAGTTCTTTCAATTAACATATAATTAGTAAGCATAATTTAATAATAGCTATACTTAAGCTTTTACATTTCAAATAGCCATATGAAACTCTAAAGGTGAAAATACGTATTATTAAAACTAGGAAAATAATTTGTCATAGATATTCCATGCTAATTCATTCGTTTGCATTACAAGAAATTACGAGTTTCACGTTCAATGATATGACATCAGGTTTTTATAGTCATAGGAAAACATTTGTTGTTTACATAATACTAAATATATTGAAAATATATATGTTTGTCGAACTACAGTCAACGAGTCCATGCCCTACAATTTTAGGCTTTTTCGTGTCTGTGTCACTGCAGTATCACATATTCTATCCGTGAGTCATGATCATGCTTCATTAGAGGATATACTTCAATCACAAAGAAACTAATCACCCACTTTTAAGTAAAATAAGAATTATACCAAGCATATATATATATAGACAGAGACAGAGAGAGAGATTCATCACTCAAGGAACAAACTTAATAAACTAAAATAGCAACAGAAAAATACATACCTCACAAGAGTGATTAATCAAATGTGCAATGCTTCCTGCCCTTGTGGCATCAATGACGCGCTCATCATCAATTCGGAACATGTATGTCCCAGCACCCTGCATTCAGAAAGATGTTAAAACGTGCTTCAGTTGAAGATCTTTTTTCTTCTTAAGCAAACCAATCCAACGTATGTGACAACTATTTAACAATCCCTTCCTAATGGATCTTCACACAATTGGCTTTAGCTTGCATAATCTCTCTTTTTGTTCAAATGAAATGAGAATCTGTGCATCATAGTCTTCTAATTTCGGATGTCCAGAATGGAATGCGATGATTTGGGACAGAGGGACTAATATTCTAGGTGGAGACCTGTTAACCCATCTTTTGCATTTCCTTCCCTCTATTATAAAACCATTGGTTCACATCAAAAGAAAATTGAATACATATTCCTTTCCAGAAAAATATATTTCATTGATAATGAAAGAGAAGAAATACAAGAGCAGCCAAGAGGATAAGATGTCCTAAGATGTGACTCTACACCAAAAAATGAATGCATGCTGGTCTAGAATTAATGAATTATTGGAGGATCTCTGATCCTCTTTCACTTGTTGGTCCTGTCTTTTCATTTTAGAGCAACTTCTTTCATCGAAAAGGAAAAGAGAATAGCAAGTATACTCAAACTCTTTTGTTCTTTCAGTTCTTCTCATCCTCTTTCTCTCTCCATCCCTACTTCCCAATTCCATTGTCATGTAAAACAATCAAGCTTTTAAGTATGTTTCATGGTGGTCAAGATCATGGGCTTCACCATAGTAAATAATGCGAGCCACACAAATGATCCACTGCTCTAATGGAAGTAAACTTCAATAGTGAAAACACAATATCTGGTGTGATGTGCTTACCACTAATGAATTGTATATCAAGTGTTCTCTTCTGTCAGCTATACGAGGTCTAACAAGTTCACCCGTATACTCAATCACCTACAGCAGAAAAAAGGCATATTAAAAATTTGAGAAGTGGCAAATTTAAGAAGAAACCAAAATTTGATAGTATTTAGTCTACCATATCTCCTGCTCGATGTGGTTGTTTAGCAAATATCCCAAATCCATGTATCCCAGATTTCCCTGAAGACAATAACATTACGAAAGTATCAGATACAGTTTGAATATTAGCAACTAGTAATGACGCTTGTTCACAAAAAAGAATTATAGGAATTACATCACTTACATTTTCTACTATGGAAATGCAAAGAGAAATATCACAAGTATACTATACACACTCAAGGGTCATGTCATAATGAAGCTCTTACTTCTCTCAACAGGGTAAGAGATAAATGAATGGGAGCCTATCCAAGAACATAATTTAATACTCAAAAAATCCTCAACATGCACAAACACGCAGGTTAATATTCTACATCCATTGGAAAGCTGACACAACAATGAAACGGAAAATCATTAAAGACTAGTAGTTATCAAACATAAACCAGTCGCAAAAAACTTGTGGGGAGGTACTGAAAGATGTTGCTAGAGAATTCATTCAATACAGAATTGGGAATGGTAAGGATGTGCGGGTTCAATTTGACGATTGGCACAGTCTTGGTCCTTCAGTGCAAAAATGGAGGTGTTCATTGATTCTGCTGGTTCGAAGTTATCTAGAGCTATCTCTTCTGATCTGATTCAAGTTGTTAATCTCTCGCCCAGCTATATGCCTGGTATTCATAGGTGTGATGAAGCTAGATGGGTACTGTCTCCTGAATTTTCTGTTAAAGCTGTAAGGGATAAACTTAGAAGAGGGGTACTGTTGTAGATTGATCTCACTTGGTTTGGCATAAGGATTCTATTCCCAGGTGCAGCTTCATTGTCTGGCTCACTTGTAGAGATAGTTTGCGAACTAGGGACAGATTGGTAAGATGGGGTGTTATTTATTGTTGCAATTGTGTGTTGTGTGGGGAAGCTGAAGAATCTAGGGATCATCTGTTCTTTCAATGTGTTTTTTCCAGAACTGTACAGTGCAGGATAAGCTTTTAACATTTCAGTCTACAGTCTTTGGCTTGAGAGAAATAGAAAGATCTTTGCTGGTAGTGTAAGAACTGGGTATTGTGAAAGAGATTGAAAATTATGTAATAGCTAAATCATGGAAGTGGTCTGTTAAGAGGAGTTATATCAACTGGTTAGTGTGCAAAAATTGGGGATTGGATGAAATAATAATGATGTAATGTGGTGTATTTGGAGACAAAAATAAATAAGTATCCCATCAAAAAAAAAAAGGTGGTTCTTCGTAGGTGACAAAAGAAATGCAAAACATTATGGAGGTGTAGTTGCATGGCTGTGATGTGGTGTATTTGGAGAGAGAGAAATAAGAGAGTCTTTGAAGAAGCTGAAGAAGAATTAGAGAAGACTTGGGACAGAATCAAGAATCTGGCTTCACTTTGGGCATTTTCCTCGAAGAATTTTGGAATCTTGACTATATCAGAGATTGCTAGGGACTGGGGTTTGGCTATGCAGTAGTTTTATTTAGGTTTCAGAGGTTCGCCTAGTGCCTAGGAGTCTGATTGTAGTTGTTAGTGGCTAGGGCTTGTTTTTTGGGCATGGGGTCAGTTTTGAAATGTAGAGGGCTTTCAGTCTGTTTTGTGCTTGTGCTTGTTTCTTTTTTGTTTTTTGTTTTCTGATGTGCTTGGCTGTGGATCCCTCATTCACTTCCAGCCCCGTTGCTTGTATTTGATTTTGCCAATCAATATAAGCTTTGTTTACGATCAAAAAAAAATAATGATGTAATGTCTTGGGTGTGCAAGAATACTTTACCAAAAAAAGGAAAAACAAGTAGCCAAAAGTAGTTCATAGAGGTCCAACGGTTCAAAATTTGGGCGAGGGATCAAAAGTTGTTTCCGTGCTTCTACACTTGATTGAAAAATGAATAATGGTATCATATTAGTAAAAAGGTCAGAAGTTAGCATAATCTAAAACTACAAGAGGATGGAATGGCATAGTAAAGCACAGAAGATTGCACAAGAGAGGGATGCATGTCAACGAAGTATTGTCCCAACTACTTCATGATAGCTAACACCTTTCGGCAGATCTCCATCTCCTCCTTAGTAAGAATAAAACATCCAAGGAAATTGACGAAGCGTTTAGGGATGTCAGAATAAAAAAGAAACAATTGTCGAAGCGCATCAAGGAAATTGACGAGGAAGAGGCTAGGGGAAGCTGGGGTCGACAAAAAAGCAGAAAAAAACCAATTGAAATTGGAATTCGAGAGTCTTTTATTAAAGGTGAAGATATCATGGAACCAAAAAGCTAGAATAAAAGGTGCAATTGAATGGGATGCAAACTCGAAGCTCTTCCATAGGGTTGTCAATCAAAAGAAGACCGATAAGTTCATAAGCAAGCTCGAGAGAGAAGATGAGTCGGTGGTAAGTATAGAACAAGAAATTGAGAGTGAGTTGGTGAATTTTTTTAAGCGGCTGTATACAAAGAAGCAAAGAACACATGTGGGATTTGGGAGGTTAAATTGGAACCCCATTAGATCCGAGAGCAAGGTTTGGTTGGAGATGCCTTTTGTAGAGAAAGAGGTGAAAGCGGCAATTGATTCGTGTGAAGGAAGCAAAGCTCCGGGGCTGGATGGGTACACAATGGAAGTTTTCAAGAAATGTTGGGCAGTTTTAAAGGAGGATATTATAAAGGTGATGAAGGAATTTTTTCGAGAATGGAGTGGTCAGCGCTTGTACAAATTCTACTTACATTTGCCTAATTCCGAAGAAGATAGCATCATTCAAGCTCAAAGACTATCAGCCTATTAGTCTTGTCACTAGCCTCTACAAGATTTTAGCTAAGGTTTTATCCTTGAGCTTACGTAAAGTGTTGTGTGAGACGGTTGGCATGGCTCATTGTGCGTTTGTCAAGGATAGGCAAATACTTGATTTGGCACTCATTGCTAATGAAAGAGTGGAAGAATATAGGGAGATGAAGAAATGAGTCGTTTTGAAGATCGATTTTGAGAAGCCATACGATCACATAGAGTGGGATTTTGTGGACCATGTTCTTGAACATAAGGGTTTTGGAGAGAGATGGAGGAAATGGATTAAAGGATGTTTGTTGACGGTGAATTTTTCAGTAATGATGAATGGGAAACCAAGAGGGAATTTCATAAGTTCGAGAGGGTTACGACAAGGTGATCCATTATCACCTTTCTTATTTGTTATAGTTGCGGATGTGTTCAATTTGTTGGTGGAAAGGGCAAAGACAAGAGGGCTTATTAAAGGGTTTTCAATCTGTAGGGAGCATGTAAGTTTGTCTCATCTTCAATTTGCTGATGATACGATCTTTTTCCTCTCAAATGATGAACATAAAATTGGTAACTTAATGGGAATTCTTGATATTTTTGGGTATGCATAGGGATTGAAGATCAATTTGTCCAAGACGGAAGTCGTGGGAATTAATGTAGGTGATGGTGAGATGGGGAACCTTGCTGAGAGAATTGGGTGTGTAGTTGGTAGTTGGCCAATGTCCTATTTAGGACTTCCTTTGGGTGACAATCCGAGGAAAGTCAGTTTTTGGAATCTGCTGATAGATAAGGTTACTAAAAGGCTTAAAGGGTGGTTCAAGGGATGTCTATTTAAAGGAGGGAAGTTGACCCTTATTCAATCGGTTCTTGATAGTATACCTACATACTTTCTTTCATTGTTCAAGATCCCGATTTCAGTGGCTAAGTTTATCGAAAAATTAATGAGATGCTTTTTGTGGGAAGGAATGGATAAAAGAAAAACAAATCATTTAATTGATTGGGAAACAGTGTCCAAATGCAAAAGAGATGGGAGGGCTTGGCATTGGGAATTTGATCAAAAGAAACGAAGCATTGCTTGGCAAATGGCTTTGGAGATTTCCAAAAGAACATAGTGCTTTTTGGCACCGTATTATTATAAGCAAATACGGAGTACTTGAGAATGGTTGGGATGCGAATAAAGTAAGCAGGGGTACTTTCAAAAACCTTTGGAAGGCGATTGCAAATGGGATGGAGACCTTCTTGGCTAATGTGAATTATCGAGTTAGCAATGGGTCGAGAACAAAACTCTAGTTGGATAGATGGGTTGGTGATATGGTTTTAAAGGATCATTTCCCGGACTGTTTAGAGTAGTGCAGAATCCGAGGGCTATGGTTGCTGATAATCTCTCTTGGGATTCTACCCAACGTCATTCATGGAATGTGATGTTGCGAAGAAATGTCACAAAAACAAAGGAGTATACTATGTTCTAAAAATCGTGAATCGGAAATCGATCAGCAAGGTGGGGAGTGGGGATTTTTTATTTTATCGGGGATTTATAGGGGATAAATCGGAAAAAATCGGATATGCATTGTTCACCTATAAATAATATTTTAAATAATATATTATATAACAATATGCTAAATAAAACATAATAGTAGCAAAATAGTCATTAATAGAGTAAAATGCTAAATAAAAATAACTTAGGGTTCATTGTAAACATTAAAAAAAAGTTTCTCGCCTATTTACAAGTCACCTATTTACTAGACCAGTTAGTAATTTTGTAAATTGCAATATACACAAGGGTAATTAGGTCATTCACCCCTTATTAAAATTAAAACCCTACCCCTCTCTTTCTCATACCACATAACGACTCCCACACAGCCGCCATCTTCATCTCCTTCTTCCATCTCTCTTCATCTTCTTTCACTTTGCCCCTTTCTCTCTCTCTCTCTCTTTCTCGTTCTCGTGTTTTGTTCTTCGGCTTCTTCCGAGTTCCACCATCATTGCTTTGAGCCTTCGATCGTTGTTGGTCATTGAAGCTCTCTCTCTCTCTCTCTGTTTCGAGGTCGAGTGAAGGAGTGAAGGAGAGAGGCGAGGTCGAGTGAAGGAGAGAGGCGAAGTCGAGTGAAGGTCGATTTCTTCCTAGCCCGATTTTTTCAGCCGATCAGGCATAATCGTATCGGGGCATAGCCGATTTCCAATTAATCGGCGATTTTTAGAACACTGGAGTATAGGGCTCTGTTAGAAAGGTTACATAGTGTTGAAGTGTCTCATGATGAAGAGGATAGTAGAGTTTGGGGAGGAAATAGAAATGGATTGTTCTCGGTGAAGTCTTTTTGATGTAGGTTATCTCTTTGTTCCAGTGGATATGATTTGAAAATCAGGCATTCCTCCTAAAGTTCGTGTTTTGGCCTTGTTAACTGCATTAAGGAAAGTCAACACAGCAAATTTAATTCAATCCAGAAGGCCTTTTATGCATCTATCCCCTTCATGGTGTGTGTTGTGCAAGCAGGACAGAGAGAACATTGATCATTTGTTATTACACTGTTCTTTTGCTCAGGGAATCTGGAACAAGGTCTGAAAGGAATTCGACTTGATTGCAGTATTTCCGGGTTCTTGGTATGATCTGCTTACTATCAAGTGGTTCTTCATAGGTGACAAAAAGAAATGCAAAACATTATGGAGGTGTAGTTGCATGGCCGTGATGCGGTGTATTTGGAGAGAGAAATAAGAGAATTTTTGAAGAAACTGAAGAAGAATTAAAAAAGACTTTGGACAGAATCAAGAATCTGGCTTCACTCTGGGCATTTTCTTCGAAGAATTTTGGAATCTTGACTATATCAGAGATTGCTAGGGATTGGGGTTTGGCTATGCAGTAGCCCTATTCAGGGTTTAGAGGTTTGCCTAGTGCCTAGGAGTATGATTGTTGTGGTTAGGGGATAGTGATTGTTTTTTGGGTAAGGGGTCAGTTTTGATTTGTAGTAGGGCTTTTTGTCTGTTTTGTGATTGTGATGATGGGGCTGTTTCTTTTTTGTTTTTTGTTTTTGTTTTTGTTTTTGTTTTCTGGTGTGTTTGGTGGTGGATTTCTCATCCACTTCCAGCCCCTTCGCTTGTATATGCTTTTGCCAATCAATATAAGCTTTGTTTCTAATCAAAAAAAAAAAAGAATAAAACACCCAATGCTTTCCTACTAGGCAGAAAACCAAACAGAAGAATCAACTAATACTGAACTGAAGCAGGGGGAAGTACGTAAGGAGGACAATAAGCACTCAATAATTCAATGTACATGAAAAGAAAACCAGAGTCAATGCAAAATTGCTCTCTGGCCCTGTGCGATGAATTCTACTCCAGGAATATCGGGCAACTATAACCACCTTTGCAAATAGCAAGCTATGAGACAAATTAACATTTACAAATGAATAAAAATTCACCCAAATTCAAGCGTATGGCACACAAAATTGGCATAACTAGATTTTCAAATGGAAGTGGACTAAAGGTGAGCTTCGAAGAGAGGAACTGAACTATGTCCCTTCCCTTTTCTCTTTTAGTTCCAAAAGATACCTTGGCGGACTCTGTAGTGTAGCCACAAAAATAAGATTCATGATCGTGTTTAACTATCTAGTCAAGATGTGTGTGAAGCTACACAGAGTGGAGTAGGTAATGGTGCTCATAATGATTGAGAAATCAAAAAGAAATGGGAGCTAGCAGTCCATAATGGATGTTGCAAGGGTTTGGTGCCAGGGGTCTGTAGGGTGCGTAGCACTGACCTTGTAATAGTGGCGGGTCCATAATTAGCATATTCTTTTACTGCAAATGAGAGCAATTCCTTTGCAGAGTTAAAACTGCTAAGCACAGAAACTCACTCAAATGCCTAATCGAAAGCTGGTGTGGCACTTTTCCAAAGAAAACAATTAGACCATTCCTTGCAAATTCCCAATAGTACAGAATGGGGGCACCTTTTCCATGTCATTGTGGATGACTAAAAATAATAGAAAATATTACCCATGATTTATAAAAAGCCCAGAGTTTCCATCTTTGTTTAAATCTAAAACAATTTGTTATCAAATTTTGAGAATTGATAGCTACAGAATATTTTTCCATCTTAGTTTAAATCTAAAACAAATTGTTGTCGAATTTTGAGAATTGATAGCTACAGAATACCTTCTTTTTTTTAAGGGAATGTCCAAGTCTCTTCCTTGTTTTGTGAACTATTATTACACATGTTACCTACAAGTGAAAGAAGCGGAGTGGGATGAACCCACAACTGCCAAGTGAAGGTCACAGCCAATGCAACTTGAGCTACAGCTCTTGGGCAACAGAATATTTTGTTTGGAGAAAAGCAAAACCGCATTTATGATGATTATGTTGCTCATGATGTTGAACAAGATCACTAAAGCAAAATGCTGTTGCAACAGCAGACATCATAAGAAGAAAAAGATTAAGTGAACTACTATTACACATGTAAACCTGAAGAGAAAAATAATGCTTACCAAATGCAAGTCTGCTCCTAAAGGTTTTCCTCATATATCTGTATTTCTCAGCCATAGAGACGATGGTCTTACAAGCATCGAGTTCAGAGTTTGATAGCTTTCCAAGGATAAAAGACGATCGAGGTTCGTCAAGTGTATTATTGGAAGAAAGTGTATTTCCCAAGGGCCCGTGTTGGCAGTAGCCACCAACCAAGTATGGTCTGTTCTCAACAAATAACCGCTTCAAGGATGCAGCAGCAAGGGCTTCAGGTTCTTTCCTTCCTCGTCTCCCAAAATAATTGTAAGGCTCTATACAAATATAAAAAACAAATACCAAAAATGAAGATATTATAATTAGAGTAAAAGCACGTGTACAATATTAAATTGAATCTCAGAAGTCACAAATTTGACACAATAAAGCAGTAGTTACATGGTATCAACTAGATGTGCATACAACACTGAAATATAGTCTAACATAACAGAATTGGCACAAAGGAAAAAAAAAGGCCCAAAACTTGGTATGTAAACAACTGATATCATGTAAACATTTTTTAATGTGCAATTCATGACCAAAATTTAACCATTTAACGCGGACAATAAAAGGAGGAGGATTGGGGAAGGTATTGTTATCAACATTCTGTGGCCTTTAATCTTGTGAGTGACTACTGACAATTTTATGGTTTTAGAGTAGTACAGCTTGAACTTTCTACACTAAACTATTTATATACATATATAATCAAAATTTAAAGAAAATGTAACTTTACGGTCCTCAGCAACAGCAATTATCCGATCGAACTAACATGTGTCACTTTTACTTCTACACTCATATGAGGACAGCACAATTATCAGAGTATTTTCAGGCAAGGTCAGTGTAAAAAGGGAAAAGACTAAAGAGTAAAGAATAATGCCGAGAACTTTGAATAACGCAGAGTATATAAATAATGCCTATATTAGAAAAGGAAAAGGAAAAAAATAAACAGATGAAAAAGAATACCCCCCAGTAATTCAGGAAGACCTACAAGTCATCAGACTATTAACTGAGAGAGAGAGAGAGAGAGAAGTGTAGGGGGAATAATGGGCATTCAAATTTGAAATTGAAACTGTATTTATGTTTAGGATTAGATTATGGTTGCAATTATTGTAATTAGGATGCTTAGGTTATTGGTATTTGTTCCATACCTCAAAAAAGAAGGGATTAATAGGTGAGGGAATTAAGGGACTTAGATTCGTTTCCTCGTTTAATTGAGAGTTAACCTATATAAACAGGACAAACTTATTGTAGTAGTCAGCTAGGATTTGAAATTTTGAATTGAGATTATCGAATGTGTTTTTCTCCTTCATGCTGCCCTTTCTTCATCTATTCTCTTCTTCGGTACCTGTTACTGGGAGAGTAGTAGCGATTTTAATTTGCTTTTAGTTACATATTAGTAGGTAGTTATAGATTATGTTAGTAGTGAGTGTAGTTAGTGGGTCAAGTAAAAGTCTATATATATTTATTTATCTAATGTCTTGTAAATAACGTAGAAAATAATATTGCAAGTGAAATAGAGGTTTTCGCAACCCAAAAGCAATATTTAGTTTCCTTTTTTCTGATTTTCTGCAAGTGTTTCATTCCAAAATAATAACACAATTGAGAAGCAATACATTAGTATTATTTCTTCTGATAGAAAACAAATTAGTATTATATTGTCGAGGAAATACTGAAAATTTGACAACTCACCGCCACGAGCACAGCCAGATGGGTTAGGTGGAGGAGAGTAGTCTGAACATTGACTTGCAATTTGTTCATCAACAACAACCAAACGCTCGTTAGATGATGCCGGCCTATGCTTCTTACAAAAGGAAAGCAGGCGGATGCACTGGTTCTCCTCATCCTCGTCAACAGGAATCAGATGTAGTCTGTCCTCATCCTCAAGCTACATATAAAAATAGCTTATTAGTCACCAACTGAAACATGAAACAAATAGACGTCGTATAATTCTACAGTATCTCTATAAAAAAAATTCCATTAATACACGCAGGAAAAGAGAAGAGGGAAACAAAGTACCTCAGCACAAAAGCCAGCTGCGCGTGCACAAAGAGGATGATATGCTACATAACAATTATTGTTTGAACACTGTAATTGACAACACAATTTCACCATATAACAAAATCAGAACTTGAAAAAAGATAAACATTGATTTTTAAAAACACAACAAATAACCCAAGGGGTTGCCACAGCGGAAAGGGCGAACTTGGACTGTGTGGGTAGGCTCACGGTCTCAGGTTCGATTCCCCGCTGCGTAAAATCTATCTTGGGCCACTGGGGGCGTCTCCTGGTCAAGCAACCAGAGCCTCATGGGATTGGGGGGGGTGGGGCCCTATACCCATGGTTATCAAAAAAAAAAAAAAAAACAAAGTACAAGTGATTTCCATCCATGTAATTATGGAGATCCCACCATCTAGTTTGTATGCCCAGTTCTACTAAGTGCTAATTACAAGAGCTTGACTATAATTAATTTCCCAAGGCAACATTTCGTTTGAGAATAACAAGAGAAAAAATTGTCCCAAAGATGATTAGGGGAAAAAAGGCATTCTTGCATAGAACGGGAATGTTATGATGATTTCATTCTCTAAACTGAGCGAATAGTGAAAAAGAAAAAAAAAACTTTTGTTGAGGAATTGATCCATAACAAGATAGGATTGGTGAACCAAAATTACGAAGCCATGTCCAAGTACATAAGATTTGATCTTTGATACCTTTTCTCCTGAATAAAGAACATAATATTACAAACATGGAACCATCTCCAGTCACCTTCTGGACCCGAACAGACTGCTCGAGTAGATGATGCAAATTAGTCTCGATGAAACTGTGAAACTCTCTCTCTCAAAATCTTAAGTTGTTAGGTGTGATCCACCAATATATATCAAGCTCTCCAACACTCCCCCCTCACATATAGACCTATCAACGGATCAGATTTGAACCAAATCATCTTGTATTCAATTCTCATCCATTATTTCCAAATTTATTACCAAACAGATATTGATTTATATATCCAACCTGATCCAAAAATCAAAGAATTATTGGCCACAAAATGACTATAACCAGATTTTATTGACAGACAAAAAATTGCACAGTTTTTGATTTATTATATTTATAAATGTGCAAGGAACTAAGGATATTTATATAAGCAGATGCATATAAAAATGTTTAAAAGGATATTAAATTTATAAATGTGCAAGGAACTAAGGATATTTATATATGCAGATGCATATATAAATGTTAAAATGTTTATTATATTTATAAATGTGCAAGGAACTAAGGATATTTATATGCATATATAAATATCCTTAGTTCCTTGCACGTTTATAAATATAATAAATCGATATTTTTAAATGTTTATTATAGATGCAGATATAAATGTTTAAACGGATCGGGTCACAAATGGATCAGGTTTGGACTGGATTCGGGCAGAAATCCAGTCCATTGACGGGCTACTCGCGATCAAACCGAACAGTTTTGAACAACCATCCATGCATTAGAAATGTGCAAAAGCAATATTCTGGATGAGGCTCTCTTGAGTTGGGTTCAATTTTTCATATTCTTCATCTTTCTATCCATTGTTTTTAGTTTGGGATATTGATTGGCGTCAGATGTTGCAAGTATATAGCTAATGCATACACCAAAATAGTGGAAAGTACCATCATACAGAAGATACCAAATAGGAAAAACGACTTAGAAACAATCAGTAAGATATTAAGTGATATAAGGAAACTTGCCTGGATACAAGCTCCATAAGAAACACCACAAATGCTGCATAAAAGCTTCCAGCGATCCTACATGAAACAGGAAACTGAAAGGTTACAATATTTATGAATATACGTAGATAGATATACGTATATTCACACATACACAAACATAAGCTTTGCATGACCTAGAAAAATCTAAAATATCTGTTACAGTTGTAGCTCCACTTTACCTTCCCCTTTCCCTTTCCCCCAGAGGAAAGAGATTGTTGTGGTTCAAATGATTTACAGTGTCAGTTATATAAGTGATAGTTAGAGGGGACCATTAAGGAAACACTTAAGAGAATCCTTTTGAGGAAAAATAAATGCATAAAATAAAAGTAGTTACCTTATTGATTCTACTCAGCCCATCAATTGGCTCCATCTTCTTGACATCAGATAAGCAAGTCTCTGAAAAATAGCATAAAGTTTTAGCATAAAATGGAATATTCGATGGAAGACAAAAAATGTCAGTCTTGAGTCAGAAACCTGGTATCCATATGGCACAAGCAAGATGAGCCCAGCGCCCATCTGTTGTAGGCTTCATAGCACCTCCTAGAAAAATAGCCAATTGATATATTCAATCATGCACATCTCATGCTTCCAATATAAACATTAAAAAGGCTATTATAAAGGTTATTGGACTCCAAATAAGTACTCTTAACACACCAAAAAGATCTTTAATGACACTTTACGCATCATTGGAATTTTTTAATGCATTGAGGACATTGTTTGGAGTGCCAGAGTACTCATTTGGATTACTAATAGCGATAACCAAAACAAACTATATAAAAACTAGTAAAGCATAAGTACCTATAAGAGGGCAAAGGCAGCAGGGTGGGGGAAACTCAGGCGCCCCAGGACGGCATAAGTTGCATAACCAAAGTTTCCCATCGACTGGCTCAAATTCTCCATAGCATCTAGCGTGAACCTGAGTAACCAATGCTACCAGTTAAACAACGGAAGTGGATAAAAAGAGGTACAAAAATACCCATAATGGCAGAGGCACTTGTAAGAAAGAAATGAAAGTAGAAACGGGGGACTGTGGAGAGACAAGAATGCATGAAAGTTCACAGGATTCAACTCCAAATACGAATATTCGTAATCAATTTTGAGGAATTACATCACTTAGACAAAAAAACCCTAATCACAAACAAAGGCTCCTCCATTGACCAGAACACACATTTTTACAAACAATTACTGATTTTGCATATGATAATCATGCTCTATTATATTAACGGTTGCCATTGTTACAATAATGTATTGTAACTATCATCCGACCTGAATTATTTCTCAAAGCTTTGGACTAATATCTAACAGCTTTTATTAATAGGGCCAAAATGTAAATACTTTGTACAAGAGGGACCTATATGACTAGGAGTATTCTACCTCTTAAATATAGCCATAGAAGAAATCAATTTTCTCAATAATGGCCCAGAAGGTTGTGTATGGCAATACAGGAAAATGGTCTAAGAACTCCACAAAAAATAGGACACTCAAATGCCATTGTATGAGTAAAGATAATAGTGAAAGTTTATTTATAAACCAAACTCTGCACATATATAACCCAAGTTCCCAAATAAATGCACAAGTTATAACTTATAACAAAACACTAGATTTCAAGAGAAAAACCTCACCATCATTCTGCATTTATCACACTGCAGAAACAGATTATTCTCGTACTCCTGAAAGAAGGAAAACTAGAATTAGCATATTCTTAAGAGCCTGCATGTCAAAATTAAGACTGAAACATGAAGAGAACACGTGGTGGAGCAAGCAGTAACAATCGCTCCTGATGAATGAGAATTTTATAAAGGAGAAAAAAAAAGATATGAAGTGAGTGACTTCATAAGTATTCAAGCAGCACAGGAAGCAGAGGAGACAACTAATTTTGTTTTAATACAAGAGGACCAAGTAAGAAATAGATGCAAAAAAATGACTTTAACCTCATCCATATGGCAAACATTGCACTTATCGAGGTCTTTCCATTTAACATGAACGGGTCTGTAACCAACAGGCAGGTCCTGATATCTTCCAGATGTCAACTTAAATAGTTTTGAGGCATGTTTCGAGCTCGATAACTCCTGTCAATACCATGGACAGTAATTTTAGACTCGAAAAATACAATATATTTGAGAAGCATAGAGATATATGTAGCAGAAAAGGACAAACAAAAAGGAATGATACAACTTCGAAATAATCTGTACACAGTTGAGAAATATTTACCTGTATAAGTTTCAAAACTTCAGGATGAGAGAAACCAAACATGTCAGAACCAGATTTTTTTCTGGACGCATCAGCAGATCTTAAACCATCAGGAGTACTGACTTGCATCTTCCTTATCCTTTTGTAAATTTTGTCCCAGCAGGCAGAAGGAGTGGATCCTTTGAACTGCAAAAGGAAACTTATCACTAAAAGGACAATAATGCACTCCACAACTTACGACGTAAGCCACTGCATTATAAAATTAGAAATAGAAACAATTGGAAGAGAAGAACCAAACAGGAAGGTGTATTCAACAATTTCGTAACAGGAGATCAAAGTTTGAGTAAGTGAAAAGTTAGCTGAAAAGAAATTCGTATCTTCGAGAAAGTAGGGAATACTGGGAAAAACATAGATGAATGTAAAACAACTAATTTTGCGCACACACAAATAGGTTCTCTGTCGTTTAACTCAACTCGCACAAGTTTCATGGATGTTTGATGTTTTAAACATCATATTCCCCTGATGTTTGAATAATTCCCCAGCCTTTTTATGGTGCGGCAAAAGTATATCTCGTTTACTATTCAGTTTTGGCACTAAAATAGCTACTGCAGTTAGGGTCCGTCCAATAAAAAGTTGGAAAATAATTGAAAACACTTAGTTTTTTTCAGAAGTTGGAAAAAGAGGTGAGTAATTTGGTGAACTATTGTCCATCTTTTCTTTATTTTCATTGGAAAAAATTTCTTACACGCCATCCGAAGGGAAAAATTTCAGGGAAAATAAGTAATGATGGAGAACATTTCGCCATCATTGTCAATAACATCAATCCTTCTTTTACAAAGTCTTACAATCACAAAGATGACTCACTAACAAGTAATATATCAGTGTCAATAACGAAAATCCTTCTTTTACATGTTAAAATAAGGTTATACAAGAATTCATCTCCATTCAACAAGCTTGGAAATGTATCAATAACATAGTCTAGATCTTAAAATAGATCCCCGAAGTGTCGGAATCCAACACATGTTTAACATGGGTACATAAAGAAACATATACCCCCCCCTTTTTCTCAAATTAATGCCACATTTCTAAAAATAAATATCAAATTTCACGGTAGAGCTTATTTTGGCCACCGATTACATTTCAGACAGTTATCTATTATTTTCTTTTTTTTGTGGGGTATGTGTTTTGGTTTGGGGTTTGTGAAGGGGGGAAGGGGGGGTGTTGAGTTGTTATGACATTTGAGTGTTGACTCTTAATTTGACATTGAGGGAGTAAAAAGCAGAACAAACTCCAATGACAACAAATTTAGGTTGAAGTCGCATTTGTAATACCTGCTCTCCGTTATCTGATGTAACACTAAATAGAGGTCGGGTCTTTGAATCATTATCTCTCAGCACTTCCATCTTATACAAGGTGCATACACTCGGATCTGGACCCCCAAATAGATAAGTTAAATGAATAGAATTGCTAACATAAGAAAACCAATGTACTGGAAAAACGTTTAAAAGAACTGTGATATGCAACAATAAACTTAAAAAAGGCATTTTTGAAAGAACATTGACAAACCTGTTATTGACGGAAACTGCCTCATAGCAGTATATCCTTCAGGGCAGACAAATCTCTCATCCTGGAAAAAATTTGAGCCTTTGACAATCTTTCCTACATGAGATTTGTTTTGAAGAGATCAATTGAATTAGTCACCTTAAATTCCTACTAGATAAATAAGGAAAACTCTCATATTATATAGTTGAACTATAAAAATTCAGACAATCTTCCTACATGACATTTGTTTTGAAGAGATCAATTGAATTAGTCACCTTAAGTTCCCACTAAATAAATAAGGAAAACTCTCATTATAATATAGTTGAGCTATAAAAATTCAAAAATATGAGGTCCCCCATTTATGTATTTTCTGTCTTGTATGATGCTGTCAAATCAATCAAATATTGGAATTGCATTATCCTAAAGCAGATAGCTACTCAGCAGCAAGCTAACATCAGTAACAGCTTCCACAAAATGTGCAATGCAAATCACATAGAATAGTGGGTTCCATTTGGTCCTTTCTTTGGATCATTCCAGGAATCCTAAGTTCCCATTCACTTAGGAGTGTTGGAGTTTTCAAATGAATCCAGGATTTCAAAGAAATAAGAATTCCTTACATCCATTCCCTTATTTAATGGAGGGAAAGTTCATATGGTTCCTGGGAATACTTTCCTATTTATCTTTATTTATGACACATTTTCTTTTGCAGTAGTATGATATGATAACTAATTTTAATTTACTTTCATATTTAATATTATATTAACAAGTTATTCTCAATGCAGGGAAAGGAGAGTTTCATTCTTAACCAAACATTAGGAAGCAATTTCAAAAGCCAGGAAAGCAATCTAAAATACCAATTCCTTTCCTAAAACTCGAACCAAACGAGTTGTAGCTTCTTAGGAAGGCCAGCAGGACAGTTTTGAAACTCACCAAGGCTTATTACTTGCAAATCCCCAATTTCTAATGGGCAATGTTTAAAACCCTCCAGTTTCTTCTGGATCCCTTCATCATCTCCCAAACCTAAATCGGCATTTCCATCATCCTGATCACTTGTAGATTCACAATCACCATCATTACTGCTTCTCTGCAGCAACATTCTTTTCGGAAACTTCTGCTCACTAAGATACCTGAGAATCCATAAAACATTTCGTGTATTTGAAGTTTAAAACAGAAAACATAGTAGTGTGAAATTGAATCTTCTCTTCACACTTAGTTTCCTAAAATATTTTGTGTTACATTAAGTTGACTAGTATATTTGAAAAGTATGTATGTCCCAGTAGAGCAATCCTACACAAGCCCTACATGTCTGCACCACTGTTTTCTTGTTTCCTCTTATATTAGAGGTATTTACATCTCCCTTGTCAGTATATTTTCAAGGTATTTTGGAGATCGAGAAAGAATATCAGTAATAGGGAGAAAAGGATACCCAAAATCAGATACCCAATTTCCAGGACCACCAATGTTTTTTAAATAATGAATTAAACTAGGACCTAGGAGTCTGATTGTAGTTGTTAGTGGCTGGGGCTTGTTTTTGGGCATGGAGTCAGTTTTGAATTGTAGAAGGGCTTTCAGTCTGTTTTTTGCTTGTGCTGTTGTATTTGTTTCTTTTTTCTTTTTTGTTTTTTGTTTTCTGGCGTGCTTGACTGTGGATTCCTCATCCACTTCCAGCTCCTTTGCTTGTATTTGATTTTCCCAATCAATATAAGCTTTGTTTCCAATCAAAAAAAAATTGAATTAACATAAAGTAGGACTCGATTTAACTCAAAAGATTAATAAACAATGCATCAGTGCTCTCCGCATGAAATTCCAAATCTGCCCATTTTTCTTTTTGTCATGCTCTACATGGAACCATTGACTAGTGGAGAGTTCAAAAGAGAGCTCTATTGAAGAGCTTGATATGATGTCTTCTATAGAGATGTATATCTGTGTATAAAATGATGAGATCCAATTTTGTTGTTCAATATTCTCTATTAAAGAGCATATTTTGCAATTTGTGTTTTTACCCTTTTGCTGATTGATGGTTAAAATATTTAACTGCTAGAGAACTCCTCCTCCATGCTTTTACTTTTCTGAGTTATGATAAAATTCTGTTTCTTATCAGAAAAAATCGCACTTCTAAAAGGAGGGCATTTTAGTCAAGAGAAGTCTTTTAGGTCATCATGTACAAATATAATAAATTATTTCCTTTATTTTTATGGCTATTGAATATGAGGGAGCTATAAGTCAAGTGCTTATCTACAATAGGAGGCAGCCCTAATTTTTCAGCTCAATCAAGCGCCAAATTGAAATAGAGGGATTTCCTGTAATTTAACCAACTTTAGATGGAAAGAAGAGGAAAAACTAAAGATATCAATGGTACAAATGGCATTATATAGCTGACAATTTAACATAAAAGCATAGATGTGCGTCAAACTAAAAATGAACTCAAAATAAGCTCACATTTTTGCTTCTTCCAAGCTTCTCTGGAAATCCGGTTTCTTGCATTTTAGGTGGAAAGAAGAAAGAAGTCCTTTCAGAAATGAGATAACTTGTTTCGTTCTAACCCTGGATATCAAAGTTAAAGAAGATTATAAGGTTAGATATTGCTTTCCTGTAAGTTTGACAGTTTACAGCAGTAACAAAAGAATTCCTTGTAACTTTATGGGTACGTTTGATACAAAAGTTAGAAAACAATTGAAAAGACGACCATTTTTTAATGAGAAGTTGTTAAAAGAGACGAATGATTTGGTGAAAATGTTTTATTTCTTTTTTGGTCTTCCATGGAATAAAATTCTTTGGGTAGCGGATAAGAAATTTTTTCCATGGACAATAAGAAAAAGATGGAGAACATCTCACCAAATCACTCATATTTTTTTCCAAACTCATAAAAAATACTAGTGTTATCAATCATTTTCCAACTTTTATCGGACCTTAAATCACACACCTAGCAAAATCATGGGTACCAAAGAATTGCACGGGAAGTGATTTTTCACCAGAAATCTTTTTAAGACCTTTACGGTCACCAACATGAGATTCATCCAAAACAATTGCAGGCCACATAGCATGACCTGCATCAAGAACAATTGAGAGAAAATATTGGTAGATAGATAGATAATTAAAAGGCAAGAGTGACAGCAACATTTAAAAGTAGCAGTATTACAAAATCTCTCCCACAAACTGGACAACTTCTAACAATTAAAGCCTCCATTTGAAAAATAATAAGACGATTAAAACAGAAAGGTTGTCCATAACACTTGGGAGTTGGCTAATATATATTGGGCCCAACAAGGTAAAAGTAGATTCTCTTTTTTCCCTTTCTTACCTTTCTTACAAGAATAAAGTATTGCTAAAAAGGAAGACACTTAACTCATTGGAAGACCAAGAAATCCAGCAAAAAAAAAAATAACAAAGTCCACTCTTCTAGATGCCCAACAAGCAAAATCCCAATGGACCCAATCTCACACCATGATACCAACAAATCTCCCCGACTCAAGATAATACATGCGAATTCCTTAAGATGCATTGATTAGGAACCCACAGAACCTCTAAATAAAATCTTTCTTGCAAACCTTTATGCCAAATAAAGGCCAAAATGGATGCATGAATAAATGCTTCTGAGATACACGATTGGAGCAGTAACCAATCCTTAGCCTTGTATACGTATAGCAAATTATAAGGGTTCTTTTAGCCATGAGTCAAAAATCAAAATAAAAAAGCTCGCACTTAAGAAGGAATTCCTATTCTCCGGATTCTTCCCAAAACTTTAAAAAGAGTCGTCTGCAGAGTCTATCAAGGCATTCTAAAAACTTCTTACAAAAAATCCATTCACACGAGATTATTTTCTACAATATGAACAAGAAGGAACCAAGCCTAAAGCCACAAACTTCAGCCAAAATATTAAGTTATCAACAAGCTCTAAGAATGCAATACCACAATAAATAGTAGCAAAATTTAAAAACCAACATGAATAACTCCACACACACGCGCCCCCCAACCCCCCTCCCCGGGCTAAGATGGAATAGAAGCTCTATGATTCATTGACTACGAAAAGGAGGAAACAAGGAATAGGGTCTATGTACAGGACACTCATGGGGAATGAGATGAAATAATAAATATTGGTAGAGACAGCCCATTAAATGCAAATGGAGACTATGTTATTATAGATGATAGATGGGTTGAAGATTATAGGAGTATTACCAGCCATAATATATAACCATTCCCATCCCACATATCTCTCTCTAAGTAGTAAAAGTATACAACAGCTTACTTGCATAATAAATCCCAATAATTGCACTCTGGAACGTGTTAACTGAATAATTGTGCATCTTAACACCAACACGTTACTCCATTAATCCTAACCTAAAATTACAAAACTTCTCTCTATCTCTTCGCACAAAAATACATATTGTAATCTGCGAACAGAACATGGGACAAACAAGTGTTCAGATTATCTGACATTGGACTTGTGACTGAACATGCTTATTTTCCATCATGTCTTCCTTCTCCTGCAACTTCATGTCCCTCGTATTCCACCATTTCTCTTTGCGAAGTTCATTTGGAATACCAATATTCCACTCAAGTTAAAGGACATTTGCTTTGTCTTTGGTCCTCCACAAGCTCAAAATGAAGAATCTTTTATAAAGGAAAAGACCCTATAAAGGGTCACCTCTGAACTTCCATTGTGAGATTCTCTTCAAAGCAGACAGATTTCCCATTTATTTTTACATCGTGTGGTATCTTGGCAACTTTGGACTTCGCTTTCTTTGAGGTCTTTGGGAGGATTGGGTGTGCACATCTTCCATTGAGGCATTATTCCATGTACCTGAACCAGGATAGTGTTTCTATTTTTTGTAGGAAATTGTAATCATAGTGGTCAATACAGAGCTCTCAGTAACATATACAATTCTTCTAACAAGCCATCAATTAAAGGTTCCAAGGCATGAAATTCAAAGAGATGTTTACTACAACTCTTCTAATTTCAACAATCTCTAGCAGAATTCTTAGGCTTAAACAACTTTCTCTGCGACCAAAAAGCAACAGCTCTAGGATCAAAATTTTCTAAATATTTACCCTATGTCCTGTCTCGACAACTTCACCTTAACTACATGTGTTTTGTTTTGTGCAAAATTCCAGTCGAAACATATTTCTCTTTTACAACTACTTTCTCATCAAAACATGTTTCATCGCCTTTAATTAATTTAAATTGTTATGCATAAGCACGCATGTGAGTGTAGAAATAGATATATCAGGAACCAAGTCCACATCATATATCTAACCCCATATTCGTCATTGTCTAAAAATGCACCCCGAGTATAACATTTGTTAACAAACACTTGCTTCCCTAACGACCTGCAAGTCGCAAGTAGAGAAAATAGACCATCCTAACCAACTAGCTGAGGAGATGAAAGCCAACAAGCTTTCTTCCAAATAAAAATGGGCGAGTTAGCCACAACATCAGCGCCAAAATTCACTGCATTATTTGTTGGATGAGAATGGGAAAGTAACTGAGAGAAACATTTTTCGACCTACTGGCTGGGAAAACCTCAAAGTTATCTACTACCAAAGATCATATATTAGATCAAGATGATGAGCTCAAGGATATTTTGGAGGGAGGGGGTCAAAAGAAGCGCAGGATATAACTTGTTTCGCATCAGCACATCCATTTTATTGCTTATGTCATTGACTAGAAAGGGGAGAGTGGACTCTGTCTGCCACCAAACTCATGCCATGAACAAGAGAGGGGTTAAAATATGTCTTAAAACTTGAGGTTTTTGTTTGAGCAACGCATCAATAAGATGTTAAATATAATAAGTACAATTAGAACTGTGCTAAGAAAATATGTCTACGCTCCATAATCCACATCAATTCATGGTTTTAGATTCAAGATACATTACTGAACGAATAATACGCGTCAGTAGCAGCATGTGACAATCCAAAACTGTGCTGTCCCTAGATAATCTGGTTTATGCCAGATAGTTGTAATTATGATACACATCAATTCAAATGATAACAGTGAAATGGTTTAAGAGTTCAGCGAATCACCAAGCAATTGAGTAAAAAGACAGAAATTTGAAATTGCGGATTATGTTTGTGCCTTTGTGGCATGTCATTCGTACTTTTCACAAACATATAATCCACACATAAAGAAACAGGTTAATCTACATGTACATAAAAGTAATATCCAGCACATAAAGTCACACATACCTGTAACTTTGGCCCATATAATATCCCCAGGCTCAAGCTCGTGGTAGTCATCTAAACTAGCAGCAAAGGCAACCATCTCGTCAACATCAAGGCCATCAGTATCTGAACTATGAAGACAATAATTCAACTTTAAATGTTGCATCTCCTCTGGAGAAATGTGGAATTTAATTCTTTCATTAGCTAGAACCAAACTCTCTTCATCGTCATCTTCATATTCAACCTATATTACATCCAGTTTGTTTCTCATAAGTGTCTAATCAAACAATGCCAACACAACAAAAATAAAATAAATAAAATCAGAAGAGCCATTACGTTATGCCGGTCAGTCTCTGGATTGTACCCAACAACTTTACCAGAATACCAATCAGCATCCAACGGCCAGTACACCTGTTATCACTTGGTACCATCTGAAGTTTAGCAACATAGATGCAGCTATATGATAATAATAGAGTTCAATATACTAATGAACGAGAAGATATTTGCTTGCCTGACACTGTAACCCAATGAATTTTTCCGGATCAACGCCATTGAAACTCAACCTGTTTTCAGTCACATTATATCAAACTTAACTTTCCCTTCAATCAAACAAAAATGTGAACTGATGAAAAGAATTAAGTAAATAACATACCGAACCCATCTCTTTGTGCGAACGGAACCAGAATTATTAGCCATTTGGGCATCATTCTGGAAAGTATCATCATTATCATGTGTAATGCAACTGTTAGTTTTGTTAGTATCATTATTATTATTAACACTACTACTAATCTTGAAGATATTACTATTCTTCTTCCTCCGTTGGTTTTGCGATTCCGTAAATTGATGCCTCGATTCCCTCAATCGAGGCCTGTCGAGCAACACACTCGAATCTACCCCTAACTTAATGAGCTCACTGTGCCCTAACTTTCTTTTCTTCTTCTTGTTCTGCATTAATCTATCCTCCTCCTCCTCCTCCTCCTCTTCTTCTTGTACTTCTTTGATAATCTCCGGTTGTACATCAACCGAAGAAGTAGCATGCGAATTGGACCCCGCTGTTATTAGGGCTTTCTTCCGACGGCGCGTGTAGAAGTGAATTAGCGGGGGTTTCTCCAAATTGGAAGGCTTTTCACCATCATCATCGCCAACATTATTATTAGTATCCTCAACATTATCATTATCCTCAACATTATCATCCATCAAATTGACGAGTTTTCGTGCCTTAACCTTCTTGGACATGACATTGGTGGATCCACCGCAGGGAGAAGTAGCAGAGTACAAGTCGCAAAGCGGAACATACCTCAACGGAGTGCCCTTCTCCGCCTCCTCCTCGTGTTCTTCCTCTCCCCCTTCTTTCTCAGGCTGCTGTTTCTGATTCCGATTTTGCCCTTTTTGCAGCACCGTCTTCAATTCTTCCTCTCTGTTGATGGTAAATGCCATTGATTCTGAAGTCGGGGGTTTCCAAAGGTAAATTTATGAGATTTCTTTTCAGTAAGAGAGAGAGATTCGGATTGATTGAGCGCGCTTTCTCTCTCTACCCCTCTCTCTCTCTATGGGGTTTGAGGGAATTGGGGTGTGTTTACTTTTCTTTTATGTTTGTTTGGAAAAGTAAAAAAGAAAAATTGTTTTTTTTTTAGGGTTTTGTAGTGAAATGAAATAGGAGAGAGATGTCACATCACAAATAATGCGTAGAGGAAAAGGATAACATCTTTGGAGGGGGATGGAATGGCGCCCCCCCCAAATAATCCGTTTCCCGCCGTGCGTAGATGCGGAACCAACTCTCTTTGTGGTGTATGTTTCTCTCTCGATCTCTCTCATTTGATAACGTTTAGGGAGTTTTTTTTATAGGATTATTTAATTTTATTTAATAGAATAAAATTATTTTATTTTTTAAGTAAAATTTGTTAAATTTTTTTTGATAAAATAAGAAATTTTAATAAGATAAATAAAATTATTTTATTTCACTTTCTTAACGAGCGAGTTAAAAAATTATAAAATAAGTTGAGACATTTAATAAGAAATATTTTATTTACTTTTTCTATAAAAAAAAATCTTTGAGAATTGAGTAAGGAAAAAAATTCACATAAAATAATGAATAATGATGAATGTTTACTCATAAAAATGATCATTTTCTTTTTTTTTAACTTTTTCTATGAACAAAATTCTTGGGGATTCGAGAAAAAAAAATCACATAAAATAATGAAGAATAATAAACATCTATTTGTGAAAATGATCATGAAATGTAGAGCATTTCATAATATGTCTCAACTTATTTTAAAAGTTTTAACACAAATCAAGTATTTTTTTTATTTTTGATGTTGTTATAAAATAGATGAGTATCTCCAATCGTATTTTATAATTTTATTTTGTGTAAAATTTACATAAGCTATAAATATTTTCATCTCTAGCAGTATTTCAAGATCAAGTTTTGTATAAAATTAATGTGTAAAATATTGAGAAAGTACAAAAATTCATAAGAATGTATTGGGTCAGGTCCATCACCAAGCTCATGGCCCACGTTAGCCTATTTCCATGGACCAAAAGGAAAATCAAGTGAAGAACATATATTGGGGCACATGCCGAGGAAATCTAGTTATGCTGAGACGGACGTGTTTACGTCATCAAATGCCAAAATGGTCGTGCTTGCATGAGTTGTAAACAAGAACATTTACACATATAAAGTGCTAGAGTAGTTGCCAAATTTTGCAAATTTTATTCTTTTACTATTTAGCCTAATGAAGTATTATAACCCTAATTTTATATTGATAAATAGAACCAGAAAAACTCATTCCAAAGGTCCTAAAATAAAGAGAGAAAGTTGATAACTTTCTTGTATTGTTCTGTAAGCTATTGCCTTTTAATAATATATAAACACATACACACAAAAGGATGACGTACTATCATAATAGTATAAAAGCTATCAGAAGAACCTACCTACAACTAAAATTCTAGTCTTGTTCACTTTTATCCTTTTGCTTCTGCTGAATTGTGCTTAAGTCCTATCTCTAGTGGGGAGACCCAAATTTTTAGCATCCATAAATACACTTTTATTTTACACTGGCATTTTAGCTTCCTCTTTTCTTAAATTTTCTTTTAATATAATCTAACAAACGTATAACTTTTAAAGTAAAATATGGATTTTAATATAAAATCATATACCAAGAGTTATAAATTAATATCTATTGTGATTATAAGATTATGTAGAGAAAAAATCAAGAGAAAAAAACAAAAAAAAATTACATAAAAGACATATAACACATGTTGGTAACTAAGAACTTCTCCGATGGAGACTTTTTTTCTCTCTCTCACTAAGGTGCCGTGTTATCACTTTTCTACCCATTAACTGACACATTCATTCACCAACTAATACACATTTTTACACTCTAAGGCTGCGTTTGATGCGCAAGATAAAAGTGCGGGATAGAATAACTTTATCCTATCCTATATTTGATGTTCGTCGGGATTGGATATTCGGGCAGATTATTTATCCCACTTAACCTTCTTATTCTACCGAGAGGGGGATTGACAAATCCCACCTAAGAGGTGGAATTATTTTATCCCGTCCAGATGGGATTAAATAATCATATCCGTCTCTCTAATCTGACACGTCAAACACCCCACAATAGTTCTAACACTATTACTCACTAAATTTAATATAATAATATTATATATATATACACTATAAATTAACTATTCACCTTTTATGGCCCTACTTAAATAAAAGAATAAAATAAAAGGACATCAAAAATACAAAGCAATGTGAGGTGGTTGGTTAAACCACTCGTTGCAGTTAGCGACATAGTTAACAACTACAACTTTTTTTTGTTAGCCAGCATTCCTTTACCAGAGGCATTGGAGTATACATGAGGGGGTTAAGCTAGCACCTGACACTAACAAATAATATAAATGTTCTTATTGGTTATTTTTAATTTTACACAAGTGTTTGCAAAAATACTATTAGAACAAGGGTCTTTTTCTTAAAGAACAAATTTCATATTCTCTTTCTACTCAAGGACAATATTTTTATACAATTAATCTAAAGCGAAAAATTAGTTCAAAGGACAAATTCAAAAAAAAAAAAAAATTCAAAATTTTATCCTTTACCCATACTACCTTATTAAACATTTAGTAGATAATTAATAAATAACCTAAAATTACTCATCAGATAATGAAAGTTGATTTCAACAAATTCAAAATTTTTGAAATTCAAACTTATGCATGTAATTGGTTTGAAATAAAAAAAATAGTCAACTAAACAAGTTATAGAGTTTAAAACTAACCCACTATACTAAAGCATAAATCTACAATCCATAATAAGAGCATCGATATATTTATGAGATGGATATGAATGCCGCCAGACATATTAATGTAATAACATCATATAAATTATCTAGTACAAAATATGTATAATTATAAAAAAAATGCAATAAAATTATAAAGATTACACAAGCATAACAAATAACAACAAGAAGAATAATAATAATAAAATAATAATATACCTAAATGATGAAAAGAATATAACATGTTTAAAGAAATATATATATATATATATACATCACGTTTCTGGTACGCACTGATGAGTACAAATTGTGCTTTTTATCCTAACTCAGTTTACGTTATCCAATGTACCAAACAAGAAATGCAAGCTCGCTCAAAACTAAAACCCAAATCACTTTACTCTTTCCTCTCAAGCGTGAACTTATTCCCTTTCTCAAACCTCCATCTTAGACGAACTCCACCACCGATTCTCCATCTCCGTTCCTCTGCTCAGACAGGTATCCACTGAAGAACTCCATATTTGTCTCCATTTGTTTTCCGCTGATTCTCTCTCCATAATCCTTCCTCCTTATAATTTTTAGTTGATGTGTTTATGTGAGTTTATGCCCAAATGAAATTCCATATCCATTCCAAATGCAAAATCGAGTCCCAGATAGTGGGGGTATCCAAGTGACAAATTCCATATCCATTATGTTAAAAAAAAGTTACATATCCATTCAATTAATTTAATGATTTGGGTTTTGTGTTTAAGATTGACAAACAAAGAGGGGGGGAAAAAGAGAGAGAAAGAGAGATGAAGAGGAAAGAAGAAAGTGGAACGAAGAGAGAGAAAAACATGTCTTTTTTGGGCTAAATATAGGGCCTTGTTTTCATCTTCAGCCATTAATACTAGGGAATACCATGAGGTTTCCAACCCTTCATGGGATCGGAGAGGTCAGAGGTAACCAAATGGAGGCCAGGCATTGTCAATTCGGAACCTTGAAAGAAGTCAAAACCACGGAGATCGCCACCGTAGAGCTCGAGGTAACAACTACTAAAGGGGTGAACAATACAGGAGAATTCATCACCTCTGAAAGATTGGAAATTGATACCCTAGACCCCCGGGATGAAGAAAAAAAGTTCAGGGGAAAGCCCGTTGAAGATCTGGAAGACTTGCTTTTGGATCCTTTACTATCTGAAAGGGTGCTCAAAGTTAGCAACCAACTCAACTCGGATGTCAGACGGGAGCTCTCCCAATGCCTTAGAGCTAATGCTGATGTCTTTGCGTGGTCCTATGATGACATGAAAAGGCTCAACCCAGAGGTCATGGTACACAGGCTCAACGCTAATCCGGCCTTTAAGCCCGTAAGGCAAAAAAAGAGAAACTTTGCAGCAGAAAGGAATATGGCTGCCAAAGAAGAAGTCCAAAAATTGCTCAAAACTGGTTTCATTAGGGAGGTCCACTACCCAAAGTGGCTTTCTAAAGTCGTACTTGTGAAGAAGCACATCGGGAAGTGGAGAATGTGTGTGTATTTCAAAGACCTCAACAAGGCTTGTCCAAAAGACAGCTTTTCGCTCCCGAAGATTGATCAGCTTGTGGATGTGACCACTGGGCATGAAAGGCTAAGCTTCGTGGACGCTTATTCTGGATATAATCAGGTAAGAATGGCCCCTGAGGATGAAGAAAAGACGTCTTTCATCACCAATGAAGGGACCTACTACTACAAGGTTATGCCATTTGGTTTGAGAAATGCAGAAGCTACCTATCAAAGAGTGATGAATTCCCTGTTCAAAGAACAGATAGGCCGAAATATGGAAGCCTACGTCGACGATATGCTTGTCAAGAGCCTCAAAGCTTCTAACCATGTTTCAGACCTCAATGAAGCCTTTTCCATACTTAGACAAAACGGTATCTCCCTCAACCCAGCTAAGTGTGCTTTTGGGGTAAAAGGTGGCAAATTTTTGGGTTTCATGGTAACACAAAGGGGAATCGAAGCTAATCCCGAGAAGATACAAGCTCTGATTAATATGAAGTCTCCCACCAAACCAAAGGAAGTCCAAAGCTTAGCAGGTCGAGTGGCAGCCCTTAACAGGTTCATCTCTAAGGCTACTGACAAATGCTACCCATTCTTTAAAACTCTGAAAAAGGCATTTGAGTGGACGAAAAAATGTGAGCTCACTTTTCAGCAACTCAAGCAATACCTTGGAGCTCCTCCTTTATTGAGTTATCCGAAGTAGGGTGAAATTATCTACCTTTACTTGGCTGTTTCCCAAACAGCGGTCAGCTCAGCCCTTATGAGGAACGAAGAGGGGGCGCAACTCTCTGTCTACTACACGAGCAGAGCTCTGCACGCGGCCGAGCTCAATTACCCTAGGTTGGAAAAATTGGCATACGCTCTCCCCATCGCTTCTAGGAAACTGAGGCCCTACTTTCAGGCCCATACCATTGACGTACTCACAGACCAACCACTACGATGAATTCTTGACAAACCAGATCATTCAGGAAGGTTAGCTATCTAGGCTATAGAACTCGAATAATTTGTGATCAGTTACAAATCACGGGTATCAATCAAAATGCAAGCTGTGGCTGACTTCATAGCCGAGTTTACTTACACAGAAGAACAAGTTGTCGAACTTCCAGAGCTATTGTCAACAGTAGACCCAAGCGCCTCGAGCCCTTCCAACTCAATAGGCCTGATACCAGAGATCCCAGTGTGGATACTCCACGCAGATGGTGTCTCCAACTCTCAAGGTTCCGGAGCTGGTCTGGTATTGATCACCCCTGAGGCTAATACATTAGAAATAGCCTTCAAGTTCCTTTTCAAGGCATCAAACAACGAAGCAGAATACGAAGTTATCATAGCAGGTCTGAGGATTGCTGGAGACTTGGGGGCAAAACAGATGGTGGTTTACAATAACTCTGCAGTCGTAATTGGCCAAATACTTAGCCACAACATGGCTAAAGAAGATCACATGGCCGCTTACCTGGCTAAAACTCAAACGGCAGCTCGAAAGTTTACAAACGTGGTGTTCATCAAAGTTCCTCGAGCTCTAAATAACAAGGCAGACCGCCTGGCCAAGCTAGCTTCATCAACAGAGGTACCAAGCGATGTCCATATTGAATATTTGGAAAGCAAAGTCATCAATGAGCTTGAAGAAATGGATGCAGCCCCAGTACAAGTATGCAAGTGCTGGATTGACCCAATTCTAGACTATCTCACAAATGGAGTTTTGCCAGAAGAAAAGAAGATGGCCAAAAGGATCAAATACATGTCCAACAGATATGTAATTATAGAAGCAACCATGTACAAGAGAGGGTATGTTCTTCCTTTCTTACTTTGCCTACACCCCCATCAAGCTCAGGCGGCCCTATTAGAGATCCATGAGGGGTTGTGTGGTGGGCACTCAGCAGCTCGTTCCTTAGCTTTCAAAATTGGACGACAATGTTACTTTTGGCCAACCATTCTACAAGATGCCAAGGAATTGGTAAAAAAGTGTGACAAGTGCCAACGGCTTGCTAATGTCCAACAGCTCCCAGCAGAGCTCATGACTCCTGTCAGCAGCCGATGGCCTTTTTCGCAGTGGGGGATAGACATTGTTGGTCATTTTCCTTTGGGTAAAGGACAGACCAAGTTCGCAATCATAGCCATTGACTACTTCACCAAATGGACTGAGGCAGAGGCACTGACCACCATCACCACTACAAAAATCCAAAGCTTCGTATGGAAAAATATCATCTGTCGTTTTGGCCTCCCAAAGATTATGATCACTGATAATGGCAAGCAATTTGATTGTGACTTCTTCCTAAATTTTTGTGAAGGTCGTGGAATAGAGAATCAATACAGTTTGCCTGTCCATCTCCAAGCAAATGGCTAAGTAGAAGTCACCAACATAACTCTCTTGAACTCGCTGAAGAAGAGACTCAACGACGCTGAAGTAAATTGGTCTGAAGAACTCCCCTCAGTTCTGTGGGCTTACAGGACTACGATCCGAGGGCCTACGGGAGAAACTCCTTTCTCTCTGACCTATGGAACCGAAGCGGTGATTCCAGTAGAAATGGGAATGCCAACGTATAGAATCAACCATCATGACCCAGCTTGAAATGATGAAGGACTCTTAGCCAATTTAAACTTTCTCGAAGAAAAAAGAGAACAAGCTCGGATCAAAGAAGAGTCCTACAAAAGAAACATGGTTAAGAATTACAACAAAAGGGTTAGGCACTAAAGCCTCACTGTGGGCAACTTGGTGCTCCGAAAAGTCATTCTAGCCACCAAAATTTCCCAACATGGGAAGTTAGCTGCCAAATGGGAGAGTACATATGTGGTAATCAAAGTCAACAGACATGGTACCTATTACTTAAGAACCATGGATGGAATGGAGCTCATGAGGTCATGGAACATAGAGCACCTCAAGAGATACTATCCCTGAGCGAAGTACTTTGTAATCTTGTAATGACTTGCTCCGAAGAAAATATATAAAATTTTACTTTGGTATACCGTTGATTACAAGAAGCAAAATTCTCACAAATAGGTCGGCAATACACTAAAGAGGCTGTAGAAAAAAAAACTAAGAAAGCTGTTATAATTTGCTTAAGTCAAAAGGAAGAATGACATTTATGTGGACTTAACCAAAAAGCACACGTTTTCCTTTTATACATCAACGACCTCAGAAAAAATTCCTACCGCCATGTAGGTCAGCCACCAAGCATATAACGTCTAAGTGCTGACTTGCTGAGAGCTGATAAATTCCTCTAATTAAAGAGGTCAGTTTGTTGGTGCACAACTCTCTTACATGAGCACACTTACACTCTGAAGAGTCTAACTGGCGTTCGGAAATAATCTTACAAAATTTGCTTAAAGTCTAGGGGGCACAACTCTTATAGACTTAGCCAAAATAAGAATAATTTCTTACGTACAAATGACCCAATGAAAACCTGTTGCACACCAGGTCCTTCCTCGAAAATTGCCAAAAGACCTCTAATACATGCATCTTTACTGGATTTATTTTATCTCTTTTTGCCTTTACTGTTTTACATTGAGTGTGGGGGAAAAAGGATAACCATTCATATATGGCTTGTTCAATCTCACAATAACAACTCAAAACAAAACATAAAAAGAACAAACAGAAGATATAAAAAAAATTCTGAAACAAAACTTGTTTATTTATTGATGAAAGGATATGTTACAGGTGGAGTATCTACGGAACATTTGTTTTCACTAGATGTGCATACATTGTCTGGGCTGAAATGGTATGCTATTGAATGATAAGCAGATATGTGTTGAACCCCTTATTCGCAAACAAAAAGACAAAAAGTGGAGGAGTAGATAACTTATCTAATCAAAGAAAAGGCTGAAGAATCCGAAGATCATCAGCACCAAAATTCAAAATAGTACTGAAATCAGAAGAAGATTAATCAGAAAAATCATGTCATATATCCCCTAAAGCCGTCCAGTAAAGGCTGTTGGTTCGGCAAACTCCGCAACAAAATTAGCTTACGAAGATTGAGATAAAAAATCGTCCGAGGCAGCCTGGTGATAGGCGCCCGAGGCAGCCTGGTAATAGGGCAGATTCGGAAATGACGGCAAATCCACTTCAGTCGAAAGAGCCCCATTTTCTATAAGATTCGCGATAGTCGAAAGGATATCTTGTACACCCTCTTCCGACATAAGGAGCCTTAAAAAACTTCCGAAAACAGGTTATGGAAGATTCACGGCAGTCAGAATAACATCAGGCATGTTATTTTCTGTCGACGAAAGGAACCTCGAGGAACCTCCAGGAGGAGTAAAGGAGCATAACGGGTTAACGCAGGAAGACCTCTCTTCTAACCGAACCTTTAATGCCGTTACCCGTGCTTGTAACTCTTCCACCTTCTGTTCAAGAGAAGTAAGGAGAGTAGTACATCCTCTAATGGGATTCTCGATTCTCGCCATGGCTTCAAGAAGATATGAACTGAGAGTCTCAAGATGTTGGTCTTCGGGGATATCTTGCAAAAAAGATGCAACATTCCTCACCCCGAAAACAGTGAAAATTGAGTGATAATCCTGACGATCAATTGTATTTCAAAAATTTTTAGCATATTCGCAAGATAGAGGACATCTTTTGTGGCTATAAGCACAAGCTACACATGGAGGACCTGCAAAACGGTGAGTGCTCAACATTATTATGGTTTACTTTTGTAAGAGAAACTGTATTACAAAAGAGAAAAATGGCGTTGGAAGAAATGGATGGTGATGGAAGAAATAGATAGGGTCTCGAGGAAGATGAAGAGGGAGAGAAGGGATAAAAGCACGGATTTTGAGTTCGAAAAAGAAGGAAAAGCTGTCTGAAAAGGAGAGAGGGAGAGGAGCCTCCGACAGGGAGGATCTCGAGAAAAAAAAATTCGCTGAAATGGGGTCCACAAAAAAAACACATATATATACATACGAAGACAGTTGAAAAATGCCCGAATAGGGTCAAACTATTTATGACCAAAAGTATAGCGAGTTTTACATATTAATGTTCCAAGCTCTACGACTTACATCAAATGTCTAACGAGTTCTACACATTGATGTTTCAAGCTCAACGACTAGCATCCGAGATCTAGCTTCCTTGAACTAAGACTCGAGATCAACGTCTAGCCAGCCTTACACAATGATGTTCTAAAACTCTAAGACTAATGATCAAAGTCTAGCTAGCTTTACACATTAATGTTCCGAACTCCACAAACTTATGGTCAAAGGTTAACGAAACCTTACACGTCAATTACTCGAGCTCTCACCATGATTATCTTCCTTGACAAGTACCCACTTTCACACCTTAGCTTTGAGCCGGACCACTTAACCGACAAAAACATTTATCCTTCACATTCAGCTTGCAGCATAAAAATAAAGGATAGGGGCAATTAATGGGGTTAAATATTGATTTTTACCATTGGCCTACAAAGATAATTCAATAATTTTACCCCCGCTAAAATCCCACATTTACCTCTGGTAAAATCTCACTTTTACCTCCACTCAAATCCCACTCATCTCCACTCAAATTTCACTCACCTCCATTAACTTCCACTTAAATTCCACTTACATCCACTCACCTTTATAAAATTACCTTTTTACCCCTCATCTTCATAAAATTTACTTTTTTACCATTCTAAATTTTACCTATAAATACCCCCTCATTCATTCATTTCAAAGCACACAAAAAAAACATATCTTCTTTCTCTCCTAAGATCTTTCCATCTCTTCCAAGAGATATAAAGCCATTGGCAATACAAATACAAGCCAATTTTCGAGGGTCTTATACTCTATTTTCTCATACCCCAAAAAATACCAACAACCATTATACACTCTCTCTCCTCCACAGTTTATTATTTATTCCGTTGAAATATTTGTAATCCTAATTCTATACTTATAAATAGAATTAAGGAAATTATAGAGAGAGAGAGAGATTGGTAGCTTGTATTATCATCCAAGTCAATTGCCTTTAAGCTAATACAAAGCAAGCACACACAAAAGGAGGACGTACTGCCGGACTAGCATAATCGCTACCGGGGGAACCTACCTTAATAAAAAATGTCTCGTGTTCATGTTCATTTTTAATTAGTTTCTGTCGATACTGTTCACAATCATTGTTCACATATATGGTGGTACTGTTCACAATCACTGTTCATAGTTATAATCCATTATTAAACCTCTAATTCACCATTATTCATTGATTGGTCGGTCGTTAATTATCTGTTCTAGATTTTGACACCATCAGTTATAAAAAAGATTTAAAGACCTACAACTTTTGTTTATTGATGTTTTCTCAAATTTAGAGGTTTACTTTGCCGAAAACAATCCCAAAGCAACTACCAGGCACAATGTCGAAAATTAAGATAAGGTAACCATACACCAAAATATCCCTAGCCTCCATTAATTTATTGCTCCTTACTCCTCTAAAATTATTTCCTTATTCACCTCTTTGTATATTTTTGTCATTAAACCCTACTCCTTCTTGTATATATTGAAACATTCATCATCAAAGAAAGAGATCTTACAATCTTGCAATTTTAAACTTTAAACTCCCAACTTCCATTGTGCAACCCTTTTTGAGAGATTGTCTATGATTTTAGCAGATGCATCTTTCCTTGAGAGAAACATGGTGAGAGTTTTAGAAACTCCTAATTTTGTTATACGACACCGTGTTGAGGTTATTTATATCTTTGGGAAAAAAATCTTTACGATGGAAGAACATAATTAAGGTTTCAAGCCTTGATTTTCGTGGTATAATATTAGGTGATGAGATTATTTGTTTTTTGTACGAACAAATATTCTCGTTATTAAAGTTGTATTGTCAAGGTTAGGAAGGGAAAAAGTTTTCTCATTCAAGTTTGTGGAGGGTTTCTTTGTAGTAGATGAGTATTTGGAATTTCATCCGATTATCTTAAGATATAGTTATTATTTTTTATTATATTAGTTTGCAATTTTATTTTTGATGTTATTTTTATTTGTAATAAGTGAATTAGATTAATATAAATCCAAAACTCTCATTTCATATGGATTTGATCCCTTACTTTCGTTATCTACGTTATCTACATTATTAGTGTAATATAATAAAATAAGGGTTTTTGAATTGGTATTTTTTCTTGAGATGAAAAAATTGCCTTTTCAAGTGCCATATAATTGTAAATAGGCTCACTATGCATTGGCAACCAGGGGCAAAACCAGGGGGGACAAGGCGGGCTTCGGCACAAGGCAAAATTTTGAAAACACTAGTAAAAAAAAAATTAATAATATAAGCCTACCCCTTTGTAAAATTTTAGCCCACCCTTTTGTAAAATTTTAGCCCACTCATTTGTTAAATTTTAATTCACCCCTTAACCCAACTCAAATATTATAAACCCACTAATTTATATAAATCTCATAAATATATATTATAAATTAAAAAAAAATTATGTTCTTTGCAGATTGCGTTTGCATGGCTCAAGGTTCAAATGCCCCAAAGTCTTCAACACCCTACGGCATTACCCCAACCACTCATGAAGGCTATGCAATCATGTCAATCCATCATTTAAATATTTGTTTAATTTTAATAAAAAATACATAACTTTTTCTTTATTCTCTTTTGTTGGTCGGATTTCAACCCTAGAGGGGGGTGAATAGGGTTTAAAAATTTTAATGCGGAATTAAAATACTTTTTCAAAATGTTTAAGTAAAACAAATTTACTAACCCAATATATCAAGGAATGCAAGCACATAAACAATTAAACAAGCAATTCCAAAAGCAATCAATTAAGCAATAACAAAACAATCAATAATAAAGAGATTGAGTAAGAAAGATTAAATCGATTTGAAATCCAAGGCTTTTTGTCCACACGGTTTTGGTTTACCAAATCATAATCCGCACTCGGTTAGTTCCCCGAGAAGTTTCACTAATTCCAATCTCCTTCGGAGTGAAGATCAAACCACTACAAGTGTTGTTGTCTCACACACTCTTTATAAATATTGCTTGACCACAATATTCTCACAAGACACTCTCTTGCTAACCTTGTGAAATTTACCTTTCACAAAAACTAAACAAGAATTTACCTTCTTGTTTTCCTATGAGATTTACCTCTCACAATTTGAATACAAATGTTTGGTGATTCACACTAATTTACAATAACTCTCTAAAGTATGTAAAGAATACAATTTGAAGCTCACACTAGAGTTATCCTATTTGATCAAGATGATATAGCTCAAAAGATTAATGGTTGATCAAAAACAATTTCTTGAATCTTTAGATATTGAAGATGGTTGAAGTATAAAGTACAAGAATGATTCAAGGTGGTTAAAATGTGTCTTAGATAGTGTATATATATAATCCCAAAAGTGATATAGACGTTTGTGAGGTTTGGTAGAAGTGTGGTACCAAAAATGGTAAAAAATCAGAAATTCAACGGTTATATTATGAAGCATCACTCGACTGAGTAAAGCTGCTTAGTCGACTGATGGACTCTGTCCATCAGGCCAAAATCCCAAATTTTGTACTTTTGCATTTTAGCTCCAAAATCAATTCTAATGCTTGGGGAAGGTAAAATATAGGTTCCTAAGACACATATTTTGTGAAAACTCAAAATATAATCATTTGAATTTAATATGAATTTATTTCAAAACCGGTTTTTATAAGAATGATGTTTTAAAATGATTTTGATTCAAACTTGGTTTTGATCAATCTAAGAATGATGCATGTTCATGTTTGAGCTATATAATCAATCAATTAAGAAACTTTACATTAATCCTAAGCAAACACTCAATTACCGAATAGGTGAGTCTTCGAATGCTTCGATTTGTTTCTTCAAATTGATTCTCCACTTGAAGCTTTTTCCTTGAAGTTTTGACATATGATCATTGATCTTTTATGCTTCATGAAATGCATTGCTAGCATGTGTGTGATAAGAATGATCTCTTGCTAGTCCATTGCTTTGTTGACTTGATCGGATATTGATTCCATTGATCCTTGTCAAGTGGCATGCTTTCTTGATTTTCCAAGTAATAAAACTATAATCTTAAATCAAGAACATGTTAAATTACACATGATTAAGTTATTGTTATTATCAAAATAAGATTAAGACCATTAGATTAACATCTTTGTTGTCTTTGCATTCTCACTTTCTTCTTCTCTCGGCAATAAACTAGTCTCTCACTTTCTCTTCATTCTTTTTAGCTTCTCCATGGTTCCATTGGTGATTATTTGGCCATTGTTAATTGTTTATTGAAAAAAAATCAAAGCTTCACTTCTTTTAATTAGAGAATTGTCTCATTATTCCCTTCCAAGTAAGTTCATTATTTAATCTTTATTTATATTATTGTATTTAATTATCTCCCTATTTTAGACTTTTAGTATTTTTTTTAGTTCTTAGTTTTTTAAATTAATAAATTGTATTATTCTTTGTGAAATGATCAAGGATTGTGAAAGCTTTTGGAACTTAGAAGATTTAGTGATTTTATTTAGAAATTTTTGCTCCTACATTGAGGTAAATATAAACTCTCTAAATATGGATTTAAATTTTAAAGTATTTATTTACTAGAATATTGATGTTAATTAATAATTAGTAAAGTTAATGTTATTATTAAAATATTTATTTACTAGAATATTGATGTGGGTTCACCATAAAGGTATATACATTAAACTTTATTTTCTTTGATTGCTTTTAACATTATAATAAATCAAATTTATATTAATTATATATATATCCTAAAACTTATTTTTAATAATTTTGTATGTTAATGAGTTAATATAGGTTAAGCTAGTTGATATGATGATATTAATAATGTTAATGTTATTATTAAATATTTATTTACTTGAACATTGATTTGGGTTAAAGTAATATTATTATTATTTTTTTGTTATTTTAGGTTATAAACAATGGAACATCAACCACCAAATAAGAAAGGGAAAACTATTTTCTCATTTTTTGAGAAAAGAAGAAAGGGAAAACTATTTTCTCATTTTTTGAGAAAAAGAAGAAAGGGAATAATGAACAACATAATGTTGATAGCCCCGATCTTCAAGCTCCTTCTATGTCCTATGTAGTCGAGCCACTGGAATTAGATATTGAACGGGATCTGGGGTTGCGTAAACAAATTTGTGAATATCCTGTTAATCAACATGATGAGGTTTGATGAGCATATATGAATTATGGCCCATATCAACCTAAATTAGCCGAGTATCCGAAGTCGGCTATGGGAAAACAAAATCGCCGATTTCAATATATTTGGTTCAAACTATTCTCATGATTAGAGTACTCTCCTTTAAAAGATAAGGCATATTGCTTTCCATGCTTCCTCTTTGATCAATTAAATAAGTCGGTCAGCTATTCTTCACTTGTGAGCAATGGGTTTAGTAATTGGAAGAGAGTGAATGATGGGGCAAATTGTGAATTCTTGACTCATATTGGGCTTGCATCTTCATCACATAGCCACTGTGTAACTTGTCTTGACAATCTAAAAAGATCATCTCAACATATTGATAAAGTGATAAAGGCACTAACAAGATATGAGATTATTAAAAATCGAAAGCGTCTCATGGGAACCATTGACACTGTCCTAATTCTTGCTTTCCAAGGACTTAGTTTTAGAGGGCATGATGAAAGTTCGACTTCAAGAAATTCAGGAAACTTTATTGAATTATTGAAGTACAAAGCAAAAGGGACAAAACTTGAAAGCATTATATTAAAGAATGCTCCACAAAATGCCTAATATAGCTCTCCGAAGATACAAAAAGAGATCTTGCACATTCTTGCTAACAGAGTTAGAAAGATGATTTGTGATGAAATTGGTGGGCGAAATTTTTGTATTCTCGTTGATGAATCCCAAGATGAGTCTAAAACGGAGCAAATGGCACTTGTGTTAAGATATGTCATGCAAGATGGTTCTTTAAAGGAGCATTTATTTGATATTGTGGGTGTTAAAAATACATCGGCGATTACACTTAAAAATGAGATATCTGCTATTCTTGCTCGGTTCAATCTTCCTATTCAAAATATGTGAGGCCAAGGTTATGACGATGCAAGCAATATGCGTGGTGAATGGAATCGCCTTCAAGCATTATTCATGAAAGAGTGTCCATTTGCTTATTATGTACATTGTTTCGCTCATCGACTTCAACAAGCATTAGTCGCAACAGCAAAAGATGAGCCTAATGTTTGCAATTCTTTTCTCATTTGAATTGTGTTGTTAATCTAATTACGTCTTCCCCAAAACGTGTCGGTGAGTTAAAGTCTGCACAAAGAATTGAGGTTGAGAATATGTTGGCTACAAGTGAACGCCAATCTGGTAAGGGTGCTAATCAAATTGGTAATTTGCAACGAGGTGGAGCTACTCGGTGGAGCTCACATTATGAGTATGTTAAAAGTATGATCGACATGTATGGTGCATCTTGCGAAATTGTCAAAGATCTTAAGAAATGTGCAAATCCACAAATAAGGGGACAAGCTTTTAGTGTTTTTAAGGTAATAAGGAGTTTTGATTTCATATTTATCTTACATTTGATGAATAATATTATGAGAATCACTGACACACTTTGCCAAGCCTTGCAACGTAAATCTCAAGATATTGTGAATGCATTAAAATTAGTCTCAACAACAAAAAGTCTTCTCCAATAATTTAGAGAAAATGGTTGGGACAATTTCCTTGCACATGTGTTGTTATTTTGCACTAGGAACAATATTGATGTAGTGAATATGAGTTTTTCATACGAAGAGGGTACAAGTCGCCGTTGTCAACAACGTGATCAAATTACGATTGAACATTACTACCATTTTGATATATTCAATGCCACAATAGATTTTCAATTGATGGAATTGAAACATAGATTTGATGATGTCATAATCGAACTTCTAACTCTTAGTATAGCTTTAGATCTTAGTGAGTCTTTTAGATCATTTGACGAGGACAAAATTTGCATGCTTGCTACAAAATTCTATCCAATTGATTTCACTACTCAGGATATTCGTGTATTGAGATCTCAACTAATACATTACAAGCTTAATGTTGTTTGTGATCCCGAGTTTCATAAGCTTTCTACCCTTGTTGAGTTATTCCAAGAACTAGTTTTGAGAAGAAAGTTGGAAGATTATACTATGCTTGATAGATTGATTCGTCTTGTATTGATTCTTCCGATTTCTACGGCGAGTACAGAAAGGCCATTTTCTCATATGAATAACATCAAAACAGATTTACGCAGCTCAATGGGGGATGTAGTTCTTGCCGATTGCATGTTGTTGAATATCGAGCGAGACTTCGGTTTGAAAATTGATTTAGAGTCCGTAATAGATGAATTTGAATCATTAAAAACTCGTCGAGCTCAACTTTGTTAAATACTTTTCGTTATGTATAAACTCAAATATTTAAATTATGCTATTAAATTTTCTTTTCACATTATGGTTATACTTTTGATTTTTTTTATATATAATTATTTGTATCTGTCACTATTAGCCCACCCCTCGGAAGAATCATGGGTCCACCTCTGTTGGCAACCACCGCTAGCAAAATTAAGCTATTGACGTGAAAGTTAATGCATCGGCATAAGTGATCTTTAATGGAGTGTAAACATGCTGGGAAAAGTCACTCTCACCATTGAAAGTGTGTGATACCTTGTCTTGAAAACATACATTTGCCAGCGCATTTGGATTCTTCAGTGACACATGGAACGCATCGAGATACAAGTGTATAGTGGCGCCTTGGTCGTGCCGAGAACACTCATTTTTGTTGGCTCATTTCGGAAGCGCCATGGTACATTGGCAAAAGTGTACATTATGATTGGGAAAAAGGTTTTTGCCGACGAGTTATATCAAAGCGCACTGTTAAAAGATATTTTTGGTGACTCATTTACGCTCCAGCATAAATGAAATATTTTAAGATTTTTTTTCATAAAATTAAATATTAATACAAATGATAAGCTGAATCATTATAAAATTAAATATTAACATACGATAAGCTAAATCAATATTAAAATAATTATGTAGTAATAAAAGGATAGGTTGGATAAATTATTAATACCATGATAACATACATATTGTTATGTCTTAAACGTTAATACAAAATAAAAATAAAATAGTCAAAAGTAACAAAATCAATATCCTAATCATTTGAGGGATTGTTGGAAATGGCACTTGAAGGTATCATTAAGGGCTAATATTGGAATCCCGGTATGAATTTTTGCATTTAAGTTAGGACATTGTTTGTCTCATTTAGCCTATTATTTTGAGCAGTTAATTGCTCTGCTTGTGCAGCCACTTATTATTTGAGAATGGTGATGACTTTGTCTTTCTCATGGTCTTGATATATGCATTTAATGCTGGTTACTCGATTACCTCCAACTGCCTTAAGTTTTGGCATGGAATCATATCCCTCATGGTGACGTGATCGAGGGCCTAAGACTTGTGTCATAATCTCCAAGTTTTTTTACTGAGCCACCTCGTCACTAGACTCAATAAATCCAACAAACTCAGCTGGCTGGGAAGCTTGCATATGTGTCATTGCATCTTGAATAGAAAAAGGGAAAAAAATTATATATATACATCAGACTCTTGCAAGCCCAAAAGCATTAAGACACTATTATACTTGAGAAAAGATAACAAATATGTCCAATGAAATAAATAAAGAAGTTATACAAACTTTTATATGCACCAAAACATTTTAATAGCTAAGTAGGTACTAGAATATTACTCAATTAAGACTAAAGATGACCAAATAGTTATACAAACTTATTTTCTTGTATAAATCTCTATACAAGTGACCAAATAGCTAGTCAAATAAGTCCAAATCAAAACAATTTAATTGTTGTGTTTTGCTTGGTTCCAAACTCAAGAAACGAGGAATTTTGTTGGAAATCGGATTATTGTGTTTGATTTGTAGTCAAACTTGCTGGAAAGGTGCAAAAAGAAATTTTGCACCAAAACAGAGAAGTAGATATTGCAAGCAGAAAAGGTGCAAAAACACTTTTGCACTTGTTTTGCACTTATGCGGAAAATGTGCAAAAGCCGTTTTGCACCTGGACGAAAAAATAGGTTTCTTTATTAAAATTGGTTTCCTTGTTTATTTTGGTCTCTATTACCTTGTTAATAGTTTCCTTATTTATGTAGGATTGCTTTTCCTTATTCTAGCTTGGATGGATTCTATTATATCACTATATAGATATAATCATTTAAGAGATTATGAGTGGAATATTCTTCTTTCTGTGGGGGTTGGGAGAGTTTATTTTGTCATGAGAGGGAGATTAAAGGGCTGTTGATTTTCTTCTTCAGTGAGATTTTTGAGTGCAATAATTCTTGAAGACCTTTTAACCTCTATTGTATCATTTGTATCCTATGAAGCAATATGAGGTTCTATATGAACTTGTTCTTCATGGAGTGATTCTTCCTGAATTGGTTGCTCTTCCTGAATACCGATGGTATTTATTGAATAGTAATCAATTCACCTTGTTTAGAAAATGAGTCAATAGGTTCTTTTATTTCCTTCAAATTCTACTTTAGGAGAAAGTTCACTCCCACTAAGTTCATGATCTTCAAGAAATTTAGCATTTCTAGCTTCTACAATTCTAGGTGTGTGAGAGGGACAATAAAACCTGAATCCCTTAGAGTTCATAGGATAGCCTATAAAAAATCCACAGACTGTTCTTGGGTCCAATTTCTTTAATTGTGGATTATAAACCCTAACCTCAACTAGATAGCCCCATGTGTGTAAATGTCTCAAACTTGATTTCCATCCATTCCAAATTTCAAAAGGTGTTTTAGGAATGGCTTTAGATGGAACCATATTTAAAACATATACAACAATTTTCAAGGCTTCACTCCATAATTTAAGGGAAGACTAGAGTTGCTTAGTATGCTTCGTACCATGTCCATAATCGTACGGTTCCTTTTTTCAGTTACACCATTTTGTTGTGGCGTGCCTAACATTGTATATTGTGCAATTAATGCCTTCCTCTTTAAGGAATATAGCAAATGGACCTGGCATTTGTCCCTTTTTTGTGTACCTTCCATAATATTCCCATCTCCTATCTGACCTCACAATTTTAATTTTCTTTTCTTTCTGTTTCTCTACTTCCATTTTATATGTTTTGAAAGCATCAAATGCTTCTGCCTTATCATATATGTAATAACCCGCCGAATTAAGCAGGTGTTAACGGATGCTGCATTTAATTAGTAGCGGATAAATAAAAGTATACAATCGATGATTTAATCAAAGGTAGATAAATTCAACAAAAATTCGGCATGAAGTATTCGTAACACGTGGAAAACCATCATGTTGACAAACATAACAATTACATAGAATACCTCTCAACTAGATTTCAATAAAAATACGAAATAGTCTAATACAATAATTTAAGCCTAACCTTCCTAACATGCTAAAATCCAAGCACAAATCCAAGTCTGATAATAATACAAATTAATACATCCATAGTTAGTACAAAGTACCCAAACTAAATTCAATATTACAAGTACCACAAATTAAGACAAAATGACAACTAAATCCATTAGAGGCATCAAGAGAAGACTTTAAGAGGAACTCGGACCTGAACCACGATCTCTACCTAAAACACGAGTTGTACTGAAAGGAAAATGAGGGAATGAGCCACGACTGGCCCAATGGGAACTATAGGGAAAGGGAAATGCAATGCATGGACATATCACAATATAAGAAATTTTTTATTTACCTTAAATTCATTAACAAGAATTTCCAAGATTACATTAATTAATAAGGATAATCCATTTATTATACCGCAATATATGTCAATCATTATCCACGTGTAACACACACGATAACTGTATAAACGTCCATCCACCTCATCTTCCTCCTCGACCTAATACCGAAACTAGACGAAATAATACGCTCATAAACGCACCCACCTTATCGTGGGCTTGTGACCATGGGTCTGTGCAATAACATAACTCAAGCATTTCTATACCGGTGCTTATCCAGTTCCAACAATCTCAATATAATCAACATACCATTAGGTAGTAGTTGTGCTCAAGGCAATATTTATAAAATCAACAAGTGTATTCCATGTGATCTTAATAATGTTACCCACTAGATAATATGTTATCACATGCTTGAATAATTATAAAGTTTACCTATAGTACAATTCTTGGATTAATTACACAATTTGTCCCTTTAACATTAACGTTTAGTAGAATAAGCACTTTTCTTTTATAATCATGTTATTATACCGAAAATGGGTCAATAATAAAACTATCAATAATAATAAAACATAATCCCAATTTTTCATATTTTCCATCAATTTTACTTGTTTTAGTCAAAATTTCTCAATTTCTACAATTTAGCAAAAACTAGTGAGAGAGTAATAATAACCCGCTAATACCTTATGAACGCCTCTGCAGTTTAACCTCAAACTTAGTATGATTTAAGTTGGTATTAACATTATGAAATTTGATAAATTTTGATGAAAATTCTATTATTAAACAAGCAAGTGGCGTTTATAGCGATTTCGACATCAAAATCTCAAAATAACCCATGAATACCAACATGCACTACGATCAGCCCTTAATTCCATCATCAACAACTCATATAATACTTATCAACATGCTCAGATTATACATATCAAGCATAAACCACATGCATGCAAAGAAAAGTAAGATTTTGGTACCGAAAATCTAATATTACTACTTATACAACAATTTTCAAGCAAAGAATGAAGAAATGAAGTGAATTTCCCACCTTAATAACCTCTGGATAGAAGTATATAGCTCCTAATAGGCCACCTACAATAACCGAATGAGAAAATCGACCCCGAAATTAGTTTGCCACGTGAAAAGCTAGTGAAATTAGAAATTTTGGGTCAAAATCCTTGAATTTAAGCTAGAAATTACCCATGAATAACCATTTCTCTCTCTAGAAGTATATGAGCTTGCTCTCTGGTCTAAAAGTTCAGGAATGGTGTTTAAAGGAGTGAAGAAGATGGTCAAAGTTGGCCAATTTCGTCAAAAACGATGCTGGACCAAAATGTAAAAAAATAGTGCTGTCAGCCTTGAACCAAAATGTAATTTTCTTGAAAATAAAAAGAAAAGGTCGAACTAGCTCATTCCACTTCCGGATTTCGACGATACTTTTCAAATTAGTCTAGTAAATATAAATGACTTATTGGAAAAGACGGAACTTAATTCGAGATTCTAGAAGTAATCGGGATAAAAGTTAGTGCTCAATACAAATTTTAAGATTTTAAATTAAAATCTTCAAAAGTTTAAAACACGAAGTGTTACAATATAGAAGATAGAGATACATAAATCTTGAGTGGTCATCAATGAATGAAACAAAGTATCTTTGTCCATTCATGCATGGAGTAGGACATGGTCCACAAATATCAGTGTGTACGATCTCAAGAATTTCATAACTCCTCTTGGCACCTTTAGTGGTCTTGTTGGTCTACTTTTCTTTTATGCAATCCACACAAGTGCCAAAGTCAGTAAAGTCTAGAGTTGTTAGGACTCCATCCTTTACTAACCTCTTGATTCTCTTTATAGAGATATGTCATAATCTCTTGTGCCATAATTTAGAGGAGTGCTCATTAATAATACATCTCTTAGTGCCAACACGATCATGTTTGGTTGAGAGATTACATTCAAAATGGGATCTAAATTAAATGTAAATAAATCATCAACCACAAAAACATTTCCAATAATAATACCATTTTTAAATAAACTGAAACCAGAATCTTCAAAAACAAATTTAAAACCATACAGTACTAGTTTGAAATAGAAACTAAATTCCTAGAAAATGATGGAATATAAAAAGTGTTTTCAAGATCCAAATAGAAACCAGATTTTAATTTCAGCCTAAAGGTTTCCACGGCTTCCACATGTGAACACATTTGATTGCCTGAATAGATGCCTTGCTCACTTTCATTCGGCTTCTTTAGGCTTAGGAACTCCTGCATAGTATTGGCAATGTGAATTGTAGCACTAGAATCAATCCACCATGTATTATTAGGAGCATCAACTAAATTAGATTCATAACACACATAAGATAAGAGATTACCTCGCTTTTCGAGCCACTTTTTATACTTAGGGCAATTCGTTTTCTTATGTCCTGATTTCTTACAGAAGAAACATCCATCCTTATTGAATTCTTCCTTCATTGGAGCTTTCCATCTTTATTGACATGAATTTTTTTTTGCCCTTATTAGCATTTCATTTACCATGAGTAACCTAGACGAGCACTTTCCAGGTTCTCATGTGTCAATCTCCCTTCCTCTTGAACACACATGGTCAAAAGTTCATTTATTGACCATTTTTCTTTGTGTGTGTTATCAGAAATTTTGAATGGTGCATATTCATTAGGAAGGGAATTGAGCACGAAATTTACCAAAAATGATTCAGAAATCTCTATATCTAGTGACTTTAGTTAAGCAGCAACATCTTTCATTTTCATAATGTGCTCACGCACACTCCTAGAACTGTCATGTTTTGTGATTCCCCGAATCCCATTATGAGGTTTAGACCTCCGGGATTCGGTTAATCACGGTACCGTACGCGACAGCGGGTTTGAAATGCATAATTTTAAAACTTATCTAATAGTAATCTACACAGGAGGCCTTATTTTAGAAAATTTTGGCATGTGGAGTTCGTATTTATAACAAAACCGCCTTATAAATAAACAATTAAAAGCTACAAATTTCCTTCTTCAAAATCAAACTCCACATTCATAGTAATAATATCTCATAAAATTCAAAACCTCCAACGAGGTCCCAAATTCAATAAAAGGCCTTTACAAATAATAAGAATTGAAATGAATACAATTGAATAATGCAACAATACTAATGGTAATAAATCTCTCAACCAGTCATTAGAGGTTCTAATCCGTACTTGCATTATCCCAAAAAAGTACCTGCAAAACTGTTGAAAAATGGGAGTGAGCTAAACACGGGCTCAGTGGGAACTATAAGGGTTTTGTATAACAAATAAGTTCTAAAACCATGCGTGCCATGCATAATAATGAAAATAATTTTGTTATAATCATGCGTATATATATGCCATCTCTATAATTCTTTATGAACTTATATATATATATATATTAATGCAATGAAACCCCTTTTATGTGCAATGCACCCCAAGTGCTATCCCATCCCCAAAAATACGAGAAAATATATCCGAAGGGACTGCTATAATATATGTAAATAGTAATAACAAGGTATATAACATCTCCAAAGTACAATATACCAATATAAGGAAGTATACCATAATAACAAAGGGCATACGAGAAGTAAAGGCACTAATTTTATATTCCTCAATCTCAATCTAGTATCTAACATCTAGGATTTACTCTACAGTGCACTGTGATCCGGATCTCAGCCCCCAAGGTTAAGGTATGCAACCCCCAAGGTTGGGTCCTCCCATGGACCACCTAGATGGTGTAGGGTATGCCGTAGCGCTGGGTCCCCCAACGGACCATAGAGTATGCCGCCAGGGCTAGGTCAACCCCATGGACCACTAGTGCCTTACAAAACTAGGAAATCAATAGAAAGACATTTCCAAGGAATATACTCGTACATACCGTAACACATGTATATATACATATATCTAATCTCCCCACAAGTCTCCCTATGTACCCCATCTAGTCCTAATACAAGCTACATAAGCCACCATTCATGTATACGTAAGAGCTGGATAGATGGATAAATAAATAGATAGATAGATGGATGGATAAATAGATTTATCTTATGATGTATTTAATATACATATGCCATTAAGGAGAGTAATACCATCACATGATTATATCCATGTAATGCTTGAATAACTCAATGAGTAGACTATCACTAATAAAGTAATTAAGTTTGTTCAATCGAGTATGTATCTCATGGATATAATCATCATTATGTTGAAACCAAAATCATGGTTCGAAACTACTATTTATCAAGTTCGTAGCCCTATTTAGAGAACACTGCTAGGTTGTTACTGAAATAGTGGGTTTCTACCAAAATCTTGTTGTTCTTAATCCAATGGCATGCTTATATTATTTACATTATAAGAAGAATATATCACATATGTAGATGAGCAATTTATCCTCATCAACTCAGTAATACATGAAAGGATAATTATATACGCACATATAAGTTGTATGGTGCAAGATCCATAACAAATCCCATATCAACCCAAATATACACGTAGAACAAACATGTATAACTTATATGGTTCTAAGTTCATATCAAGTGTCCAATAGTCTAAATCTTGTATAACTAATCTTCTTCAATCCATAACAATAAATATACGACTTCAACCCAAGTATACGCGCTTACGCGCTAATGGTTATTACCTAGGACTTGGGGTACTAAACATATAGTGTAATTCATACCTGTTAATATGAAATTGCAATAAAACATGGATAAATTAGGGAAAATTAACAACAAATACTACCCACAACCCATGTATGTATAATTCAATCAAGCTCTTAAGACAAATCCCCAATTTAGTTAAATTCAAACATACAACACATGATATTGTGAAAATAGGTTTGAGTACTAGTGTTCCTACCTTAAAGAAGTCGAAACCTCGAGCTAACGATGTGTAGACGTCGAATAGCTAACCTTGGGTCGAGTTCAAACTTCAACGGTGGTTAAAGGAGGAAGGAGATGATGAATAGAGTAGGATTTTGCCCAAATCTTGCGTAGACATGGAAATCCCTCAATAACCCCTTAGTAAGCTCTCACCATTCTCTCTTTAGACCCTTTTTGAGTTATGTGTGTGCTTTGATTAAAAGAATGGGAGAGGAGAAGGTTTTGGTTGTATATAAATGGGGGTAAAGGGCTTAAAACATAGAATTGTATAGATTTTCAGGCCATCAGTCGACTGATGGCTCCCCTTAGTCGACCGATGGTGTCAACTGCCAGCACATTTAACAATTCTGGCACTTCACGCGTAGTTTTGGTCCTCCAGATGCGAGAACTGGGTTTTGGCCACAACACGAAAGTTTTAGGTTCTTGAACCACCTTTCTAATGGCATAAACAGAGAGTGATTTGGACTTCGGATGAAAAAGTTATGACCTTCCAAAGTTGGCAAAAAACTTACTTCAGTAAAAAATCGATTTTTCGACGTTAGTAGTCAAATTCAATCGCGCTTCCCGAAATGATTTCCAACCATGCATGCATACTTAATATCATTAAAATAACTTGTTGGAAGCGTTGGATCAACTACGAAGGCTCCAAAACAAAATCGGCTCCTCCAATGGAGATTTTTGCCTTGAACGGGCTTAAGAAGAAATTTATTTCAAAAACGAAATACAAGGCGTTACTTGTTTTATGCCTGTAAGTTTTTTCATTAGGGTGTTGGCAAGAGCCTTGTTAGAACTTAACAAATTGTTCTTCAATTGCTTTCATGAAGTCTTTCACTTTTTTAATCACAGGGATTGAACCTCTAATACTCTTATTGACATGAGACTTGCTGAGCATCAAACTTAAACGATTGGATCACTCCCACCGCTTATACAAGGCCACCTCAGCTGGCGTACTTGATTCCGTGGGAAAAGGTGGTTCGTCCACATAAAGCGCCAAATCGATATCCATGCACCCCAATGTTAAAAGAATTTGATCCTTCCAATCCGAGTAATTTTCACCACACAATAATGGAATACGAGAATTTTCAGTAAAGCAAGTGGGAACAATTGCATAACCAAGAAATATATAATTATTGCAATGAATTTAAATTATAATACTAAATCAACCCATGTCAAATTCAGCTGTAAATCCTTACCTTCCTCTGGGTAGAGGATGCAACACGCATATAATTTACATTGTTCTTTATTAATAAAACTAGTGAATATAGACATCAAAATAAAAATATTCACACTTGCGGGTATAGAGAATTCCTATTTTTTAAGTTCCATAACACTATTTTATTCTAATTAAATTATTACAATAATTACTTCCTTATGAGGCCGAGTAATTATTTAATAATTTAACTACAATTTTGGATACCTTAAATAAGCATAGTCCCATGACTAATTTACTTCATGTGATTTTGTCAATAAATCACACATCATAATAACTCAAGATGCTATGGCTATTCATAAGTTATAATAATGTTCAAATTCTTCAAATAAGGCATCACCTTTAAAAATAAATAATTAAATAAATACTGGTGTTCTATAATTATAAAGGGACCAAATTGATGAATCCATATAGCAGAAACAATCATCACAATAAAACAAACAGTGTACCACAACGAATAAATATATACATGTTAATAAACTTTTGGAGCCAAGAAATAATTTTAGTATCTTATGGAAGAAAAGAGGATAGTGGTACAGAACTATATACATAAATATTGACTTTATTAATCATTATGGGCTGGTGGCACTAATGTAAATATAACTAACTTTCATGCCCAGAAGTTCTAACATCCAAATCAAGTATATATATATATGTATGTATATATGCAAGTGTGTATAGTAAATCCAAAGGTTCTGGACCATGAATAGTATATATATACACGAACTAGAACACCACCTTCATACATATAGTACACATATAATATTTAATCCTATATATACATAAAAGTAAGACATATCTCCTATGTACCTATACACACATATTAGACATATATATGTATATATGTTATTACCAAAAGCATGCGGCATAAACAAATCAAAACAAATATTGCGGCATGAACAGATCAAAACAAATATGAAGGAAACATATTTTACTTAAATCTAAATAAATAATTTTCAAAATATGAACTGGACAACATGAACGGAAGGTCTTCTTTGATACCACATGTTAATATAAAATAATATTATAGCGGAAGAATAGGATCTTACCTCCAGCCATCGTTGTCCAAGTTAAGATCTAAACCACCTCTGCTTCAAACGTACACCAAAAGGATACTTAATAATTTTATTTGATAGAGATCTTCTAGCCTATTCCTTCACAAAACTCACGATTGTTTATGATGGGAACCACTGGCATATATAGGATAGGCTAGGGACCTTTATTCTTGAAAATTAATCTTTAATTATTTGTTTCCATCAAATTTCCTTGATTCGTTTCCATCAAACAAATAAGGCTGTGATTGAATTCCTTATAGGTTTGAACCTTAATTAGTTAATATCCATATTTTGAAATACAAATAATATTAATATATATAATAATAAGTTAATTATAAATAAATAAATAAATATGTGGGCCACTTTAAGCCTTGTAGAGATATTTCTAGCATATCTTTCACTACCTCGGAGGTGTGTCAAGCTCTGTTTGCGGAAGAGATTGTGACGCCCCAAATCCCGTTATAAGGTTTAGATCTCTGGAACTCGGTTAATCACAGTGCCGTACGCGACGACGGGTTTAATGTACTTAATTTAAAACTGATATAATAGAAAGGCACATGTAAGGCCACAATTTTTAGAAAATTTTACCATGTGGAGTTTGTATTTTCAATAAAACCAACACCTATAAAGCAAAATATAAATTTTACTAAAACTTTAACTCCACATCTTAAAAACACTAAACAAATAGGTATCAAACAATCCAGCATAATGTAAATCCTCCAACAAGGTCCCAATGGTTAATAAAAGGCCTTTACATTACTCATGAATAAAAATTGAGTATGATAATGAATACAAATAGTACAAATGGTATTAATATATATGTAAGTCATGAGATATAGGTCGTCCACGGATGAATACAAACATCTAAGGTCATCAAAGGTTTATAATCTCGTATCTTTACCGTCCCAACAAAGTACCTGCAAAACTATTGAAAAATGGGAGTGAGCCAAAAACGGGCTCAGTGAAAACTATAAAGGTTTAATATAAAAAGTAATTTTTAAAACCATGCATGCGATGAATCATAATGAAAGTAGTTTTATTATTATCATGCATATATATATACATATATATACCACGAGCTAGGCTATAAAGAAAGATTCTCTCGTTTTAACAAAAAGAAGGGATGGCCATTTAAAGAGGTAAATCGATGAATTTTTTTATGAAAATTTGTAGAAATGATCTATATAATGAGTAGATTACCTCCACAAAAATTCATAGAAAAATTCAACCTAAAAGTGGGTGTTTTGAAAAATTGATATATATGTACATTTTCGACCGTTAAATTTTTTGATGATCATCTCACCCATTTATAGGTTGAATTTTTTTTTGAAATTTGGTGGAAGTGATCTACTCATAATATAGATCATCCTTACAAATTTTCATAAAAAAATTCATCGATTTACCCCTCTAAATGATCATCTCATCTTTTTGTTAAAATGAGGGAATCCATCTTTATAGCCTAACTCTATATACCACTACTATAACTTTTTATATATATTTAAAGATTTATATATTAATGCAATGAAAACCATTTTATATGCAATGCACGCTAAGTGCTATCTCATCCCCGTAAATACGGTAAAGTATGTATCCCCAAGATACTAGTAAGATACCAATAAAATATCAACCATAAGTATAATAGTAAAATAGTATAATCGATAAATAGAACCATAAAATGAGTGTAGGCACTAATCTTTTAATCACAATCTCATTCCATCTGTCTCATATCCAACATCTAGGATTTTTCTGACTTTGCACAAAGATAACGATCTAAGTCCCTAAGGCTAGGGTATGCAGTCCCTAAAGATGATTTATGAAAGTAGTATATATCGACTAAATTATATTTATAAATCAAGATATTTACTCAAAATATACATCTATCGCATCTATAGATATACATATATATATATATATACATAATATTTAATAAGGTTCAAATAGACTAACCAAATATATATCTCAGAATACATAGATATCGTATATATATCATCTTTATATATGTATATAAACATTAAGTTATCACATAGTCATATTAGTGTTACGTTTCAGCCATCTCCACCAAGTCCATAATGTTTGCCATTTTGTGGCTTAGTCAAGAACCTTATAAACCATATTCACCAATTCGAGAACTTTTATAACAATCATATAATTGACCACCCAAGCCAAGTGGAATTCACAATTTATAATAATTAGTTTAAATATAAACTTTCCCATATGATTTAATAGATAACCCATTCAAAAACATATTAGAAATTAGCTCGGCATCGGTACTGACTGGTGATTTTCATATAAATTTGCAAACGCTAGTTGATTGCTTAAACACATCAATAATATCACATACATGAGCTATAATAATCGAAACACATATTAAACCCATAAATATGTTTGTATACACATGTATCCCAAATCCTTATCCATTATCGTATCCACCCGAATGGGTTTTATACCAAACTTTGTTCTCATCAATATATAATGGGAGATTCTTATGTAATTAATAAACTAAAGTTATGAACATCCCAAATTCACTAAATGATTCAAGTAAAATCATCCCAACCTTAATGAACATGCTATTTGTTGAAATATATATAAAATACCTACTTATGATTTGAAAGAAATAACTTAAAAACATGTTTAAATACTATTGTTCCCACCTTATTAGGGTCAATCCCATGAAGATATGACGCTGAATCGAGCCGGAGAAACATTAATCATGAAATCCCTAATTTCAAGCTCAAAACCTTAGCCATGGTGGAAGGAGCTTGGAAAAGAAGATGATGGAGGTGATGATGAGAGTTTGTGTAGGATAAAGAAGCAAAAAGAACAACTATCTTAAACCCCTCATAAATGAGATCATATTTTTCTAATGGTGGTGCATGAATGGGGGAAGAAATGAATGAGAGAAAGGAACATTCTAGCAACTAAAAATGGTAGAAAAACCTTCTGCACACCCTCTGATCAATCAGAGGCCACCATTTTTGAAGCATCACATTTTTGGATCTGGAGCATTGTTCGTATTTTAGTCATACCTTATCGCTTGAAATTTCGATTGAGGAGATCTTTATGTCTACGGAAAGATAATTCAAAGATCTACAACTTCCTAAGAAGAAGTTTTCTCAAATTCTGGATGGATAATTTTTAAAAATTTACCGAAGACAGCGCTTTACCGAAGCGCTGCAGAATGATCAGACTTCACCAATTGGCCTACTTCGCATGTTATTTTGACCAACGTGGAGTATGAATTAGGCTTTCGGTCAAAACACAAAAGTTGTAAAATGGATCAAAACCTAGAGGTAAGCATAAATGGGAACTCATATGGATATCGTATGAGAAAGTTATGGCCTCTCAAAGTTGGCCAAAAACTCATTTCGGCAAATGTTCGATTTTTCACCGTTAGCCACCAATTTCAACCGTAGCTTTCCGAAATGCATTCTAATCATTCACGCATACTTAATATCATTAAAATGACTTGTTATAAGCATTGGATCAACTACAGAGGCTCTAGAACAAAATCAACTCCTCTAACGAATTTTTTTACCTTGAACGGGCTTAAGAAGGAATTTATCGAGGAAACGAAATACAAGGCATTACAGAAATGATGAGAAAGAGGGATCAAATCAATTTCACTCAAGAAGGGGTGTGTGTAGAGAATGGGAAAAAAGGTTCTAACAAAGGATAAAAGACTATCTGTAAAGGAGATGGTCAACCAGGCCATTGTGCTATGGACTGCCCAATGAAGAAGGATGGCATCAAGAAAAAATCGGCTATTAACCCCGATGGAGCAGCAACTGTTACGATGACTTTTTATGATAAAGAAGCCAATCTTTTAGTTGTCATACTGATGCTTGCAAACCTTACTGGTTAGGGAGGATGGTTCTTGGATTGCGGTGCCGCTATGCATGTTTGCAACAATCGTTCATCGTATAGCACATATGAAGATTATAGCGGGTTTGTCTACATGGAGGATGACTGCAAATTGCTAGTTTGTGGAGTTGGTGGAGTCCGCCTGGAATTGTTTGATGGCTCAGTTCAAATAATCATAAATGTCAAACATGTGCTAAAAATAAAGTGGAATATAATTAATTTCTCTATATTATAATCACTTGAGATGTGGTACTTTACTCGAGGTGGAATAATGAGCGTGTATGTTGGCAACGATGTGATTCTTGAAGGCAAGTCAATGCGGGGGCTTGCATATATTACATGAGAGAGTTGTGCATGATGGTGGGCGTTAGGGGACCAAGAAGCATATGTTCCAATGGTGCAAACGCAGTGAGGAAGAGTTATGGCTTAGGTGGCGGCTCTAATCGGGTGTGGCTTGATCATTGACATAAATGATTGAGTGGTCCTCTTAAAAGGTGAGGTAAAAGAAGATTTCATGTGTTATCAAGGCGAAGAATGAAGATAGCAGTTAGTTTTGTTACCTTCACAAAAGGTGGTGATTGTTGTGTTTTGCTTGGTTCAAAATGCAAGGAAAGGTGAGTTTTGTTAAAAATCGGATTGTTGTGTTTGGGTTGTAATCAAATTTGCTGAAAAGGTGCAAAAGAGAATTTGCACCAAAACAAAGAAGTAAAGATTGCACTCGGAAAAGGTGTAAAAACACTTTTGCACCTATGCAGGAAATGTGCAAATGTCGTTTTAAACCTGGATGAAAAAATAGGTTTCCTTGTTTATTTTGGTCTCTATTACCTTGTTAATAGTTTTCTTATTTATATATGATTGTTTTTCCTTTTTATAGATTGAATGGACTATATTATTTCACTATATTAAATAGAATCATTCAATAGATTAAGAGTGGAATATTATTCTTTCTGTGGGGATTGGTTGGGAGAGTTCATCTTGTTGTGAGAGAGAGATTAAAAGACTGTTGATTTTATTCTTCTGTGAGATCATTGAGTGCAAGAATTCTTGTGATAGATTTTGTAATCGTTTTAAAGAATTAGCGAAATCTTCGTTTGTCGAGTATTGTGTGTTCCGTCATGTATCTTCTTGTTTTTTTTCCTCTCATCCTATTATCTCTAATTATTAATATATACTATTTGAATTGAGATTCTTAGCGTGATTAATTGCCAATAATCACAACATTAACAGTCACGTTTTATAAAGACACTATATACACTTTTAGATTATGTTAACCAACTTTATAGTATTATGAGATAAGAAAACACTAAGTAGAAACTTTCACAGTCTATGCCTCTGTAAATTGATTGTATAATTTTAATAAGGAACTTTCAACGTCATATCAACAACTGGTAAATGTGGACAAATTTGAAGTATTCAAGTGCATAATATCAACACATGGTAAAAAGTAGTAATTCAAAGGATAAACCAATGAACATAATACATAATATAAATTCGGAGGTGATTGTCTTGACAAATAAACACAAGAACGCTTCAATATAAACATATAACATTCAGAGCACGTCCTAGCAAATTCGCATAGCCAGAAAGTTGGAAAACCAATACATATACAAAATTAGACATATAAACATGCATAATTCAATGGTGGAAAAAACGTAATAAAAAAAGGAGTGATCGAAATAGTTACAACCTGAGTTTGGTAATAGTTAAAAATAAAAATACATCCAAGATTTTTATGATATTTTTATTTATTTAAATTAAGTTTAAAATTTTATAACACAATATATAGTCTATATTCATATAAATCAACAAATAGTACATATTGCATTAAGTCTATCTTCCTTGTGGGAGTTTAAAACAAAGAGTTCTATTCATACGACCCAAAGAGTATACATTGCATTCACTTTATGATAGTTAACATATGTATGTGTCAATTCTATTTCTTAGAAAAAAAATAGAGATTGTCTAGGCTACTTTTAACGAAGAAGCATACAAAATGCTTTTTAATGAAGAAACTTACGTGCTTCTCTGCAGTATATTCATTCCCCCATGTACTTCATTTACAATGGACTTGTTGGAATGTGTCAATAACACTAGGAAGTTCACCGATCATCGGATCAACCTTAAAATTATAAGTTAAATAAAGATTATTTATAATTTAAATAATGATTAATTAATTTTTATAGTCTTACTTCATCGTAGACACGAGCCACTATAGTCTTCGAACCTTGCCCCCTCAAGTGGCCTTTGTTTTCGATTATTTGAGTTTTGAGTTGAAATTGTCTGTAATAAAAGAAAAGAGGAAAATGTTAGTCAAATCAATTAATATTTCATTATATATATCCAACACATTAGTGCATACGGATTTTTGCAAAAACACACCCAACCCACTTTTTTAATTATAATGTTTTACTTATAACCAAACACCCATCCAGCTTAAACTTTAGTAAAAAAAAATCCAACACTTAGCCCCTCTCTCCATCTTTCTTTTTATTCCTTCCGACCAAGTGGACCTTTTTCTCTCCCAATAAGCTCTATCAATGAAGAGCTTGTGAAACAAGAATATAATAAGAACATACCCTATGGAAAGATGATGAAATATCATAGACCAATCTCAAAGACCAATCAACATACCTTATTTGGCTAAGACCACCCATTATTTAAATTTACAAAACAGAGCAATGTTAACTTAAAGAGAGAGAGGGGGAAAGAGAAATTCTACATTTTGTACAATTTTTCTTCAGTATATCGTTTAGTTCTTCAAGTTTTTTGTTTCAATATTCATTTAATTACGATTTCAGCTTTAGTTTTTATCTCTCTTTCCTCCATTGATTATTCTCTCTTTAGAACACCTACTTATACACGTATATATATCCAATTATTCTTTAATTATAGATTGACTCATTTCAATTAAAGAACAACCCACAAATTACTAGCTCCCAGACCTTCTTCCTTATTATATAAAGTATGGGTTTAGAGTAGAAATCCAATTCTCACTTCGAAATGCCTATTTAGTTCAGTTTTATAGTGGATTGAGGGTGATGTGTATATACGTATATACAGTGCATTTCTCAAACGCATTTCTCCTTTTCACCATAGTTTCAATCCAAAATTCATGCAACTATGAGTAACTCAACAAAACCCAGAATGAAGTCCATGTTTAATTTAGCATACTCAAAGTTGAAAAAAGAAGAAAACGAAGAAAAAAGGAAGAACGAAGAGGGTGGTTGAGTACCAGTTTTTTGTTTTTTTTATCTTAAAGTTTAAGGCGGCCAGATGTTTGCTTACAAGTAGAACATTAGAATTAAAAAAAAGTTAGTTGAGCGTGGTTTTTTTTAAAGAATTTTGTACACACTAATGCACATGTAACCCCCCTTAATAGACAAGATAACACCCGTAATTAAGACCTGGAGTGTCACTAACCCATCTTATATTGACTAAAATGGGTATTAATGTGAATAAAAACTAAAGTAATATGCATGTCGTGTATTATTAGTCATGAAGAGCAAAAACCATAATGTAATTCTTACACATGCATATAACCAGTATGTTCAAGTCAATATACCGCATTTCGGACTAGCCGTGGCTTCTCGTAAAAACATTTACATGATAAAACTGAGTCTGTATCAGAGCCACTAACTCGTCCCTGATCCCGTCGCGTCCCTGTCCTCTTTGGGCTCCTGAATACTTGTATTTGGTTAATAAAAAAGGGGGTGAGCTCACAACTTAGTAGGGGAGGAATCAGGGAACAACATGTTGAAAACAAAATTCATAATTCAATAACAAATCGTACTTTAATAAATGATTCAGTTTAAAAACCATCATCATATGAAACTATACGTACTTATACACATGCATGTTACCTTCCTTGTGTCAACCGTTAAGCCACGTAGCCAGAATATATTTAACCACATCGAGCCAAATTTTACCAAGGGCCTAATCGCACGATAGAATCATCCATTAAGAATCATAAGTTGGCCCATTGGCCTCGGAGCATATCATAAGATCTTAACCAAATCGGACCTCTAGTCCAACGATAATATCACAACTATAGAATCATCAATGCCTTGCTATTTGCCTAGGTTCCTGGGCTCCTCAGTAGTGGTTTATAGGTGGCCAAACATTGCTCCCCCAAGGGTTTAGGCTTTTCAACCCAAAGGCACCAAGCCTTGCCAATTTTTTCATCCCGACAAGCACCAAATTAATATACAATCCCTTCACTATCGAAGGTCCACAATGGAATCATATTCGCATCCATATCAGGATCATGTCACATCCAGAACGATACAATAATCATACGAAGCTCTCGGCATACTGGTAAGAGATATACGCCTATACGATAGGCCAAAAGAATGATCCGAGCTTGCTGAAGGATCTTCAAGATTCCGGTTGACACAATTATAATGCATAATATGCATAGCATGCTATTTAGTAAACACGTGAAGCAATCTATGCCATATATCCTTTAGCAAGTCTCGTTAGATATCCCTTGATGTGTATAAAACATTAACAAATCAATTTCATCACAGATAGCATCCATACATCCAAGGGACATCTCGTACAATTCAATTAATACACTACATCAAGTATAAATGGCATACTTTGCCCCAAAACATGCATTTATGTCACTTTACAAACATTTGAAGTAATTTATGCCATATACACTTCCACAAGGCCAACCCTGTACTCCATTATGTGTAGAAACAACAACAGTTCATTTTCATCAATTTTTAGGAGTCAAGGATTAATTGAGTACTTCATAGGGTTGAATAATACAAAGTTATCATGTGTGTATGGCATTTATGGCTTCAAATCTCACATTTGAAGCTTTACAACCATTTATAAATGCACTCAATATATGTATCATAATTTCCTTAAAGAACATCTGGGGAAAACATGATAAATTTCATTAAACAAGTCATACTACATGTTTTGAAAACATTGAAACTATATAATTGAGTTTTGAAGTCATATAAACCCCTACCTCATGTGTATAGATCAAAAGAATGAAGAAAGTTATAAATTGAAGCCTCGTTTAGTGAAATACTCAAGCTCTCGTGTCACCGCATTCCTAGCATAGCCAAATCCTCAAATTAATAGAGTATAAACCCAATCCAAGCAACCAAAGCTCACGCCTGAGCTTTTATAAAAGAAAACCAAGGTAGAAGATGATGAATAGTACCTTAGAGATGGGTTTTGATGATTTGGAACTTTGATTCTTCAATTTATATGAATAAATGCGTATAAATTCTTTCATTTCTCTCTTTAGAACCCTCTAGAACACTTATTGGGAGTGTGGGGAAGTTAGCCTAAAAAATGGGTTGAAAAAGGTGTGAAAATGGCTTAAAAACGAGCTTAAGTTAGTGGGAATAGTTAACTGGCGGACCGATATGCCAAATATCGAATATCAGTATGCGGGGTATAAATTTCCCAAAAATTTGTTGCCCAACCGATATGCCAAAAAGACCATACCGATACGTGGGTAACTTTGGTGCCATGATGCACTGTTTTTGTTTCGGCCATAACTTTTTGCTCGGAACTCCAATTGAGGTGATCTTTATGTCCACGAAAAGGTATTTCAAAGATCTACAACTTCCTAACATGAAGTTTTCCCAAATTTTGGACAGATATTTTTCAGAAATTCGCCGAAGATAGTGTTCTGCAAAGTGCTACCGAATAACCATAATTTACTAACTGGCATACTTCACACGCTGTTTTGACCAAAATATGAAAGTCGTATAATGGTACAAATTCTGGACACCCGCGCGAACGGAATCTTAATAGAATAAGTAAATGAAAAAATTACGATAGCCCAAAGTTAGCTAAAATTAACGAATTGCGAAGAACCAAAACTTCTTATTTACCAACCAAAATCGATTCTAACCACCCGAATCACCAAAGGGTCGCTCCCATGAGTATAAATAAACTAACATAATTTAATTTAACACAAATTAAAGAACGGGGTATTGCAATCTCCCTCATTAATAAAAATTTCGTCCTTAAAGTTTTCGATGGCATTCATCAAGTAAATAACTTGAGACACTGATCATAAATCTTGGTTTTCAACCCTTATATCTCTTTTGGTCACAGGCTAAGTACCATCACCACCCATCCCTGCCTCACCTCACCTATGTCCTCACATTGGACATCCCGAAAGGGCTTGTTAGACTATTGGCAAATTTCGGTTGCTGTACTTAACCATGTACCAATCAATCCTCATTAGCACTTAGCCAACTCATATACTACAAGCATGGCCAACACAAATATCACGAAGCCAACAAATAAGCAACAACAATAAAGATACAAGAACAAGGACAACAATGAGTGCTTTAGAACTCAATACTAGTGATAATGACCCATAATTAGTTGATAACCACCAAAAGGTTTCCACAGTATACCCATCCGTCAAATCCTTGACGGGTCAAAATCAAAAATTAAAACCAGAATTTTCATAATATAATCATCCTATCCAATGTATACTGTAAAACTTATTCAATTACAGACATTTTTCTATACTTTCCATAAGTCTATCTAAAATTGTCGTTTATTCACGTTTGATCTACATACCAAAAATGTTTACTTACAAGAAATTTACATAATCTATCCATTGACACCTAACATACCAAAGTCTCCATAGTGCATATTTGGAAAAATTAAACGAACACAATTACCTCACATGTGGGAAACTCATAGAACTCAAAAATTAATGTCCTACGATGACTCGGAGGACTTTATCAAATTTAACAAAGATATACATAACAGATGCCAAATTCAGACTTCTAGGAAATAATTCCTTCGATTCCTCTAGTCAAGGATTTAGATAAATTTAACTTGTCAGCAAGGTAGGTAAATTCATAAGTTGTTAACAACCCAAGAATGTATCATATCTTATTATCATTGCAAGGATTACCACACAAGGAAACGTGATAAAAGAAAACTCAAGCATAGATATCCCAAATCAAAATTTAAGAACCAAATGAGCCATAAAGGGTTTTGAGAATATTTCTACATTTCCATCGATATTTTCATTATGCCCAAAAGTTATGGGGGTTACCATTTCATATCATGCAAGGAATCTTTATGACGAGGGATAACATATAAACAAAGAATATTTGAAATTAATTCCATAATAATAAGCTTAATTCAACTTCCTTGGCTCTAATGGTTAAACTATAAATAATCCACAACTGTAACCCATAAACGTTTATACAAGATCCTCTTCCAAATAGAAGTCTTACCGCAGTTGAAGAAAAAAATCATATACCCCAACATTCTCATAAAGAATTTGAGATACCCTCAATTCACACCACTACACTTATCACGTACTCATAATGCACAAATCTTACAGGAATCAACTTCCTGCACTCAAGTGTGCGTAAGTATAAAGAACCATAATCCCAAATTTAGAGAAACCATAATTATATGCCCATTAAATCCCAATATATTTTTCACATTTCAACATCTCATGGATTTCATGGCCCAATGATATTAACATCCATAAATATAAATCGAACAATTTCTAAACGTTTATGTCACCCAAATCATACACCGAAGCATATCATCAATCACCTATAGACTTAACCAAAAATATTACTCTGTAATAGAGGAAAATCATAATAGCTTTATACCACAATACAAGGTGATTTCTGGTTACTATGAAATTCCTTAACATTAGTTAAGTAGCTGATTTATTTCAATAGTTCTTCTACAATATTGGTTCTCTTACAAAGGTGTCATACAAAATCATTAACCTACGTCCAAAAAGTTAGAAGCATATGGATACATAAAGTGAATAAAGGTTATCTCTAAAGATTAATACTTTATATCCATAGAAAGTTCCATAACCCATAATTTAAATCCAAAACAATCAAGATACAAAATTTTCTAATCTGAGAAATTTCCAAAATGGCACATTAAAATAGTTTCCACAATTGATCATACATAATCCACATGACTAGTTTCACACTACCACAGAATATGCTCGTCATCTACCGAACGTCTCGATTTATCCAAAAGTTTCAAGCCGTGTGTGAAAAGGTACATTTAAGGTTATTGCAAACATCACAAACTTCTTTGTCTTTTTATCATAAGATTTCCCACAAGATATAACTAACTCCTGAAAGAAGAAACGACTATATTGTGAACGTCTTACTCTCCCACATACTAAATACCTTATCTTAGGTGTTTTGAGGGATAGTGATAGAAGAAATCAATTCCTTAATCCTTGAAAACTGAATGAAGTATACTATCTAGAAGAACCTTCCTTTCCCATAAACCGCAAGAATGAATACTCCCTTCTATGGTGACCCTATTACCGACATCTATAACAATCCTTACCTCGTTGCACTCTAAGAGGATTTAATCATTTTGGCTAATTCCTGTGCCAATTATCAGGTCACTTCAAAAATTTCTACCGAAGAAAATTAGACCTTTATCTTGAATTACATCTGGTCTCCTCTTCTCAAGAGACTAACCAAAATCACACGAGGTAGAAATCTAATCCAAAAGTAAGACAAACAGAACAACCTTAGGAAACAACGAGCGGACAATGTAACGAAGCTAAAACCTATTAACTTATCATTAAGATAATGATTTTGCCTTTCTCACATGGGACACACGTCAAGACACAAAAGAACCCCCACATGATATACCTACATCATGTGGTATCAAAGCCTCAAGGCCAGAATGCAACACCAAAACTCCAAAGGTGTCCAACCACAAAACACAGGCATCAATAGCTGCAAAAATTGAAATTAGCGAAGGAACAACTTGCCACACCATGTGGACTAACAAGCTCTAGATGAGTGGTCGGATACAAAACCATCCCCAGAATTCAAAGTGTAAAGACTAAACATGGCCTTATGAATAAAAATCACAATTATCGACAGATACCAGAATAACTATAGAGAATCACAACACATTTCGTCTCTATCAAGCCCAAGTACTCATTAACCTATGCCCCAATACCAATTTGTAACCCCCCGCCTTAATAGACAGGATAACACCCGTAATTAAGACCTAGAGTGTCACTAACCCATTTTAGATTGACTAAAATGGGTATTAATGTGAATGAAAACCAAAGTAATATGCATGTCATGTATTATTAGTCATGAAGAGCAAAAACCATAATGTAATTCTTACACATGCATATTACCAGTATGTTCAAGTCAATATACAGCATTTCGGACTAGCCGTGGCTTCCTGTAAAAACATATACATGATAAAACTAAGTATGTATCAGAGCCACAAACTCGTCCCTGATCCCGTCGCGTCCCTGTCCTCCTTGGGCTCCTGAATACTTATATTTGGTTAACAAAAAAGGGGGTGAGCTCACAGCTCAGTAGGGGAGGAAACAGGGAACAACATGTTGAAAACAAAATTCACAATTCAACAACAAACTTTAACAAATGATTCAGTTTAAAAACTATCATCATATGAAACTATACGTGCTTATATACATGCAGGTTACATTCCTTGTGTCAACCGTTAAGCCACGTAGACAGAATATATTTAACCACATCGAGCCAAACTTTAGCAAGGGCTTGACCGCCCGATAGAATCATTCATCAATGATCACAAGTGGGCCCATTGGCCTCGGAGAATATCATAAGATCTTAACCAAATCGGATCTCGAGTCCAACAATAATATTACAACTACAGAATCATCAGTGCCTTGCTAATTGCCTAGGTTCCTGGGCTCCTCACCGGTGGCTTATAGGTGGCCAATCATTGCTCCCCCAGGGGTTTAGGCTTTTTAACCCAAGGGCATCGGGCCCTACTTATTTTTTCATCCCAGAAAGCACCAAATAAATACACAATCCGTTCACTATCGAAGGGCCACAATGGAATCATATCCGGATCCATGTCAGGATCATGTCACATCTAGAACGATACAATAATCATAAGAAGCTCTCGGCATACTGGTAAGAGATATACGCCTATACGATAGGCCAAAAGAATGATCCGAGCTTGCCGAAGGATCTCCAAGATTTCGGTTGACACAATTATAATGCATAATATGTATAGCATGCTATTTAGTAAACACATGAAGCAATCTATGCCATATACCCTTTAGCAAGTCTCGTTAGATATCCTTGATGTGTATAAAATATTAACAAATAAATTTCATCACAAATAGCATCCATACATCCAAAGGATATCTCGTACAATTCAATTAATATACTACATCAAGTATAAATGGCATACTTTGCCTCAAAGCATGCATTTTTGTCACTTTACAAATATTTGAAGTAATTTATGCCATATACATTTCCACAAGGCCAACCCTGTACTCCATTATGTGTAGAAGCAACAAAAGTTCATTTTCATCAATTTTTAGGAGTCAAAGATTCATGGAGTACTTCATAGGGTTGAATAATACAAAGTTATCATGTATATATGGCATTTATGGCTTCAAATCTCACATTTGAACCTTTACAACCATTTATAAATGCACTCAATATATGTATCATAATTTTCTTAGAGAGCACCTGGGGAAAACATGATAAATTTCATCAAACAAGTCATATTACATGTTTTGAAAACATTGAAACTATATAATTGAGTCTTGAAGTCATATAAACCCCTACTGTGAACACCCCAATCCACGACTCTCGTGTGAATTCTCGTTTTCTCATAAAGCGGGCATATTGCATTTAGTCCTGAGTCATCATGCATATAGAAGATTGATAGGAAATACTCTAATTTCGGACCCGTTGGAAATCTACCCCGACCCCGTTAGAAAAATCGAGTTTTTTTTTGAGTGTTTCTGTGCATTTTTGTGAGTCAACCGTAGCCCCAACCGTACGGCTACCTGCCAGCCGTACGGTTGGCACCTAACCGCACGCCCTAACTGTACGCTCTAGCCGCAGCCCCCAACCGCACATACCAACCACATGCCCCAGCCACACCCCCTGCGGTTACCCCCTTCGGTTGGCTTCTTTTGGAGCGTTTTTGGCGGAAATTTCCCTATAAATAGGACCCTTGGGGTCTCATTTGAGATTATCAACACTCACTAGTGTTTTTAGTAAGGTAAAGTTCTGTCAAAATTGTTAGAAAGTCTCTTCTTTTAGAGAATTTCTAGGGAGAGAGAGTTGGAGAGAAAAAGTTAGTGAGAGAAGGTTTTAGAAAGAGAAAGCTTTAGAGAGAGAAAGTCCTAGAGAGAGAAGGAAACAAACAAGGAGCAATCAAGGCAAGGTTCTCATTTTCAAAGCGCATCAGGTACGTTTTTTTACAACTTTTCTGAATTTCAATACCGCATTTAAATATCAGTTTTAATATAGAAAATTAGATAACTTGCAAAGAAGTCCACTGCTTTCAAAGTAAGTCCTTTCTAAAAGTTTTTCAAGAAATCTAAAATCCGTTTTGACACGTTTTCAAAACAAAATAAAAATACAAAAACAGTTTCCAAACAAATGGAACTATGAGACTTTTATTTCATTCTACGAATGAATACGTAGACGCTCGTAAAGCTCGAGTTTGATTTCAAAATACTGTTTTAAAGTAAATTTATCCGGAAAGGACTATTCTGAAAACTATTCAAACTACTTGCAAGATATCTAAAATAAGAATTAAATACATGATCCATTAAGAGACTGAAAGGGCGAATTGGGTGCCTAACACCTTCCCAATTCGTAACGTAATTCCCGAACCCCTAGCAAAGTAAATTTTCAACGAATATCTGGTTTTAAACGTATGAAAGATAATTCGCTTTCGAATTGTTCTTCGTACGATCTTTTGTTTGTTTTCTCATAAAAGAAACTGGCGACTCTACAAAGCATGTTTTCCTTCAAAACAAAGAAATCGAGAACGAGGATTCTCTCCTCTCAGGAGCCAGGGGTCCGGATTCCCACACCTACCTTATGTGTATAGATCAAAAGAAGGAAGAAAGTTATAAACTGAAGCCTCGTTTGGTGAAATCCTTATGCTCTCATGTCACCGCATTCCTAGCATAGCCAAATCCTCAAATTAATAGAGTATAAACCCAACCAAGCAGCCAAAGCTCACGCTTGAGCTTTTATAAAAGAAAACCAAGGTAGAAGATGATGAATAGTACCTTAGAGATGGGTTTGGATGTTTGGAACTTTGATTCTTCGAATTATATGGATAGATGCGTAGAAATTCATTCTATTTCTTTCTCTAGAACTCTCTAGAACACTCCTTGGGAGTGTGGGGAAGTTAGCCTCGAAAATGGGTTGAAAATGGCTTAAAAACGAGCTTAAGTCAGTGGGAATAGTTAACTGGCGAACCGGTATGCCAAATATCGAATACCGGTCCGCGGAGCATAAATTTTCCAAAAATTTGTTGCCCAACCGGTATGCCAAAAAGGCCATACCGGTCCGCGGGTAACTTTGGTGCCCTGATGCATTATTTTTGTTTCGGCCATAACTTTTCACTCGTAACTCTGATTCAGGTGATCTTTATGTCCACGGAAAGGTATTTTAAAGATTTACAACTTCCTAAATGATTTTTTCCCAAATTCTGGACAAATATTTCTCAATTTTTTCTCGAAGACAGTGCTCTGCCAAAGCGCTACCGAATAACCAGAATTTATTAACTAGCATACTTCACACGCTGTTTTGGCCAATGTGTGAATTAGGTTTCGCCCAAAACACGAAAGTCGTATAATGGCATAAATAATAGACACGCGCGCAAGCGGAGTCTTAATCGGATAAGTAAATGAAGAAATTACGATAGCCTAAAGTTAGCTAAAATTAACGAATCACGAAGAACCAAAACTTCTTATTTACTAACCAAAATCAATTCGGACCACCCGAATCACCAAAGGGTCGCTCCTATGAGTATAAATAAACTAACATAATTTAATTTAACACAAATTAAAGTACGGGGTATTGCAACACATGAGAAATGGAATAATATATACTTAAATATTAAAATAAAAATAGGTAAACTCATATTTCATGTTCCTCGCAACTGAAAAAATCTCGCAAAACCTTCCATTCTTTGCGATCAACGTTTTTGTAGGGTGTTCTCTTTGGGGCTTTTTTATTTTGTCCCCCCTTAACTTTTCCAATGGCATTTCATGGTGTTTCGCTATTCCCTGAGAGCTTTCATCTGTAATTTCTCAATCTCATCCATGACGATTTTATTATCATGTGGATAAATAAACTTTAACTACAAAAATAATATGGATTAATAAATGAGTTAACTAAATAAGTAATAAATTTTGATTTAAAAATATGTGAGATACTTATATCGAGTTGATCTTATATGACCTTAATGTTAGTTCTTGGTACATCTGCCTAGCCGTGTGATACGTGGAAAAAATGTGTCACGATCTATCTGGTGAATCATATTGTTGAATGACATCCCAGTCTTTCTCACACTCTTTCCCGTTAGGGGGTCAAACTTGATTGGCAACCTATCAGCTTTTTTCTTCCGAACCATTTTTTCAACAACCACACTTTGGGACTCTTCTCTGGTTCTCCACTTTCCTCTGCAATTTTGGTCACTACCTGATCCATTACCCTCTCCAACTCCAGATTTAGGCATACTGCATACATGTTTCATCATCACATTTTTTTATAGAATATATAAATAAAGTAAATCTTAATAAGTTCAATAACATTTTTTTCATTTTAAGCAAAAATATAAGAGTAATGTTTAATTTATACAAAGAAATATTACCTTGTTGAAAGGTGCCACTAACTGTTGAAGAGCTGTAATGCAATCTCCTAAGTTGTTTTTTTTGCAATGAAAAATATGCATTGAGAAAATGAAACTAAGTTCAGTACTTAAAATTCAAAATCAAATAAAAAATAATGGATTAAGACAATGAAATTTTGTAAGTGGATTTGAGAGACTCTGACGGACTAATAGACTTAGACGTAGACGCTGACATAGACTTAGATTTAGAAAACATTTTTAGGAAATGAGGTAATTTATGGCAACAAGGATTTTTAGTGATAAATAAAGCGTTCAAAAGCAAATAAAACAAGGTTTTCTTGATTCATAATAATTTAGTAGATCTGGGATCCAAGACGACCTTTTATTACACCAAAATCTATAATATCATATTTGACCACAATCTGCGAGCATTTATTAGGCATACAAACGGCTATCCATTGCCTCAAAAGCCTAGCGCTCAAACACCTGTCCTTATATGAGAGTATAACGTTTTGTGTAATCAAAAGATTTATACTAGTGTTCAGAAAAATAGAACGAACGTTTTCTGATACAGGAGATCCACACAACTTAATCTGAGTGTTCTGATGTGAGAGATCCATACAAGATGGCAGTCACAGAGCATACTAAAATCAGACGAAGATGGTAAGTGGCAGCTGTAGAGCATACTTATCATTATTCAGATTTTTCATACTAATCAAAGTATAAATATCACTGAAAAACTTTATATCAAGAAAAGCTTCCATTATTAGATAAAGAAAGTTTTGCTTATAACCAAAATCCTTAAGGCCATAAATTAACCTTTGATACCAAATATGGGGGAGAGATATTCGTAGTTTTGGGACTACGCAATACCGGGGGAAGAGACACACTCTAAACTAAAAACAAAAGCTAGATTGGAACATTACAAAATAAGAATACAAATCTAACTAATACTGGAAGCACTGGATATATATAAAAACATATAGGTATATCATTTAAAAACTTAAAACTTACAGAAGACTCTCATAGAGAGAGGGAGTAGACACACTGATATTTGGTATCAGAGGTATACATTTAAAAACTTAAAGCATAGGAGTCGACTACATGATGTAGTCGACTCCCCCAATCCATGTAGTCGACTACATTAGGCTAGAGTGTAGTTCTTCCTCAAAATTGATTGTTTATGCCACAAACCAACCTTATACCCATGTTTTGATTAACGAGAAGTGAAAATTAGGTTCCGGGCCAAACAAAAAAAGTTCTTGAAAATTAAAATACCTTTTTACTGGCTTAAACAGGGTTCCATTATGATATATAATGAAAAATTTATAACGTTTCAAAGGACTAAAGGTCGATTTGTCAGATAAGATTTAAATGTGTACAATTCTCTCGAATTTCACTAGGAACACTTAAGATGGATCTTTATAACCTAACACATGAATGTAATGACACTTATAAAAGCGTGTGAAAACATTCCCTTCATTCGGATATTGCCCAAGCACACTCCTGCGTCCAGAATAGAAAAATTGTAAAACAAAAGATAATACGATGTATTTACCTTACAGGTGTTACACTTATAGGCAACCAAACTTTGCTCCCTCAGGGGTTTAGGGATTTTTAACCCAAGGGCACCGGGCCCTACTTATTTCTCACCTGGCAAGCGCCATTCACGTTGAGGAATTTTACCTCCAAAAACGTATTCCATTATATCTGAATAACCAACATAAGAAGGAATCATAGATATAAGAAATATCTCCTCATAAGAATGATGTCCATGCCAAATGTAACAAGAAAGCTCCAAGTGTTGCTAAGATGCCACCCAGAAGTCGGGTTGACACAATAATGATGCATAATATGCAATATATGCTTTATACAACAACTAAAGACAACATATGCCACCCAAGCTTCATTCAACATGCATTCATGTCCCTTAATACATGTAAAAGCCATCTAAAACTCGTTTTAGTCCAACCAACACATTTTTACCCAAGGAACACCCCATATAAATCACCAACACATGATTATCAAGTTTGGATGGCATATTTTGTCTCAATTCGTGTATTAGCAAGTTAAACAATCATATTTCATCATTTATAACTAACAAGTTTCTCATATTATCATTCGTATGAAAACATATATAAAACTCCCAAATTCCTTCATACGTAGAGTTATATAATTGGGTTTGAAAGCATATGAATAAACTAGTAAGTTTAAGACCGAGAAATCCCCCTACCTCGAGTTAATAAACTGAAAGAAACAAGAAAATATGATATCCAAAGCCTCTCTTGATGGAACACCAAAGATCCCAAGGTGGAAGACGATGAATAGTGAAAGAGAAGGCGTTTTAGATGATTTAGAGCTTCGATCTTGGATCGGGGATGAAAAGCGTGTGAAAACCTCTTAAGGAAGCCACCTCTTTCCCTTTCGAGAACCTTTTTGGTGTGTGTGGGAGGTTTAGGTCAAAAATGAGTGAAAAAGATGGATAAAACGCATTTAAATCAAGTTAAGTCGGTGCACCGTTTCGGATGGCAAACTGGTATGCAGAAAATGGAGTATCGGTCAGCAGCATAAATTTCCCTCAATTTTTAAATGCCGGACCAGTATGCAAAAATCCCATACTGGTTTGTAGCCAAACTTTTTTCCCAAAACTTATACGTTGGACCGGTATTCCAAAAACTCAATACCGATATGTGAGTAAACTCTACCCTATTCTTGTTTTGGACATAACTTCTTGCTTGGAACTCCGATTGAGATGATCCTTACATCCACGGAAAGGAAATTTAAAGTCTACAATTTCTGGGAGGAAGTTTTCTCCAAATTATGGATACAAAAATTTCAAAAATATAATTTTCACACCATATCTAATTAAAACAACATAATTAACATTAACAAAAATGCAGGATGTTACATAAAGCCCAAGATCATATCCTATCCTAAGTCAATTCTCAATTCACATAAGAGGTGAAATAGTCGCATTGGGAACCCAAACATGCATTATACGAGAAGTCTTAACCTTTCCCACATGTCTCGTGGTTTTTCTAATCTTAGAATCATCATCTATACCTCAAGTTCATTAATGATTTCGTAGTCTCACTTAGCAAAACCTTAACTTCTCATTAAAATTGACATTCTTATTCTTAAGCCTAGGTTTAACAAACATAAAATGTTTTGCATTATTATCACCAAAAGGAACATGTCTCTTCACATAAGGCCTATGCTTTGCACAAATATACTATTCTTACGCATATAATCGCCATTTGTAGGTTTATCCACATGCCCAGGCTTGCCTTTAGCATGTCTTAATTTAGCCTTCAAGGCTTGCCAACGAAACTCTCGTAGATTACACTTACGAACACAATACTCACAACAAAAAGGTTGGGGCAATGTATGCTTGTATTTTCAAAAGTAAAAGGAATAACTACATTTTAGTTTATCGTACTTACACTTATTTTCCAATCAATACGTTATACTTTTTTTTCCTAAATATAACAACTTTGTTTTTGTTTTTTGTAATTAATACATCTGTTATGTTAGCCTTCTAACGCCGTTAAGAAGAAAATGATGTGGCCTCCATTTCATTTTAACTTGCCAACAAAGCAGCCACGTTGGCATATCACATTACCTAATCAATACATTGTACACCCATTTTCCAATCAATACATTGTACTTTTTTTTCCTTCAAATATATATAGCAACTTTTTTCTTTTTTGTTTGCAATTAGTGCATCCGTTATGTTAGCCTTCTAACACCGTTCAACAAATATGACGTGGCATCTTTTTTGTTAAGTTAATTTTTCAACTCCGATGTACAATAAGGTAATTTAAAAAAAATAGAAAAAGTAAACTAAAACAAACCCTTCACCCAAATTAGAAACACCCATAATTGTTTTGCTACATTTCTAGCAAAATAGAGCTCCACGGTAGCCAAGATACTCTACTTTCAAAAGTTAATTTTAGTACAAAACTAAAATTATTTCTTTCAATTAGGATTTGAGAGGGAAGTTATAATAGGTTGACTAATATGGTTAACTCTATGAATTTGTGCAGGATTTGAAAGTGAGAGAGTAGTGGCTTTTCGTCGATCGACTTTCGAAAAGTAAGCATAATTTTCGTTTGGAGGAAAGTTGAATTTGTCTTTTGAGTTCAGTTTTTCAATTTTGATTCCCTGCTTCAAATCACTATTTTGATTATACCTTTCTCTTTTCTCTCTTATATCTATCAATTGAGAAAAAAAGGAAGTGAAAGTTGCTTTCAATTGGTCACAACCTTCTATTCCTCACTCGGAACACTCATATTCTCCTCAAACCTTAGCTTCTTCATTCCCTTTCATTAAAATGACACAATATAGACTCGGTTCTCATGTGCTGGAATGTAGACAGACTTGATCGCTCCTCTCTGTTTGGAGGTGACATGGTGGTGAGATGGTGGTGGTGGGGTGATGGGGTAATGAGATGGAGGTCGGTGGTGGTGAATTGAAGGGGAGTTAGGGTTTGTTTTCCTATTGTGTATTGTGTTATAAGTACAATGTATCGATTGGAAAATAGGTGTAAGTACAATGCATAGATTGGGTAATGTGATATGCCAACGTGGCTGCTTTGTTGGTAAGTTAAAATGCCAAATGGGATGCCACATCATATTTGCTTGACGGTGTTATAAGGCTTAGATAACGGATGTACTGATTGTAAACAAACAAGAATAATGTTGCTATTTGAAAAAGAAAGTAGAATGTATCGATTGAAAAATGGGTGTAAGTACAATGTACTAAAATGTAGTTAATCCAAATTAAAATCACGCTGGTCATTTTTTGAAAAACCATTTAGAGAAACTTTTTTACAAATGGTTTTTGGTCAAAAACGTGTTTCGCCTCCTTTAGAGCTTGATATTGGTACATCTTTTATAACATTCCATGTTTCGATAGGCGTATTTTCGTTAATTTGGTTAGTTACTTCTCCAATTTGTTCGTGTACTTAGATAACTTTGAATCTTCTTACACTTCACTTTGGTGTTATGGATAAAATATGAAAATTTTGATTTAACTCAGAGCTAGTTTGAATATTTTGGTGCATTCTTGAATTTTTTTATTTTCCTACTTTTCTTATGTTCAGTTCATTAACCTAGGAAGGTTCGAATTAAGTTTCATCCTTTTCAACATGTCACATTATAGTTATTAAACTATCCAATAAACTTTCATAGATTCGAACTTCATTTAATCATTTTTGAGTATTTAGTAGAATCGAATTCTTTCCTTAAACGTTAACGATTCCTACAATTCTCGTTTGTGGTTCTGAAACTTTTAGACCTCTGAATTTAGTTTCATTTTTTTCACATATCATAAATATCTATTAGAAGTAATTAGGAGAGTTTCGCTGCGTTCTAATTTGAAATGAGCAATTTCGGAGGCGTTTTTAGAATCGAGAATATTTACTCGACGTTTTGGATCAGTCAAATTTGGAGACTCATAACTTTCTCATCTTTTATCTAAATACCACTTTGCTAACTCCTATAACTTCAATATATATCCTTCTACAACTTTGGTGTTTTGACCAAAAGCTAATTCATGTTCTTTGATGGTCAAAACATAGTGCAAAGTAAGCTGATTAGCAAAAATCAGCTTATATCATATTATATAGAATTTCGGCAAAGCACAGTCTTTGATGAAATTCTGGTATTAATTTATCTATAATTTGGAAAAACATTTGAGAAAAGTTTTAGAGCTTTGAATTAGCTTTCCGTTGATATAAAGATCATTGCAATCAGAGTTTGGAGCAAAGAATTGTGGCCAAATTACGAACACTGCACCTAAACACATTTGGTAAATTGGGGTTGACCAAGTCAACTCATTTTTTTTTGCCTTTGACTAGCTTTGACCATCTTCTTCACTCAGTAAAACACCATTTTAGTCCATTGAGACCAGAGGAAAAACATATACACTTGTGGAGAGAGAAATGGTGAGTAACGGAGGGACATTAAGCTATTCCAAGCTTAAATCAAAGGTCTTAACTCCGATAGCACCTCTTCAAAAACAACGTATGATCGAAATTGCTCTGTTTGTACCGAATTTTCTCATTGATCTAGCAAATCTTCCAAACCAAGCTCTCGGGGATTGTTTTAAACCATACAAAAAAAATTTCAATTTGCATACATTATTTTGATGTTCCACTGGAACTTCATACCCATATGGGAATTCCATGTATACCTCCTCCTCCAAATCCCCATGTAAGAGTGCATTCTTTACATCAAATTGTTGTAGCGGCCAATCCAGATTTGTCGTTAGAGAGAGTAAGACACACACATTGTTAATTTTTGCCACTAGTGCAAATGTCTCCAAATAATTGATCCCAAGTGTCTGGATGTAGCCTTTTTGCTACTAGTTGTGCTTTATATCTTTCGATGGTTTCGTCTGCCTTATATTTTACTATGTACACCCATTTGCAACCAATGCACCTTTTTTTCTAATGGCAACTCAACTATATTTCATGTACCATTCTTCTTTAAGAATTTCATCTCCTCGTCCATAGTTGCTTTCCATTTTGGATCACCCAAGGCTTTCTTGATACTGTTAGTAATAAATATAGAGGATAAATGATTTACAAATGACTTATTCGATTAAGATAACCCATCATAAGACACGTAGTTACTTATGGGTGTTTGGCTTTACTAGTGAGATCATGTTCATATGTCGGTTTAAGAACGCCTCTATTTCTCGGCGAGGGAGTTGTTTTCTAGGAGGTTTAGGAAAAGATACGTGATATTTAGACTCAGACGTGTCAGAGAAAGGCGATTAGTTATTTATGTCAGATGGAGACAATGGTAAACTTGAACCTCGGACATTTTATAACGAACTTGACAGTGGAAACGAGTCATCAGTCCAAGTCGGCAGTGACGGAAAGACTAAATCTGGTGGTGAACTTGGTGAGTTTGAAGTTGGCGGTGAGATCTCGACCTAGATCAATTCGGTTCCATTATTACAATCAAGAGCTCGAACTTCATTATAGGTGCATTAAAGTTTGGTTCGGGTTTGAGGTTGGAAGAATTTAGAAATTGAGACTGAACTGAAATCGAATTTCAAAGTTCGATTTGGATTTGGATCTACTTAATTCTTAATTGAATAAAACCAAAAACATTTATGTCTTTAGTAAAAGAAAAGGAACGAAAACTAAGGGTAAATTTGGATGACGGGAAAGTGAATAAAAAGTTCATTTTTCCGCACTATTAGTGCATTTGGTTTGCATAAAGTGTTTCCATAACTTTCCTACAAATTTCTCACAGGAAAAATTTTGCTGCAAAAAATAAAGGATTTTGAGAAAAAGTCATAAGAAAGCTTAGGCAATTATGTATAATACAATTTTCATACTAATAAAATAATAAAATGAATAATTTGTAATTTTATAGCTATAAATATAAAACTATTTATTATTAAACTATGTGAATTATATTTAAATATGTATATAATTTAACTTATATGTTATATGATATTATTTTAGTATTAGATTTATAGCATAATTTTTTTTTGTAAGAATAGTTTTCTCTCATAATAATTATTCTAGTAAATAAATATTATAGTAGAAGATAAATTTTTAATTTTAAGTTAGCATTAAAATATTTAAACAACATTTTTTGTTAAAATGTCAATTTTATGTGTTTATATGTAAGGTTGGGCACAGTACGGGAACTGAGCCGAATTTATATATATTAAACTAAAACAATAAGTTCGGTATTGCTAAAATAGAAATCGATCTCGAACTGAATTAAAATCGGGAACCGAAATTACGGTTTGGTTTATAAGTTGGTTTAAAACCGAAATTACCAAAAAAAAAAAGAAAAATTTCATAATAGTTTTGCAGTTCATAGCACAATAGTTTTGCAGCAAAAAACATTTGCAAATAAACTAATAAAGCGTAATAGCATCAATTCACCAGCCATACAGCTTGCTTGCACCTATACATCTTAACAGCTTGTTTGTAAATAAATATTTGCAAAAACATTACATTTTGCTTGCAAATAAACATTTCATCTTAAGTTCTTACAGCTATACTACTAATTATATTATTACCAAAATGGCAAAATACACTTCAAAGTTCAAAATTCAATAGCAAAAAATCCAAATAGATCAATGGCCTTCTCCTAAGCAATTGCTCCAAGAGTATTTTGGTATTTCCTGCTTATGACAAATTTTCAGAATCATTCCGAATACAAATACATTAAGTGAACCAATTGACTTAAAAAAGAATGAAATGAAGTGAACCAATTGATTTGCAGCACTAAAATCTCCATAATCATTCCAAATACATTAAGTTCTATGTATATAACGTACAACCAATTTAACTTAGAAACAAGCCAATTGGCAAAATACATAACAAAAATTATCTACTTGAAAACAAAAAACCAATGAAGAACAAATATAATTAATGATACCCCTAGCGCTTTTTATTCATAATTTTAGTTAGTTTTTCATGCATTCAATTAATTTAGCATGCTATTTTTAGTGTTTATTTTCTTTAGCTTTATTCTATATTCTTGTTATGCTAGTTTAGTTTCCTTTAGCATAGTAATGTTTCGCTACCTTTATGATTAGTTTTAGTTGTATGTATTATTTAGTTTTACTGCCATTATTTATTTTAATTATCAATATACAATATATTCTCTCCATATTTCATCTTTTCTTTATTTTTCTCATCTTCTTCTTGAAAGAAACATTTCTAATTCAAAAAACTACCCTCCTCTCCATGGATCGACCTTGGACTTACCGAGTATTTATTACTTGACCAACCACTTACACTTGAGCTTTATAACTCGCATTGTTTGCGGTGAGTCAATTCTAGTTCAATTATCCTCTTTATTTCCAATTCTATAATTGAGGCCAAGGTGATCAAAGCATCAGCATGGTTATTACTTGTTTAAGGAAATCTTTCGATGTAGGTAGAGTTGAAATCCTTAAGTAATTTTTGGACCAGTCTCATGTAGGCCTTAATCTTTTAATTTCGAGAAACGCATTCTGGTTTGCAATTAACTAAGAATCACAATGTATGAAAGGTCCTTTACACTGGGTAGTTTTTTTTTCAAACCCACAATTAAAGCTTAATACTTCGACTCATTGTTAGAGGCCGTGAAACCAAGATGAACTGTTTGTTCTAAGAGTCTTCCTTTTGGCGACTTCAAGGTGATGCTTACACCAGAGCCATTCTTGATGGATAAGCCATCTATAAACAAGGTTCACGATTTGGCCAGGCTATTATTAGCAATTTGAAGATTATACTTGGACAGAACCTTGGTCTGATTTACTTATGTCATTATTATATCATCATACCCCTTAGTTAGAACAGGTGAATGTCAGCTATTGCAACTGCTTTTTTATTATGCCCTCAGTTGTGTATTAGTGACATGCCTTCTTACTAGTCAGTGAGCTCGGTTATGAAATCAGTTAGGATTTGTCCTTTGATCACTGTTCTTAGTTCATACTCAATGCAGAATCTGTTGAATTTCACTGACCATTGTTCCATCCGGCCAGACATGTCTGCTTGGCTAGTGATGCCTTCATTGGACTTGTTGTCAATAGTTTGATTGGATGAGCATTAGAGTAGTCATAGAGACGCTAGGAGGTGGTAATTAAGGCAAGGACAAGTCTCCCAATAGGTAAGTAGTTCAACTCAACGCCTACCAAGCTTGTGAATTGAAATTAAATGAGGGTTGTTGAGATAGGCTTTTAAGTCGGCCAATACTTTATCATATTCTTCATCCAAAAAAAAAAACTTGAGATTTCTTTGAGGCTTTGAAGAAAGCTTGGCAACTGTCTAAGCACTTAGAAATGTACTTGTTTAATGACGCAATCATGTTAATTAGCTTTTTTAGGTCCTTACGTGTAGTTGGCCTTTTAAGATCTTACAAAGCCTGATTTTTTTCTTGGATTGGCCTTAATCCCTCTATTATTCACCATGAAGCCTATGAACTTCCTTGAACTAACCCCAAAAGTGCATTTTGCGGTATTGCACTTCATATTATAATGCACAAGGATTTCAAAGGTTTTGCCGAGATCAGAAACATGATCAGCCTCATTTATACTTTTCACCGGCATGTTATCCACATAAACCTCCATGGACTTGCCGATTTTCTCTTAAAACATCTTGATGACCAGCCTTTGATATGTTGCTCCAGCATTATTTTAAACCGAAAGGCATTACTTTGTAAAAATATAAGCACATAGTTTTGATGAAGGCCGTACTTTCTTAATCCGGGTTGAATAGGGGGATTCGATGATAACTTGAATAAGCATCCAAGAAACTCATCCTTTCATGTCCAGCAGCTAAGTCTACCAATTAATCAATTCTTCGTAAAGGAAAGTTATCTTTAGAATAGGCTTTGTTTAGATCAGTAAAGTCCACACAAACCTCATTTTTCCATTCTTCTTCCTCACCACAACAGGTTAGAGATCCATTCAGGAATTTGACCTTCTTATAGCACTTGCTTTAAAAAACTTTTGGATTTTTTTTTCAATGGCCTTGGCTTTCTTATGAGTTGTTCTCATTGACTTTTGCTTTATTGGCCTAAAACTTGGATCGACGTGAAGCCTATGACACATTATCTTGGCATTTATGCCAAGCATGTCATAAGGTTACCATTCAAATACATCTATGCTTTCTCTTAGAAACCTCCCCATCTATTCCCTTCCTTTTTATTCAAAAAACTTCTCATTAAAAAGAACCTGTCTTTAACTTCTTCTACTTACTCTGCAGGGACTTGGATACTTTATTCAAAAACCTTCTTCTGATTGTCCTTGAGCCCCACTATAAATGGGACGGCTGTTTTATGGTTGCTAAGGTTTTTTTTTTTGCTTTACCCCTCACTTGGGAGGTTTTAAGCCTTTCAGTTGTTGATTCTTAATTCTTTATATTCTTCTTTGATTCTTTTGTTCAACTTCATTAACCTTGCCTCTGGCTTGAAGGCTCTCAAGATAATTAGCTGCTCAACCAAAGCACTTTCCACGCCTTGCCCAAAACAATACCTAGCATCTTCTTGGCTATTTTGTGTTTGGTTGGGGGGGGGGGATTTCAGCTTTTGGTGATAAGGTGAAGACACTGCTTACGTTTGGCCCAATTGGTTGTGGCTGAGGATATCATTATATAGTGAGTCAATGTTTAAAACAATAAACTTCACTGTTTTCTTGATTGGGCCTATGCGGATAGGAAACTTTGCAATGGCAATTGGCCAAACAACTTTTCCACTAAAACTAAAAACAGGCATATCGACATTCTTAACTTAGGATGCTGGGAGATCTAGCTATACAAATAAGAAGAGCTGCCAGGGTTTATGATGATGGAAACTTAGTTCCAGAATCGTTTAATATCGTGTAGAGACTGAACAAAATTTATATGTAAAACCCTATTGCGGAATCGGATTTTACCTTCGAGATCTCACTAGTTTGATCTCGTCTCAGTATGAATAGGGGTTGGTGTAGACGAATCATGAACACGGGCTCGATGGAACCTCAAGATCTTCTATTGTATTCCTTTTGCCGTGCAATCATATACTGAGTGTGGGCTGCAGTATCACCATGATCTCATTCTCTACTCTTTACAGCACAAACCCTAAATTCGTGAGAACTATTTTTGTCGAGAGAAGAGGCAAGGCTGGCATATATATAAGGCTATGATAAGGACCCTAAAGAGAAATAAGTATTTGGGCTTACTATGGAAAACCAAAATCCTAATTCGATGAAGAATTGATTCATTCCATAAATTATAATTCACACCACTAAAGAATTATAATTGCACTCCCTTCCTTATCTCAAAATTATATTTCGACCTCTTTATTATTAAATACTTATTATTCTTTCCACGTTAAGATTTCAGATAACCGTCATTTAAATTAAATTATTGACAATTATATTTAAATGACTTCTTAATCCTTTAACGTAGCACTTAACTTATTTGACATGTCGGATTAACATAATCCACCTGCAGGATTTGACATGATCAAAACTTATAAGCTCCTAAATGGGTTATCATCAATCCCTATACTGGGACGTGGATTCCGTCAATAATTAATATTCATTATACATGTAGTGTCGTCATCCAATTCACAAAGATTATTGATCCATAAATGAATCTTATTCTTAATGAGTCAAAACAAAAAACACTAAATATATATGTCTATTAATAATTTCAAGATTAAGAGCATAAGTAATCATAATAACCATAAAATTTTAAATTATTTTACATAGTCAGTGTAAAAACAATTAACTCAAACTGATCATGTTCAATACACACAAAGTGTACTAGCGCAATGAGTTAAAACTATACCATTTTCTGTAGTCAAGATAAACTACTAAAACTTGTGCTACAATCCTACCGATGGTTGTCCAATTCCATCTAAGACTGCCGTGAACTAATAAACTGATATTTCACAAGAACCGATGATATGATTCTCTGTGTGTAAGTTATACTCTACACACCAAATCATGTATTATATGGAATAAAAGACACACACATGCACAATATTTAAATAAATAATATAATGCAACCATTGCCCATAAAGATTTTTATTAAAATAGCAAAACCAAGTCTATATAGCATATCAAAACCAATAATAATAAAATCATGACTTTTAGTATATCACTATAACATATGAGTACTCTTTTGACGTTAAAACTATTTATATTGACCATCAATACCAGTGCATCATTATGAGGATCATCAACATCATACATACCCTTGCATGTAAAGCTTAATTTATATGTCGCTGTTACATTTGGACTCCTCTTAGGGGTTGTAATGGACATAACCTCGGCAAGGAAAGCTCTGTCTACACATCGTGCTTTCTCGATGTTGATTCTGATAGCGTTCTTAATGATGGTGTCCTTGTTGGTGACCCTATGTATTTCCTTTATCAATTTGGCTACAACTTTATTAGTTAACCGTTTTCCTAGTTCTTCTTCCTCATCATCATCATTATCTTTTATTTTGTAATTTCCCCCTTTTTATGTACTCGTCTAGATGACATTTGGTAACTATCCTTCTAAATTTTTTTTTGGGTCTCGTAATTCTCCATTTTATGTCCATGATCATCATAATATGAACATCGAAGCTTGCCCATTCTTGTATTGGGATTGTCCCCATTGGCTGAGGCCATTCAAAGTTGGGCTTACTTTGTATATTGAACATGATCTTATATATGGGTTTGGTGAACACAATGTTCACCCCTTTATAACCATTTTCATAAACTTTGTTATTTTCCTTATTTCTTCATCTTTTGGAGTTGTTAAACTTTACTCCTCCACTTTCAGGTCTATCATTAGCTCGAACAACTTTGGCTTCATTATCTTCCACTCGAGTGTACTCGTTCACCCTAGCCAAAAATTGATCAAAGGTTTGTGGGGGGAGCCTGGTTAATGAATTATAAATGTCATATTTATCATACGGTAAGCCACTTTTGAAAGTGGTCAAGTTAAATTTAAGTTCACAATCCCCAGCCTCTTCATAGACTTCTTAATACGTTAACGAGTATTCCCTTAACATTTCTCATTCATTCTTCCTTAGCGTTGTGAGGACCTCTAGTCCTTTCATAACTCGACTATTAGTGATAAACCAAGCCTTGAATTGCTTGGCCAAATACCTAAAGCTGTTAATATGCTATACTTGTACCCTAGTGAACCATAATAAAGTAGAGTCTCCCAAACTTATGGGGAACATTATTTTATGCCAGCAATTTTGGTATTTTAATATGCACAACTTAGTTTTTTTTCATTTGGTCAGCCTTCGGTGTTTGTTGGGCCAATATGTACCTTTGTTGTTTCCACTTCTCGATGCCTCGAATGTGGTTTCATGAATACTCATTTAAATCCTTTTTCTGTAATCTTCTTGCAAGAGTAACATTAGAGCTTGATTTTGTAGTTTGAGCTTTATGAACCCACTCTACAAATTAGCCTCACCCTCACTCTCAGCAACATAATTTATGTCATGTTGCTCTTTTTGATGAGTAGTAGTCAATTCTACCCTTTATGGTGGCGTTAGTGATTCCCTGGTATTTCTCTCCTGCATATGTCCCAGGGTAGTGTCTGAGGTTTGTGGGCCTTTTAACCAACTTTTTGTTTGTACCTTTGCTAAAAGTGTTTTTCTGATCACTTTTGGATGAAAATAAGATAACTGTATTTAGCTAATGATTCCCACAAACGGTGCCAATTGTGGGTACCAAAATATTTAAGTCTCCCTACAAGATAAGGTTTAAGCACAATTTATATGAAATAAGGATAAGAATGACCAAATAAGAGACAATAAATTTGTTGAAGGTTGATTCTTCCGATTGATTTTGTTGTCAATCCGATAGTACCTACACATTTTGTGTGTGTGAAAATATATTTGCGCAAAGTAATGAATAGATTGTTTAAAGTAAGCTACCAGCTTAATTTTTACTCAATTTATCTCTTTTGGGTTTGATTGTCTAGAATTCAAGACCCTTGTAATGTGCCTCACCATTTCTATTTATATGTATATAATTATGGTTTACAACACACCATTGGGCTAGATACTAAAAGACTAAAATAGGTAGTCTTGGGCTCTACTCTAGTACTTTACAAGTGGCATGGTCTTTTTCCAGAATACAAAAGAAATCTTTCCATGTCATCATGACCATCTCAACCAATATAAACCATCTCGACTGACATGGACCATTTCTCGGCGTAGCTGGGTTCTGGGCTTTTGGCATGAGCCTCTTAATTGATTCTTTAATAATGAGTTTAGCCTGGCTGAAAGGTTGGGCCTAGAGCTCAATCAACCCAATTATGCATTTCTAATTTTTGGCTCCTTCAATATGTGTTGTAATTTAGATCAAAACAAGTGTTAATTCAAATTATAAATTTATTAAAATAATTTTATTATAAAAAAATGTTTCTATTGTTATAGCTATTCTGAATATATGTATATATGTATATATATAAATTGGTGTTAGTAGTAATATTAGCTGATAGATACTATTAATATGTGTATAGTATCACTTTATATATTACTATATATGCCATAGGTAAAAATATATTTCAATACATTCGTTATATATAAATACTAGGGTATACCCGTGCCATCCGGCACGGTGAAATAATAGGGAAAAAAAGAGTAACATGCTCTAAATCTAAATAGACAAATATCATATATAATCCAACAGAAAATATCATATCATACATCAACCGAAATGTATGTTCAATCTATTAATCATATATATTTTTTTATCTTATTTTGATCTCGACAAAATAATTTTTTAATAAAATAAACTCAACGGAAAATGTAAAAATAATCCAACAATGTATGGATTCTTAAATGTTACTCAATAATTTTTCTTGATTTTTTAACATAATTTTATAGTCATGATGGATCTTGTTTAATTGATATTGATTAGTAGATTTTAAAAATTAATTTTTTATTAAATTTTGAATTTTGTATTTTAAGTTATAGCATTTTTAGTATAGACAAAATTATTAGTTTGTGAGAGTTTATTGTGTGTATATTATTGGTGTGAGTGTTTTAACTTTGATGTGACATCTTGATGTATGTATAAAACTCATCTAAGGGTGTAGAACTAATGCACACCATAACATGTGTATTTTTAACCATTAGATTCTTATACTTTTTAGATAAAATTTTTGGTCAAACTTGATGTTTTATAATATAGATAGTTTTTGAAATTGAAATTGCATTTTGTAATAATATGATAAACAAAAAATAGAAATAATATCCTTCAAGGTTTGCAATTTCAACTCAATATGCCAAAAGAATTGGTAGCAGAAAACATGGTAAATTCCACCTGTGAAATGATTAGGAGGACTCAATGAAAATTGTTGAGACATGTGCAAGTGTAAAATATAAAAAGCAAAAGATTTATATATATGTGCTTTTGGTATGGAACGAAAAATATAGCCGAATCAACAATTTATTAAACCAAACAATCTCAACATTAAATAATTATATTGAAAAAGCAAAATATTTATAAATACGTGCTTTCAATATGGAACAAAAAAACATAATGGAATCAACAATTTATCAAACCAAACAATCTTAACATGAAACAATTATAAAGTTGATTCATAAATTGAAATTGTGTAAATACATATCCGTGGAAATGAGGCCTGTGAATGTCAAATAAAAAAGTTACAATCAGTAAACCATGTGTGGACGAATGCCAAATTTGTCATCTCAAACTAATTGATAACATAGTGAGAAAATAAAATAATAATAAATAAAACACAATCCCAAATAAAATTGAGAAGAAAGACAAAATTTAATAAGAATTCACTTTATGTATTTAATAAATCAATTAATGTAATGTTGGAAGAGAAGAAATACAAGGTGAGGAGAGGAGAGCTAAAAAGTTGGGCCACTCAATTAATTAATTTACATAAAAAAGTAACAAAAATATTCGTTATTTCAATGCAATATTAATATAAAAGAAACTAAAAATATGTTGTTTATGGTTAGATAGGGATAAGAAAGAAAGGACAACAATAATTAAGAGACATTAATAAAACGCCATGTGACACAATAAGATAGAAGTGTGCAATTTTAGTTACTATAATAATATTAGATACTTGTTATTACTAATATAGCATTCTTAATAATTTATATATTTTTAGTTTTGTTATTGTTATTGTTAATTTTGAATTATTATAAAATCATCATCATATTTTTCTTTTATCTTGATTCTTATGTCATTTTGTTTTTGTGTCGTCTATCAAACGCTCTGAGGAAAGTAAATTTTTTTCCCTTTCTTATACATTTTTTATAATTTTTTTTTTCACTTGACTTTTTTCAAAACTAAATTAGGCTAAAGATTGCATCTTCTTTTTTGTCCTTTTCATTTGAAAAGAAAAAAAAAAAGGAAAAAGAAAAAAGAAAAAAGGTCCAACGACCACATCTGCCACTTGACATTCACTTCTCCCAGCCTTTACTTTCTCGTTTTCCTCCCTCTTTAAAACAAATTAAAGAACAAAAAAAAAAAAATAAATAAAAATTCTTCTCTTCTACATCCAATCAAAATCTCTCTTTCTTTCTCTCCATTTTGTCAACAATAATAAACTGTCAATCTACATAATCATTCGTCCCACTAAATCAAAGCGGACATGTACCCACCACCGCCGCCACCGCCACCGCCATCATCCTCATCAAAATCCTCATCCTCCTCCTCTTCATGCTCCTCATCCTCTCATGGCTCCATGGGTCCCCCCGGTGGCGTCCACGGCCACCTCCTCGCCCGCTACGGCTCGGCTCCGAGCTCGCTGCTGACGACGGCCGTGGACTCCATCGCGGGCCAATTCGGACCACCTCACACGACCCCCATGGGCCCCACACGCACCCGTAACGAATCGGATTGCGACAAAGGGGCCCGCAGCAGCGGCAGCAGTGTTGTTGCCGGGTTACAAAGATCTTCTTATTGGTTGGATAACAACATCAACAACAACAACAACACAGCTGCAGCAGCCGGAAGTAGTAGTCACTTGAAAGAGGGTTCGTCTTTGGTTCGTCACAGTAGCTCACCCGCGGGTTTTCTTAACCGCCTCGCTACTGCTACATCCGCTTCTGATAACGGTATCTATCTATCTATCTATTCAATTTCCAATTCTTATTCAATTTCCAATTCTGTCATTAATTAAGCTCGGTTCCATAGTAATATAAAAAATAAATAAATAAAGAAATTTAATTTATGTGAAAATTGAAAAATAAGTTAGCTATGTAACGATATCTTCGTCTAATACTTATTTTTATAAGTAAATTTATTTAATTTTTTTTTAATTTTTTATGAATTTTTTTTTTTTTTTTACCTGTTAATATTTTTTTTATGAAAAAAAAAACAAAATAGTAAGAATTAATCTTAACTTATGGTTTAATTTATTTTTTAACTTCTCGCACAATTTTTTTTTTATGTTATTATTAAAATAGAAACCTTAGTTTTCCGATTAGTTTTAGTACGTCTCAAATTGATGGACTTTGCTCATTTTTATTATATTTCTATCTAATTTCGTCTAAGGGGTTTAATTTAAGAATTAAACGGATGAAATTTTTTTATTAAACTAAGTGCAAATAATTTTTATGATGAGTAAATCATTTTTACAAGATTTTATTAAAAGATTCAATTTAAAAATGAATAGAATGATGATCTAAAATTTGAATAGTTAAAAATAAATAAATGCATCAATTTTTTTTTCCTATGTTACTATTAAATAGAAACTTAATTTTCTGATTAGTATTAATATGTCTCAAACTAATTATATTTAGACCCGAAATACTTCTCGAATGATAAAAGAGTTGATTTCCAACTCCTGAATCTTGAGTTTAAATCTTCTTTCTCCCCTCAATTCAAAAAGTAAAGTAAAGAATTGACTGTATTTTTTTAGTTATTTATTTATGTGTAGGGAATAATAAGTAGCTTTGTTTCTACTGACTTCATTAAATCCCCCTTTCTTCCCATAAAAAATTGTTGTCCTGTTCCCTTTTTAGAAAGTACCACCAGAAATAAACTCTTTTTATTATGTAAGAGTTGCATTATCTATTAAGTTCCAAAAGAAGAAAAATGTACATGGTTTTTTTGAGCTAGTTGGTTAGTCCAAATGTGTAAAGCCATTCTTTAATTATTATAGTAAAAGAAACAGATTTAAGAAACAAAAATAGAGAGAGGAAAAAACTTACAATAAATTAAATCTATTAATCGAGGAAAAAAAACAATTTGATAATGAATTATGATAAATATCTCGTGACGTGGTCATAAGTTTGACCCGCACGCAGGTCACAAACAATGTTTGTTGAATTCCATATGATCTGTTTTTCACTAAATTGAACAAGAATTAATCAATAAATATAACTCATTAATCGAGAAAAAAAATCTTATAAAATTGGTTAAGTAATAAATTTGAGTTATAAATCATGATAAATATCTCGTGATGTTGTTACGAGTTCGACCCACGCTCAAGTCACAAATAATGTTTATTGAATTATTAATAGTTTGTTTTTAATTGAACCAAATAAAAATTAGGCGAGATACTTATAAGGTAGTCAATTAAAAAAAAAAAAAAATAGGAAATGAAAAATTTATTTTTTTGGAAAAAACAAAAGTCGTTTATTTTTCTATCTCCTAGCTGGCAAAGAGAGTACAGATAAGGACCGCCCCCGCCCCCAGTTTAGGAGAAAAAACCACGCTTGGGAAGCTGAGCGTAGACAGTGGGAATCTATCAATTTGATATTATTTTTATTTTTATTATTATATTATGGGCCTATGGGTATTGACTTGACTTGATGGGGAACTGTATTTAGACTCTATCTGTTTATTACCAATCTTATTATTAATGGTTGTGGATTGACATAAACCTAGGCATCAATTGAGTCGCATACAAGGGTCAGTGTTATTTATATTTTCTAAATGTATTATAAATATTTTTTATTAGAATTTAATTTAATATTTCTTTTTATTAAAAAATATATTTAAGTATTTTCCTTATGTACAATAAATGCCAACACACTCGGTACTTTATTATTTGATGTTATGCAAGTGCTTAACAATGTAATTTTTCATTTGAACTGAGTTTACATTTCTTATTAGGTGGGTCTTATTTGGATTAGGTGGGTTTTATTTGAAAAACACTCCAGTACACTCATTATTTTATCGCATGATGTTAGACGAGTTTTTATAAACAAATTCTCCCATAGTGGGCCGACTAGTCGAGTGTAGGTAACTACACTCATCTTTTATTAGACATGTCTTATTTTGACAAGGAAGGTGTTAGTAGTAAGAAATTTACCTTAGGGGTGTTTGTGACAAGGGGAGCGTTTATGACAAATATGAGAGGTACAAATAACACTGCCCGTATAAATGAGTTTTGTTATATGTTCACAATTTGAATTGGCAATTGTGATAGGAAAATATTTATTGTGAGAGAGTAGCGTGCATGTATAAATTATATATGTTTATGAGTTATGCTTGAAGCATAATATATTATTTTAAATTATGTTTGATATTAAGATAGAAAATAGTAAAAAAAAAAAAAATAATGTACTTTTGTGAAATTGAAAAATAAATTAAGGGTCCAGTAAGTTTAACTCCTACTTTTTGGTTCCTTCGACGGAAATTTTTTCTTTCAATTGAATGCTCCATTAATTTCTTGGACGAAAAATGCACTTGCCACGCATGAGCCATTGTCCTGAGGGCAAAAACAGGAAAATAATTTGATTTTTACTTGCCAAATTGATATAATTGAAACATAACGCACCAAATTGATAAAATTTAAGTGTTCATCATAACATAAAACTTTTTTTTTTTTTTTTTTTTTTTTTTTGTTTTTTGAGAAAATCTTAACATAAACTTGTGCAATGCGATTTTTGATTGCCAATTTTATTTGGCAATGGTGAATTGTGTGATTTTTAATGTGGCTTGCGCTATTCATTCATACAGATGAACTTCTATGGCTCCTTAAATCTGCTATTTCGCATCCAGATACTAGAACAAAGATAATCCATGAACTAAATAATTCTAACTAACACAATTTGTAAATTGGAGTACAACCAAACAGAGCATCGAATTAATCATCAATTTGAAAGTATGTTGAAATTAAATCATTCAGGCTAGCTACACTTGATCCATTCGCTCCGATATGTACACAAATACTTTGGGACAAGTCGAGGAGATAGTTTTCTAAACATTCTTGGTCTAGGGTTTAATGCATAATAAGAATAGAATAGGAGAAGAAGGGGAAACTCAATATCAATTCATAACTCAAATCTGGTAAAAAATGAAGGTTTCACCACATATACAACCTAATTAAAGCTAGCCTATAAACCCCTGAATTAAAGATTTTCTTAAATTATAATGTTTAGTATATCTAATTTAATTCTCAGCATAAATTCATACATCCAAATTCGAATGCGTATCTGACTACAACAAAATAACTGTAAACTTATGTTTTTTCTTTCACAAATTACATTAGTAACAAAAAATCTTGTCATTATGTGGTCGCTAAAACTGTGTCCCTAAAAGTTTTGGGTCACAAAAAGTTCTTAGTTCACTAAAATCTTGCCCCATATTTAGGAAACACCTTTTAATAGTAACAAAATTCAGAGTTTCGTCAACAACCTCTTAGTTGTCGCAACTTTTATGACTAATTCTAAGTTTCGTCACTAACAAATAAATTTTGGGACGAAACTCAAATTTTCGTCACTAAAGGATTTACATTCAAAGACCTTTGCTCTCAATATGAGTAAGCCATAACAAAATTCTTCCAGATCATTCCTTTTCCTTTTTTATAAAAAAATTAATGATAATTATATTGAATTGATGCTATATATATATATGTTCTTTCTATATTTGAAAATTCTGAAAGCTGGTTTTTCAGTCTCAAGGGGGTTAGCAGGCTATAATTCGAAAGGCGGTTCTTCTGATTCTGTACGTGGAATATTGAGGTTGAACTCTCAACTGAGCTTCACAAAAGATTGTCTTTCTCAGATCACTGAAGAAAATGAGAATGTTGATGATGGCCAAAGAAAAGCTGCTCATTCTTATAACACTGCCAACTTTGGGATGGGATCCTGGGGCGATACGAATGGACCCATCATGTTTTCTCCTTCGCCAAGTAAACGAGCTAAGACCGTCAACAGCAGTGACATTGACAATGGTTTCAACATTGTAGAATCCCAGGTAACAGCCATACATGCATATATATATATATATACTAGCTTAGGGCACACTCTATGTGCGTGCAATAGTATAGTTAGTAATTCTTCACATTAACAACATATAATGACCTTTGATTAGTGGAAATTGAATGTAATCTTCTTGCTGAAGGTCTTGAGTTCAAATCCCTAATTTCTTGCACGAGAGGGGTAACTTGGTAATCCTGAGCACATAACAATTCCCCTTGATGTGTTTAATACACAATATAGATGTAATACGGTCTACGTAAGGATCAAATCAATGAAACTGTAAAATTGAGGGATAATTTTGGAATTTAAAACATAAAATAGCTTCAAACTCTTGAAATGAAGCATTCATATAACAGTAGCAACAAATGTTTAGTATCAAATCAATGTAACTGTAAAATTGGGGATAATTTGGGAATTTAAAACATAAAATAGCTTCAAACTCTTGAAATGAATCTTTCATATAACGGTAGCAATAAATGTTTAGTTTTGTATGAAGATTGGTGCAAAGCCTATTATTAGCAGCATAACAACAAATGTAACATAGTGTGCTTTTTTTGTGTTAGAAGTACGTTCGGATTACAATATCTCCCTAGGAATCAATAAAAATCTTTCTTAGTGACTTCTGAGTGGTATTTGCAACCAGTTAATAGGTGAGGGGGTTTGCAATTTACCTTTGTCATTCATATATGTATATATGAAAAGATGAGGATCCGGTTCCTAAGTTTTTAAATTTACCCTTTGTCGCGGTATTTTCCGGCTGCAATAAGTATCTCCTGATTCAGCAACCAGTATCCCCTGACTCTGCAAGCAGTATGTTCTGCTTCTGGTCCTCGCCAGAGGAAGAACTGGGAGATTTTTTTTTTTGCAGCCAGGAGATACAATATATCCAGGGACTGCATTCTTTAGGCTCTTAAAAAATTTCAAGCTCAGGGACCAGACCCTAAATGCCCATATATATATACATTCATATGTATATGTCACATGGCTTTTTAGATGATAATGCTTAAATGGATTAACGTCAACATTAGTTTGTCTAACCTCCAAATGTTCTGCTCTAACTCCGATGAAAAAGAAGTTATTCCTCCCTTCTTTCAGTCTCTATGGGTAGAGAGGAAAGTATTTTGGACGTCTGGTACAAGGAGTATTGAAATTATTAGGATACATTTTAGTTGAAAATAACTTTTACTCATTTTGTTTTTTCTCAGTCTTTCTTACTTTTTTAGGAGAATACATAAAATCACTGAATCTAACATCTTGATAATTTGTGTTTCACATGTATGGCTCTTCAAGAGTGATTGTTGTGAGTTCAGTAATAGTTTATTCATCAAAGTTTCCCTTAATTTTGCGTAGTGGATCCTTAAAAATGAATATTCTTTCTTTTTGTCAGTTACAATTTGGCCTGTCGGAGACAGCTCTAGAGATGGCTGCAATGGAGAATCTAATAGATATTCCTCAAGATTCCGTTCCTTGCAAAATCCGTGCCAAGCGTGGTTGTGCAACTCATCCACGGAGCATTGCTGAAAGGGTGAGTGCAAATTCGTTCAATACGTATCACTCATTGAGGTACATTTAGGCATTTTGAAAAAAAAAATGATGAAAAAGCTATACTGTTCCATCTATTAGTCTTTTCATCCTTTTTTTTTTGCTCCTCATTTTTAATGCAAAATTAGTGTTATCCCCTATTTTCGTTACCATTTGGCTTTGTCCCCTCCTCTCATGTGTACATCAAAGGATGACGCAAAAACAAGGGACTAAGTCAAAAGATACCCTCTTGCAGGGGACAAAGTCAAATGATAATGTAAATAAGGGGTAAATCCAATTCTACACTAAAAACAGGAGATAAAGTTAAAAAAAAAATCCCCTTAAAATGCATAGAAAATTGAACTTGTGACTGCTATAGTTTTGAGTTCTGAATCTCAGTTAGTTAATAGCTTTTCTTTTATTTAAAAATAAAATAAAATTTATTCAGTAAAATATAATTGAGAATGATTATTGGCATGCTACCTGTCACGTGACATCCATTTGTGTTGTGCTCTGAAGTCTGAAGTCTCGATGATCAAATTCCGTGTTGCTTCAATTATATTGTTCTTTTGCATCTATAGTTTCAAAGTCTCTTGATCACTCATAACTGAGTTGATACAATACAATCCACAGTATTATTAAAATGTGATTGTATTTTAGAGTAGGTCAAGACTAAGGGTGTGTTTGAGTACACGACACTGAAATTCTATAGCGCTGCAATTCTCGGAATTATAATTCCATATACTTGCAACTCCATTGTTTGGTTAATTTATAGATTTGATTTGGCATTCTATTAGAATTCCAAAATCATTGTTGGCTCTTTCAAAGAATTCTTTTAGAAATGCAATTTTTCATGCAATTTAGAGTTCCGAATTTATTGCTTCAAAAACATTTTCTCTGTGTGTATGTGAGTTGGGGGGGGGGGGGGGAGAGAGAGAGAGAGAGAGGAGAAAAAGGTCTATGTTTTTGTGTGTTTTTTAGAGAAAAACATGTGGGAAGAGAGAGAGAATGTGCACGCCTGTGTATGAGAGGGAATGTGTGTTGAGAGAAAAAAATTGTTGTGTTAAATTGTCTGTGTGTGTGTGTCTGTGAGAGAGAGAGAGAGAGAATCTGTGTTGAGAGAGAAATAAGTTGAGCGAGAATTTTTTTTTGTTGTGTTAGTGTAAGTGTGTGTTTGAAAGAGAGTGTGTGATTGCCATGCATTTGAAGGAATTCCATATTTCACTGGTTTTGAAAGTCTCAAGTTCTATTGTGGAATTCAATTTACATAATTGATTCATAGAATTAGAATTCTGGACCAGTTCCAAACTTATTTCTCTTACCCAAACATATGGGTGGCTTGGAATCGAGGTTCCCAAACAAACCATAAATTCATTTAGAAATTCAGGAAACCAATGGTAAAAATTTAAACTTCTTTACTCTCGTGATGTTTGGTCCATTGATTATGTTTCAAAAAGAAAACTAGGGCTTCGTTTGATAGCGAAGATGGAAAATGATTGGAAAGAGAATTACTCTTTTGAGAAGTTAGAAGATGAGATGATCTCCACTGTGTGTTTGTTTTTATGTTCAGATGTACTCCATCTTTCCTTATTTTTTTATGGAAATTTTTTCCGCATCACCCAAAGAATTTTATCCATGGAAAAGCGAAGAAGTAAGAGAATTATCACCACATCATAGCTCATTTTCCAACTTATCACACAAATCAGTTGTTGTGCTATCATATTCAAACTTTCCAACTAGCGTAAGTTATCAATAAAGGTTTACAGATATGACTCATCTAGTGATCCTAGATTTCTTTGAAAACTAGTCATTACTCATTAGGCGCAAAGGACACCTCAACAGGTACTCTGTGCTTTGAAAACTAGTCATTAGAAGCAAATTGTGTAATATTAAAGTTTGAATCTGTTTCTCATGCGTTATTGTTGTGTCCTGATATTCGAGAGGTTTGGATTTGTGGACATTTTAAGGATGTGTGGGTGAAATTCTCTTCCTTATTTTTTCTGGACGCAGCTGTGTTTTTTTTCAAAGTTTGCGCGGTGATCTGTCTTCAAGCTTTTTGTTTTTGTTTGCTGGGGGATTTGGAATGACCAGAACAAGCTTGTTTTTGAAAATAAAGGAAAAGCGCCTGTGTTGATCCATGCTGAAGCACTTGCTGCCATGGATAGTCTCCCTAATTGAGGATCTAGCTCTATCTCGGTATTGTCTAGGTCCAGTAAATGGCAGCCTCCTCCTCCTGAATGGATCAAGTTGAATGTTGCTTCTTTTCAACCGGGTCTTATAGCGCAAGTGGTGGTTGTGTTGCTTGGAGTAGTTGGGGTTCAGTTCTCTTTGCAAAGGCTGTTAATCTTCAGCGTTGTCCGGATGCTTCATTTGCGGGGAGGCGCATGGTATCTATCATGCTCTATCAGCTGCCATAGAGAAGGGTTACTCTCAGCTTATAATAGAAAGTAACTCCTTGTCAAGTTTTCAAGGTCCTAATTTCAGATATAGGTTTAGTTCTAGAGAACACATGGTCTCTAATTTCCTCTTCTAGGGTGGTTTGTAATTTTGTTTTCGGCCCACCTGAAATTATTGGCCATTGGCCTGCTCGTCATCTAACTCATTTTTCTTTATCTATCTTAGCCTCGGAAAGCTAGGATTCCTTGTTCCCAGATTGGTTTCTTAGCCTTATTTCTTTTGATATGTAAGGTTTTGTTTTTGGCTTTCAAAAAAGTGTATATTAAAGTTTTTCTATCATTTACTGCGAGCAATAGGAGATTATTACAGAATTTGCACCAATTCAATACTATGCGCATGGAATTCCAATGTCTAATACCATTTTGTTTTATTTGTAGGAGAGAAGAACTAGAATAAGTGGAAAGTTGAAGAAGTTGCAAGATCTTGTTCCTAACATGGATAAGGTAATCACAATTTACTCTCCTCTTTTTATGCTTTTTACATTCTGCCTAATTTAGACGATACGTAACTTACCATCTTGGCCCAATAAGGCTACATGCCAAAAAGGGTCTTGTCACTGTGTAGCATTCCATTCTCATATGATATTTTCATCTTGTTTGATCTATTACAAAAGGGTTGTCTCTGAATAACTTAAAAAAAGCGTAAAGTATGGGTTCTAGTTACACACTGTGAAATTCTGTAACCACCCGGATTCTCGGATGTGGATCACGAATTCTCCCCCAAATCACTAAGTGACTCTAAACAATTAGAACTAGAAACATCCAAAGCCTACTATAAATCCTACCCCAATAAAATTTGCAAAAAAAAAACTGTTGTTGATGCTCCCCAGCACTACACCTAGCAGGCGATCCGCCTATTTGGCCTACTAACTACATTTTTCTAATCTTCTTGGAGTCTTTTAAGAAAGAACAATAAAACTCTAGTCAAGGACTAGTGTGAAATTTACAAGAAATGTAAAATTAGCTACAAATTATCCCTTAAGGGGATTTTGAATTGCCACTAGCGGGATTTGAACCCTACCACTCCTCTTGAAAGGTGAGTAATTTTGCTGTGTGAGCTTTAACTCATGTTCTTGGAGCTTAAACTACATTGTTGAATTTACACTGATAAAATACTGTAGTGCTGTTCATGTTTTACATGATTGAGTCTGATGGTCAATTTATGGAGTGAATTAACATCGTAATTTTGGCATATACGCGCAAGCAAGATGAAATGATCAATTTTTTTTGCAAATTTTTTTGGGGTGACAAATGTTTGTATATTTTGTTAATTGTGAAATCCTTTTTGTTTTTGATTTTTATGGTAATTTATTAGTTTCAGTACCATAATTTGGTCCCAAAAAGATACTAATGACCATGAAATTACGGTTCGGTATTTTATTTGGTTCGGTTCCGTACCGTTGCCAGCCCTAATACTAATGTGACCTTTTAGTGGGTGATCGAAAAATTTCTTAATTTATGATTAGGTTCCATATAAGATGTTATTGTTGCCTGTATTTAAACATGGATTCCTTATAATTTACGTTGTGCTGATCAAGTATTCGTTAGTGGAAGAATTCGTATGAAAACATATGATTCTATTTTGTCTTAATTTGTGATTAGGTTCCATATAAGATCTTGTGTCTTTGTTTTGTGGTATGAAAACATATGAGTTTTAGCAATTAGAATACAACTACATATAAATTCTGACATTGAATCTGGATTGGATTATATAATATATATATATATATATAACAATCCAGAAACAATGGAGTTGTGATTAATGTTATTCTTATGTGATGTGCTTTGTGAAAAATGTTTTTGCAGCAAACTAGCTATGCAGACATGCTGGATTTGGCGGTTCAACATATTAAAGGCCTTCAAACTGAAGTTCAGGTAGGTTTACTTTGATAGGCGCTCATGATTTTTAATTTTTTACTTGTTTTGCAACAAATATTGAATGTTTAGTTACATGGCTATGTTCATCTACTCATAATTAGTGAAGAAGTATTGGCACGTAAAACTTAATCTTCCAAATTCTATGGTTGCCATTGACAATCTTGATCTTCTAAAGTTATTGTTGCATAAATTAATAGATTTCTTCACTTCTCATTTTTCTTTTTTCTTTTTTCTTTTTAATTATAAAATCACTAGCCTCCTTAGAGGACTAGTGTAATGCCATAAATAAACAAAAAAATACATAAAAAGGGTGATCCAATAAGGCCATCCCCGGGACTCAAAAAAAATAAAAACGCTAAGGAAATGAACAAAAATTACGAGATGTACTAAAGGACAAGACCGAAAGTCCACCAAGCAATCCAAATCAGAAAAATAAAGTCTAAACAGATGTCTAGAGTAAACTGAAAAAACAACAAAAAATACATTCAGCAAAGACAAATTCTGTAGCAAACAAGCCAAAGGACCATGTAGTTGACTTCATTGAAAGCATGTACACGACTGTGTGCATGTAATCGACTACACAAAAAGGCATGAAATCGACTATGGTTCTGCTGCATTGACAGATTGATCCACTGCTGCATTATCTTCTCTTTTCTTCCTGTCTTGCAAAGGACCTGCCATTGATACAGTGGTGGGAAGAAGAAAATGAATTAGATTGAGCTGCTTTAGGATGCTTTTCTTCCTTTTCCCAGGCATCCTTTCGCGGCCTTCCGGTCGGTTTTTCTTTGTCTTTTTTATATTTCTTCTATAGCATGGTTCGGTAACCTTTTTGTCCTTTAGGCTACCAATATGTTCCGGGGCATTGTCTTACATTTCGCCGGAGCTTCTGGCTGATTTTGCCCAACTTTTGGCCGAGTCCACTGTCCCCTTTTTTGCTGGTATTATATTATAGGCTTTAGTATTATTGGTGGTTTGTGGTTCAATTCTCCATATGCCTCTTTTTGATTTCTCATTATTTAGCTCTGTTTTTATATATAAGTATATAGGTACTCTGCCTCTCCGTCTGAGTAAGCCAAAGTTGTTAGGCCATTACAAAAAAATTCTCTACCGTTGGGCATGTTCCCATGGATGTCTTTTCCCACTTCTAGGGCATATTGTAGTGGATGTATTTTCCCTACTTTGGCAAACGTTACATCTTGGTTTTACAGAACTGAGGTACTTTTTGGGACACTTGCCTTTTCAAGTTACAAATGGAGCATTTGAGTATTTATTTGGAAGACTTAGAAGCAATTTTTCTCAAAGGAGCAGCAAGACAAGGTTCAAATTGATTTCAGTTTAATGCCTCTTTTAGTTTGAGGGGGAGTGTTGGATCTTTATATAATGTTATATCTTTATATGTTATAGGTATATATTTAAATTCCCTAACTCTCAAAGCCATTACGTAATTCTTCTGCTGCTATTTGGATGTTATGTCTGAGAGAGAAATTAAAGGATATTCAAGGAGAACTAACAAAATGAATGGACATGGGAGAGAATCACGTTTAGAGCATCATTATAGGCTTGTAAAGTTAAGCCATTCAAGGGTTTCAAAGGCAATGTCCTATTAAATTTGGAGGCAATAGTCTGTTTGACATGCTGATAAGATGGAGCTTTTTGGTGATCTCTTCTTTTGGTACTTCTGCTGTTGTGTTCGTTACGACATGAAACAAGAAAAGTGAGAATTGTAATTGTAAGAGGACGCCTTGTCCTCCTTTATTGTGTAATCTTTTGGTGAGTAATAGACATTTCGAGTCTTATTAACAAAAATATGGAAGCTAAGAGATCATTGAATCATACTCATCCTAGGTAGTATCCGAAGCTTTAATATCAAACCATTGGAGTAAAGCTTGAGAAACCGGCTTGTTCCCCCTTCTAATCGTCTTTTTATCAAATATAGCAATGAGTTCTACAATAAATTGTCCTTCAGCGTTCATTGAGGGTAAACCGGTACAAAGAGTAATGCATTTGCATACTTTCTTCTTCAAGAGTGGCACATGAAAGACTGGGTGAATGGTACAATCAGACGGTGGTTGGCGCATAGTAGCCATAAAATCAACTCTATCAGTGATGAGATTGGGTCCACAAAACTTAGAACTCAGGATTAAGCTTCTCCTCATGACCAATGAACTCCCCCCTGAAGCCTCCAATACTCACAATCCCCAATATCAAAAGATCTTTTTGAACTATGTTTATTAGAAAAGAACTTCATGCTTTTTTGAACCTGCTGCAACTTATCCTACAAAAGTTGCGTAGTTGTAACTTATCTTCCAAAAGTTGCGCATTTGCCTTCCTTCGAGTCAAAAACTAGTTGAAGTCTTGCGTTCAAGGTAAAATGTCTTGAAAATTTCCCAAATGTGGAGTGTATTACACATACTAGGCTCTAGAAGGGGTTGTCTGTTATGAAAGTGTGAAAATTTATGTTGTACCGCCACCCTATTAGTGAAAACAACCTACCCCGCTATTGTGCTCTGGTACTAGCTAGTATATATCCTGTGATACCAGTTTGTTACAACCTTGGTACCTGTTTGATATCCCATAATACCGGTTTATTGTGGCAAGACCTTTTAAGTTTTAAGCATAATATGAAATTGATAAGACTGAAGCAATTTAAGAAAAAGCACGATCACAAAGCACAAGATGTACGTTGGGTCAGACTTTCGCAGACAAACATATTGGCTCTATTATTTTCCCACTTCGAAGAATTCATTTAAATTATGAACTCTTCAACTCCTTTTTAAGGTGTTCCACAGACCTTCTAGTCCTGCTTGGATTCCCACTAACTTTAAGATTTCTAACTCAACGTACACAAGTTTGATGGGTCTGAACCGCCCACTCTTCATACTTAGTTTGTAAGAGACCAACTTCGTCCGCCATCGATTGTTGAGCCTAGATCCTCCAGTCCTCGTCGGTCTCCTGGCCATTGTTCACTGAGTCTCTGTACCCGGTCTGTTGGGTTTGAATCCCAACTGTATGTACCCCGTTTGTTGGGTCTGAACCCCCAATTACCTGTACCTGATCTGCTGGGTTTGGACTGCCAACTCTTTGTACATGGTTTCTTGGACTTGAACTGCCAACTCTCTGTACATGGTCTCTTGGACTTGAACTGCCAACTCTCTGCACTCAAGACTTTAACCTCTTCTATCACCGATTTGTAGAGCCTAAACCCTGAGCTCCTTGTCAGTCTCCTAGATGTGTTCCACCAAGTCTCCATACTTGGTATATATGTTGGACATGAATCCCCAGCTATTGCCAATTCTTTGTTCCCAAGTGATAATATGACTCCACTTCATGCCTTCTCCATGATCTCCGTTTTTTCTTAAGCTTCTATCAATCCACGGAGTGTACCAACTCCAACTACAACCTTCGATACTCCTTGCTGAACAAGAAGGCCTTCACCGGAACCAGCCGTAGATTTAAATCATTCCTAGTATCATATATTTTCCCAGTCCGAAGAATTCATTTTGATTACCCTCCAACTCCTTTTACAGGTGTTTGATATACCTACTTCCAGTTCTAAGTGGACTCCCACTAACCTTCCAACATCCCATGCGATTTTTTATTTTTGATAATTATTTTGAATTTTTTTTTTTTATAATTTTCGTCTCGTATAAGAGGATTTCTTTGTAATCATTTACGACAGACTATCATTTAATAAAATTTTGAGTGTTTTCTTCTTTATATTGAGTGTTTATTCTTTACTTAGTCAAAGTTTGCCCATTTTATAACTTTCTACTACGTCATATAGTCGTTCAACAACGTCGATATATAATGTAAATCCAGAAATATAATAACCATGTATTTTAGCTTTATTCCGTCGACGAACGAGATCTTAGGTGATATATTAGTTGTTGTCGACTTACATTCTTGTATTCTCCTCATGTTATTATATTTTTGGCTTTATTCCGTCGACGAACGAGAGCTTAGGTGATATATTTGTTGTTGTCGACTTACATTCTTGTATTCTCCTCATGCAGAAACTTCATAAGGAAGTCGAGAACTGCACGTGTGGGTGTGGACCAAACACGTAGTATATGATGAAGTTGTTAAGAGCAATTAATTGCTCTCATTTTTCTTTTGTGGAATTTTCTTTGCTTTTGTCTTCTGAAGCAAAAACAAGAAAGTGTAAATGATAGACTAGACTAGACTAGACAGAATCTTTTCTTTCCACACTCTTAATTTTGACTTTTTTGCTGCTCAATTTCCCTTCTTTTGGTTGTACTCTTGCACATAACTGAACAGTTTACCCGTTTTCAGATTTTTATCTCATTGTCACTGCTAATTTAATTTAAGCTTTTGTTCTTTCTATCGTACTAGTTTTTTTTCGCATGCATGTTGTATGTAATTTTAGTATTTGACAAGAGTTATTTATTTAGTAGAAAATGTTTTTATTAGTTATAAATCTTATCACTTATTTTTATCAAGTGCATTAAATGGGTTATACTTTTACAAAATATAACAAATGTATAACCCATTTAATGCATCGGATAAGAATAGGTGATAAGATTTGTAAGTAAGAAAGTATTTTCCTAAGGAAAAAGCACTAAGAATAGGACACTAAGAATTGGATAATTAGAATGAAGCGTAAAATAAAATTTATGTCCGAAATTAAAGCCCGGCAAGTATATAACCAATAAAATGATTGTGATGAGAGACTTATACGTCTCTAATTGCATTATTTTTTTTGCACGCATATTTGACATATTATAATTAAATAATTCAAAGGTTAAATTGATGAATTATGAAATTAAGAGAAGGTTATTGGCGGAGAAGCTTCTTTGTTTACACCAACTAAACAAACGTAATAATAATTGGAGCTACATATAAAACAAACTTTTTTGAATTAAGTAGTCATATTGTAGGATTTACATGTATATATACACATAGGGCTGGATTTGTATTATAAATTAATAAGAACCACCTAAATTGGTACTGTTTTTTGATAAAGGGACAAGCCCTAAATTAGTAAGAATTGAAATGGAATTAATTAAGGTATTTTATTTAGAATAAAGTTTTAATTAATTATATTTCAGGGACACAATTTATGGATATGTTTTAATTAGAACACTACATATTCTCTTCCTGATGATAGTTTAAATTAGGTACTCCGGTAAATTGCTAGTTATCATTTGGGTGTTTATATTCTGCGCATTGATCAACAATAGATTTTTTTACTCATCATATTCTTAATCAACTAATCAATGTAATGACAATATATTATTGTTGTTTCATGGTAGGTCTTTAACACGTGTTCATGTAAATTAGTAAAGTTTTATTTTTTCTTGTCATATTCGCCACCTCTTTTTTTGCGAAAAACAGTGAAGGAGAGAAAACCTTTTTCCCGAAATTGTTCATGAGAGAAAGATCTTGGTGTATTATTTCTGCACAAGAGCCTTCACTTATTTTTATTTTCTACACTTTTAACAAAGGAGGATAGTTCCCACAGTAATTTTTTTTTTTTTTTATGATTAATAATTGTTGTGCGGCCCAATGTGTTGATAAAAAGTCTGAAATTTTGTTATTTGGAGTCATGTTTAATAACCATATATTTACAAAATGGTCTATTACTAATATTTATGTTAGTTGGTGATCGTAATTTATGATTAGTTGAGTTTTTCTAAGATGATGTGTTTTAATCTGACACGACCTTTATTCTAGAAGATGTTGCAATGATATAGATTTGTATTAACTACCCACCTAAATTTGTTCTTTGTTCCTACCAAAAAAGATGGTTGACCAATATTTTATAGTTAATAACCATATCCAATGTAAATTAATTATCCACTTATTTTCTTAAAATATTAAAATATATCAGTCTTAGAAGTAGAAATAGAAGTACCGGGTTTTAGTCTAATTAATTTGATAAACCAAGAAAAAGAAAATATTTTTCTACCCCTAGTTCTACCAATTCTCACCTATGGCTGGCCACCAAACATTCACACTTTGGCTATAAATGTCACCTAAAAAAGATCATGTACTTGTGTCCACTAGATTATGCTTCTCACTTTAATTTAAGAGAATTTGCTTGTCATCCACTAAATTTTTTTTTAAAAAAAAACCCTTTCAATTTTTCTCAAAATTCAAACAATGTCTTAAAAACTCTTATCATTCGTCTATTCTCATGCAATGTTTCATCCAATTATATTTGTTTCAATTTATTTCCCACCATCAAACTTCTTCAATTCTCACCATATTCTTCCTCCTAAATTTCATCTGTTTTTTCCTTTTTCTACATTTTTCTTCCTCTAATAAAAGCAACCAATTAATATAGGCTTTTAACATTCAAAATATGAACACCATTACAAGAGAGTAAATGAACAGAACAACAAAGTAATCATAGATGAATCAACTTCCTAGTTTTTTTTTTCTTTAAGAAGGAAGCATATGGTTTAATTTATTAGTCCCATTTAAATCAATTCTTACTTAGATCTACCCAATTTCAAGAAACCCTAATCAATAGTTTCAACCTCTAAATTTCCCAATGCTCGAAAAGATCAAGCTATCGATTGTTTTGGAAGCGAGTTTCATTGATTTCATTGCTTCAACGTCTAATCCAATAATTGAGGTATTTAATCCTCCTTGCAGTGGCTTCTCCGACCAAACCTTCCGGTAAATCCCTAAAAACTTGACCTCTGCAGCCCTGTGAATTGGAGAGTGAGAGGAGCACCAGGCTTCGTGGAAAGAAAGATAATAATATTGGGTTTGATTTGTCAAGGGCAGATATGCGTTTATTAGTGGTACAAAGAGGTAAAACGTGCTAATTAAGTTGTATTTGATCCGATCAAATTCAAACCAAACATTTGAAAATAAGGCGGGATGAATAGGAAGATTCCACAGGTGCAACCAATAATGCGCAGAAGTTTTCATTCCATATAAGTTAATAATAACAGTACTTATATGAATGCTTGAAATTACATAATTTAAAATATATTTGCTCGTGAGCAATTCGACCCACACTGACTAAAAAGAGAGAATTGTACTTTGATTACACCAACAAATTTTCGGATGATAAATGTTTATTTTTAATTAAATGAAGAAGACGAAGGCAAGTTTGGTAAATTTTATTTAAATATTAATTTTCCTACACGAATGCTGAAAGTAATAATTATTAACTTTTGTTTGTTTCCCTCCAAGTGGTAAATTTGAAGAAAATTGTTGATTAATTTGTAAAGTGGTCAAATCCGAGATAAATTTACAAATTAGGTAAGGATAAGTTACAAATTAGGTGAATTATAAGGTGATATTTACTTTTGGTTTTATTGATTAAATAGATTTTGTAATTTATATACCAGACATGATAGTGAATTCATTGTTTTCATCTAAAGTTTTAGTTTTAATTATATATTTAAGTTTATTAAATGAACCGTCGACCTATAGAAAAAATTATTTTACATAAATGTTTGATATTATTTGACACATACATTTTGATTTTTAGTATTGTTGATGATTAGATATGTTGTGCTATTTTTAATGTTAGTTCTGTTGATGATATATGAATTTAGTTCAATTTTCAACTGGGAGCTTTTCAAGTTAAGTCCCGGTAATTGTAAAAATATTCTGGTAACTAGCAACTGGCTCGGATATTCTTTGACAAAGACCAAAGAAAAAAAAAAGTCAAATTAATGCATCAAGAAAGAATTTAAGTAAAATAAAATTTAAAGAAAATAGTGTGTCAAAAAACAATTAACCAATACCCACTGTTACTTTTAAGTATATTTTATGGTTGTGCAACTATTTATATATATATTTTTTAATAAGTCAGTCATAAAATTACTATACTCTTTCTTAGTTTTTATTAAATTAAGCTACAAGATATATGTATATTAAAAAAATGTAGAGAATATATGTAGCTTTCTAGTATAAACAACAAAACATCTATTACAAGGTATTCATTCTCTTACAATTACATATTCTATTTGTATTATAATTTTTGCAATATGTATAACACAAATAGTTGTGTAGCTTTAATCTTAGAAATATATAACAAATTTTAGTATTTTAATACACAATATAATTCACTAAAATTGTATTATTCTCTTACAAGGTATTCAGACATAAAAATAATTTTCATAATTTTCATATTTTTCATATTCTATAAGTATTCTTTTAATTGAATTTGCCTATGTATTAGATAAATAAATTAAACTCTAAAAACTAACAGCACAAGAACTAGCTAGCGTAATTTTATTTGTCAAATAAATTTTGTATCTTTAGTTAGAGAATTGTGTTATATAGAAAACATAATGTACTTTCACCTAATACATTATTCAAATCCTATGGGGTGGCCCAATGGTTTACAAGGTTCTTGTGTTCGAATCCCTCTAAGTGCAAGTTATTCAAAAACACAATGTTAAAACTAATTTAATAATAATATTTTTCTAACTAAATTTATATGCGTTGGCCCAAAGAAGTGGATAATTACTAAATATATATTTTATAAATGTTTTATTGTGTTTTTTTTCTTTTATGTTTTTCCTATCTTATCCTTTTTTAATTGTCTAGATTAAAATTTATTATTCACTTTAAATTTTATTTAGTTGTTGCTAGAATATATATATCTTTTAGGAATTTTTATGGTTATAAATTCAATTTTTAAAGTTTCAAATTTGACATTTTGTAAATATGAATTACAAGTGATAACTTTTGGTAATTGTTAATTACCTTAGGATAAATATATACTAAAAAAAATTAAGAAGTTGACTTGCAATAAATACAAAATATCAAAAATGTGGGGCATCTACAAGACATATTAGACATAAATATTACATACAAGTAAAATTAAAAATACAATCATATTAAAAAGAGATTAAACAAGTAAAATTAGAAACATAGTCATATTAAAATATCAAACATTAAAACTTGAGGTATCTAAAAGTCACATTAGTAGTAAATATTACATATAAATTAAAAAAAAAGCATTAAACAAGTAAAATTAAAAATACAGTCATATTAAAAAAAATTCCCCAGTAAAATTAAAATGACATTACATAACTCAAACTAAAAATATAGTCATATTAAAAAAGACATTATACAGTAGAATTAAAAAACAATCATATTAAAAGTATTAAGATCAAGAAAGTTGAATATGAATAAATGCAGATAGAGGGGTTCAAAAGAGTAGAAAGAAAGAATTAACTAACCTTAGAATAAACGTTCTAACAAATCATTATTTGTGTACCAAATGGTTCCTTGAATCATCTATTGAATTATCGCAACAACACATAATCTACATTGGACTTTTTGTAGATCTCATATTTCGCCATGGATATTAGACTTTGACGTTAATGATTGTTACTATAAATAAATTTTTTTTACTGCTATATTTCTCTTCGTAATGGAAAGTATTCGCCACTAGAATTAAGGGTCAATCTTCAAAACCTCCATAAATAGGTGGATAACAATTTGTAGAGAGATATGTAGCCTTTAATTCATTTGTATGAATTGTTATTTAACTAATTTAAAAAAGAATCTTAATAGAGATATATATTATTAATTGTATTAGAGCTAAGGATAAACATTATTAGATGTGATAAATATTTATTATTAATTTTATCATTCATTAAGAATAATTTAGTTAGATTTGTCTTAAAAATATTAGAATATTATAAAGAAAAAGTTATTTTCGAATTTGGGCTAAAACCAAAATTGTAGGTCGAAAAATACCCTAGAGGGGGGGTGAATAGGGTTTTTAAAAACTTAATGCGGAATAAAAATATTTTTAAAATATTTAAGCAAAGCAACTTAGTTAAATAAGTTTATCAAGGAAAACAATCAATTAAATAATCAATCCCAAGAATAAGCAATAATATAAGCAACTTCAATCAATTAATATAACAAATAAATAAAGAGATTGAGTAAGAAAGATTGAACCAATTTGAAGTCGAAGATTTTTCGTCCACACGGTTCGGCTTGTTCCCCCTACTCCGCGCTCGGTTAGTTCCCCGAGAATTTCCACTATAACCGATCTTCTTCCAGGTGAAGATCAAACCTCTACAAGTGTATTCTTCTCACACACTCTTACAAGTATTGAAACACCATCAATACTCTCATAAGAAATTCCTCTTGCTATTCTATGAGATACACCTCTCACAAATATGATTTGAATAAGTTTTGGTGGCTAACACCAATGTACAATATCTCTCTTGTGTATAACAAAATACAAATGAAGCTCACACTAAGAGATATCAAAATCGATCAAAGTATATAGCTCAAAAATGAAGAATTTGATCAATAAGATGAATTGAATACTTGAATAACTTTGTATATATGTAAAATAAATTTGTAGAATAATTCAAGTGTGTTAAAACATGTCTAAGACATCATATATATAGCTTGCAAAACCATATGGCCGTTGGGGATGATTAAGAGAGGTTTTGGCTCCAAGGTATACATTTTCAAACTTTCCAACAGCTAGTTTTGACAAAAACATTTAAAATTGTTTTGTTAATTTCTCCCAATTAGACTGTTGGATCATGCTCAAATTTTAGTCAAAATTGCTAGGAGATGTTGTCTAACTACTGTAAAATTTTTAAAATGATCGGAGTTCGAGAAGGCCTCCATCTTACCGTTAGATCAAAACTGGGCAAAAATTGAGCGAAATTTAAATGTAAAATAAAAATATTTTTGCAATTTAACAATTTAGTTCCAAATAAAATTCTAATGATTTTTAAACCTCAAAGATATGTTTCTAAGATACCTATTTTTATTATAGCTTAAAATATGATCATTTAAAATTAATATGAATTTATTTTGAAACTCGATTTTTGTAAAATGATGTTTTGCAAATAAATTTAATTTCAAGCTAATTTGAATCAATCTTTAAAAGATGCAAGAATATGTTTGAGCTATAGGGATTTGATCAATAAAGTATCTTTACATAAAATCTAAGCACTCACTCAATTTAATGATAATTCGAGTCTTTGTGATGCTTGATTTTCTTGTGCGTATCTTTACTTGTTTGATGTTCTTGATCCTTTCTTGGTTTTGATAACTTGTAGAACATGCGGAGATCATTCTTGTACATATCTTCACTTGCTTGATGATCTAGATCTTTTCTTGGCTTTGTATAGCACATGTATATCACTTGAGTTCATTTCTTATGAGTAGAGGCGTTTGTAAAGCTTGTGTGAGATTTGCTTCGGTTTGAAGTTACACTTAGTCGGAAGATATATCAGTAAAAATGGCTATCATCATTGGAACAACCGAGTTAAATAACACTTTATTAACTTATTGTAATTATCAAAATAAGATTAATTGACTTTAAGGTCAACAAAAATAATTGGGTTAAATCCTAAAAAATTGGGCTATTAACTAATTTGATAAATGCGATGGGTTTGAGTAAAGAGATCCTTAAAATATTGGGGACTAATTTGCTAAATTCTAACCCTGTGTTTAGATGGAGAAAAGAAAACTTATGATTTGAGAAAAAGTTGAGAGCTGAAATGCGGAAAACTGGAAGTCTATTGTTTGGTAAAATTAGTGAAGAAATTTTACACACGATAAATTTGCTATATTTTGTCTTTTAAAAATTCCGACTTAAAATTTTGTGGTATGAGATGCCATTTTCCAAATTCTAAATTAAAACAAGTGATATTGTAATTCATTTCATTTTCAAAACTCTACATACAAGAGGTCCAAACATGAGAAATTACAATTGACAAAATTTTAAATGATGGAATTTTGAATTCTATCATTTATAATTTATATAAAAAATAAATTTACTACACCAAAACATAGCGCTGGGGTGAATTAGGAAAAAAAATCAAGAAATATCAATATTCCTAAGGTAAAAAAATAATATTTTCCACGGTTTTATTTTCAATTTTTATTAGGTATATATGTTTATCTTCAAATCATAATATTCATGGGATATTGAAAAATAGAACTTATTTGAAAAAAATTTCTACGAAAGAATTAGAGAATAATATTTTTGTAAATTAAGGGATGCAAAATTAACTTTACAGTAGATTTTTAAATTGTATTTTTTTATGGAATTGGGCAAAATTAAGTTTGCAATATATGTTTTTTAGCATATTATTATAAATAAGTATTTAATTAATAGTACTTTAGAATAATTTTAACAAATTACTTATTTAAAACCTATTTATTAATAAAATTCAAATAATATTTTTTTTTTGAAATTATGCAAAGTTAAGTTTGCACTACTTATTTTCTAAAATGTTACTATATATTTGTATTTATTTGACGTTGTTTTAAAGTTTTATGAATGAAATATAAAATATACTTGTTAAAAAAAATATAAACAGATCATGAAAAATAAATTTGCATTAATTTTTTTTAATTATAAAGTTAAGTTTGCACAAAATATAATTTTGTGCAAAGTTGAGTTTACAATATATGAAAACTCTTATTTTAAAAACACAATTGATAAGCATTCTCTTATTCCAGAATGATAATGATATTTAGGGTCTTATTTCTAAAAAATATTATTCGTTGATTTTATTTTTTTTTGCAAAAAATATTCTCACGCAAAATATTTTACCTCATTTTCAAAGGTAACTATCATTAATTTTTTCACGCATTTATCAATCATCAAAATAGTTGACATGCACTATAACTAGTACTTTAATATATAGCAAATATTATGCGGCGGATATTATAAAGAGAAAAAAGATTTTTGCCTTTTAAGACAAAACTAGTGCGAAATATGAGAAAATGAGACACCTGAGGTAGTGAGAATGGCAATCAAGTGTTTTAAAGGTTCTTTCACTTTTACTTTTTATCTTACCTTATTATCATTATTACTAGTTTTTTAACCCGCGCAATATACATTTTCTATTTTAAAGTGTATAAGTTAAATATATATAACTGTTTTTTTAAAGTGTAGGAGTTTTATAAAAACGAAAAAATAGATTGAAGGACTGTTACTAAACAATAATATTAGAAATTTAGTTCAATAAATAAGGACATATGTATAATTTTGGTGATAGAATTAAGAAGTGCAAGACTCATACAAAAGAAATAAAATATTAAAGCCTTATTAAAATTAATGTAATAAATTGCTTCAAAAAAATATTAGTACAATAAATATAAATACACGGAGTTAAAGAGAGATTTCTTCTCACTCATTTTATTTTATATATATACGACTCCCTTTGTCCCAATTTAATTGTCCATTATTTTATTTTTGAATGTCCCAAAATAATTGTCCACTTTTTCTATTTAGCAAGGAATTAATTAGAACACTTTTTATTATTTTCAATATTATTTTTTAAGCTCTCACCACCTTTTTTATTGTGGGTCCTGCCACTTTTTTTTATTAAGAGAAAAGTAAAGGGCATTTTCGGAAATAAATATTTTCTCTTTAAATAATTATTATGTCTTTTTAATTTTTAATTTTTTAAAATATGACAAATTGAAACAGATGGAGTATTAAATTACTTTTGGGTGAAGAATGCCCGTGGACTATTATTGCTAAAATTGTCAGGTAGCATGTGCCTAAGGGGTGCACATGCCCCTCACTTTTTTCTTTTTATTTTTTTCATGCATTTAGACTTCTTTATGCATTAGAATTCTAAATTTATTGCTTCAAAATTATTCTTCTTCTTCTTCTTCTTTTCTTTATATACTTTTTGTGCGTGAGTGACAGAGAGTCGGTGGAGAGAAAATTAGCGTTTGAGAGAAAAACAAATTGTTGTGCAGTGTCTACGTGTGTGTGTGTGAGAGAGCGTGCACGAGTGTATTTGTGCACTTGAGTTGAATTCAATAAGACACTGTTTTTGAATTCTCCAACTCTTTTATGAATTCATTCGGCGGAATCTATTATTATATAAAGTCAGAAGTAATTTTGTTGTTTTAAAGTCGTGTTAGGTTTTTCATCTTAAGATTTTACTTTTTTGTGCTTTAATTTCAAAATAAAATAAAATTATATTACTTGTTTAATCAACAAGTTTTGAACCCTTGTACTTGTAAGGGTTAGGACATTCAACCGCTAGGTCACTTACTAATTTTTTAAGTCTTCTTCCATGAAATTATTTCTATCTACACTTCACATGTATCGAGTGTGTGCAAAATTCTAGTTAGGATTGAAAGAATTAGGATTCTATACAAATTCCAAACTCAATTTTCATATCTAAATATTGGTTTTGGAACTTGTTGGTTCAACTGCATATCTAAACCATAGAATTGAAGTTTCTTAACACAACTTCGATTTTTTATTATTAGTTTTGGTATATTAATTTTTTAAACTATCAATCAATTAGAGATTCAAAAAAAATGAGACTAGTAATTTAAGAAAGAGTAAATAAAAGAATGGAGAACATTGTGGTGTGAGCAAATTAAGGATCCTCAATCATTGCCCCAAATAAAAATATATATTGTGACCAACTACTGAAAGCTTTGAATTTGCAAGTGGTTGTAGCAATTACATTCTTGGTGGAGAGTAGTCATCCACATTTGTGCATGATTAAGAGTCCTAAATCACCAAATATTACAAAAGGTCAACCCACCACTACTTCCCACAACCACTAGCAATCAATTCCCATAAGAAGATACAATTTCAACAAGGCAGGCAACTAATAAAATAAGAAAAAAAAAAATGCAAATGCTGAATCATTAAGAATCACCAAAAGTTGAAAATGAAAATACCCATATTTAACAAACAAAAAAAAAGGAAAAAAATTCATCATATAAAAAAAGATTAACCAGGATAAACCGACCCATCATGATTTTGAAGCTTCTAGAAGCTGTTTTCTTTTTCTTTCTTTTCACATCCACTTTGGTTGCTTGTATTGTGGTAGATACTAGATAGAGACAGATAGTGATAGGAAAAAAATGGTGACCTTTATTTCTACTAAAAGTTTTTCATTTTTTTCTCTTCTTTGTTCCCCTCTTGGGGTTGATGGATTATGGTTTTAGCCCATTGATTGAGATCTCCAAGATTTGGCCATTTCAAATCCGTTCTTGGAATATTGATAATCCTTAATAGTTTGATCAATTTCAGCTTGTGTGTTCATCACAAAAGGCCCATACTGGACAACCGGCTCGTTCAACGGCTGCCCTCCGATCAACACGAATCTCAATGGCTCGGACGACTTGTTCCATACACTTAGACCATCTCCGGCACCCAACACCATGACATGGTGAGCAGTTATAGGGGATGAATTTGGCGAGCCAAAACACCCTTCTCCTTGGATCAAGTAAACAAACGAGTTCCAAGATTCGGGGATGCTTTGATGCATTTGGGCTTTCGGTTTTAGAGTGAAATCGAGGTACATTGTTGGAGTTCGGGTGTACACGGGTGACTGAACCCCCATTGATTCCCCTGCTATAATTCGGACCTCAACACCGTCTCTTTCTGCCCTTTTGATGTCCTTGCTCAATAATTCTTGATACCTCGGCTCGACCCTAAAAAAGTATTTAAGATGTTCGAATTACATTTGAGAAATATTAATATCACCATTCATCTTATGCGTTTTTAACGACAACCCTAATTCTCCTTTATAAGGACATCTTATCGCGTATATAAATATATCTTACATTTTATCCTGGGAGGAAAGATTAATCCATAGCTGCAAACCAGTTTGAGTTCCTTCTCCGGCAGGCATTTCAGAGTGAATTATCCCTTTACCTGCTGTCATCCACTGCAGAAAATTGGCAATTAAACAAGATCAACAAATGATCAAAGATGATTTGGGGGTGAACCAAGTTGACTCCCAAATGATACAAGTCCAATTTGATAACTTAGGTACAAATTTTGGTTGATGAAAAGTAGCTATTGCCAGAATATATGCTTGTACATTATGCCTCAAGAACAATACATTGCTCTGGCAATAGCAATTTATACTCTGGCAACAGCAATTGTCAATTAAAAAAAAGTATATGTACCTGCACATCCCCAGCTCTGATTGTACCCTTATGCCCAGTAAAATCTTTATGAGTAAAAGCTCCCTAAAAAAGGCAAGATATTTCAAGTTCAGTTTCTAATGCAATTTACCAATTAAACTATCTTTCTCTGAGTCAATTTATCAAACAGTTGTGTACAGCTAAAAATGTGTACCTGTAACATGTACGTAACAGTCTCAAACCCTGTTAAAACAAACAATCAAATCACACATAATCAGGCTTCTCAAAATCATGACACGAGGCGGATTTATATAATATTACCCGATAACTTATTCGGTCATGTTTTATTGGAGGTAAAAAAAAAAAAAAAAAATACATTCGTTAAGACCCGACTCAAAACCAATCCGTTACCAATTAACACAACCCAATTATAATTAAAAAAATATATATTATTATCAAACAAAAATTGAAACAGAGGGGAAGTTTAATAAACCTCTGTGTGGATGGTCAGGAAATCCAGCAGGAGGTGAAACTGCAAGTGAAAACAGAGAGAAGACAAAAGAGAAGTTCTTGATGTAAAATTTATTTTTCACAAAATCAAAACCCAATTCCAAAGTAAGGGTATTTTTTTTATCATATATATATATATATATATATATTGTACCTGCAAATTCATCCAACATGAGAAATGGATCCAAATACTTCAATTCGGACCTGTGTATCAAAATTCCCCAATTTAGTACCCAAAGTAAATCATTATATCAATACCCAGATGATTAGTAATCAGGAAATTAAAAGAAAAGAAGAACCCACAATTCCAAATTGATAAATTGATAAACCAAAACAAACACATACATACATAGAGAAAACTCAAACCCAAAAGTAATCTTATACATCAATTCAATTGCTAATCCGGTTTCAGTTTTTGTTCATTCCAGAAATCGAAAATAGTAATTTCACGTGAAAAGTTTGAATCTCGTTACCTTATGGTTCAATAATAGACTATAACATGAATTTACTAATTTCAAATTCCAGGAACGAACAAAAACTCGAAGCGAATAAAACCCATAGAAGGAGAGAGATTTAATAAGAAAATTATGTACCTTCCAATGCTTCTTCTAACAACAGCACCATCTCCTTCACTCTGAGGTTTGGCCAAGACCTTCTTGACAACCAATCTGGGTCTATCGAAACCAGAGACTTGGTGATCTGATGATGCAGACATGATTATTCTTCTAACTTCAAAAGGGGCAATTCTGGTAATATTATTGATTGTTTTGAATAAATTGTTGAATATTGATCTATGAGTACTTATAGCTCTCATATGAATCAGCTTTTCTCCTTTGTCTACTCTTTGTATGTCTCCCTGTCTTAGCTTTTATAGATGTATATATATATACACAAGTATGCCCCCTGACTTATGGCACATTAAAAAACTTTATAACAATGTTTAATTTTTATTTATAAAATTATTGGTCAAACTGTTGTGTTCAAAAAATAAATATAATTGGTCTAACTTGTATATAGATCTGACCATGTATTAAAGTGTTTTGTATATTATTTAAGTCTAAATGGGTGGCCTTTTTTTATAAATTAATTTTTTTTGTATGATGTATAGTTAGGTTATGAAGAAGATATTTATCTTTAATTTATAAAAAAAGAAAACAAGTGACACCTATTTGAAGGGGTAGCTAGATTTTGTCTTTTTATAAAAATTTAGTAGATTATTTTAACCAAATTTTATCGATAAATTTATCTAAAATTGAGTGTTATAAAATGTTGGATATATGTATATTTTTAGCCGTTGAAATTTTGATGATCATTTAACCCATTTTAGATTAAAATTATTTATGAAATTTTGTGGTAATAATTTACTCATCATATAGATAATCTATCTTTATAAATTTTTATATAAAAAAATAGTTTATTTATCCCAAAAATGAACATGCTTTTATTTTTATTAAAATAAAAAGAGGGAATATATTCTCTATATACGTGTAAAATATCCATGTGCATAATATTATGCTCATATTGTAGAATTATTAAACACGTGTATATTATTATATAAACAAATAATATATTGCATATATACAACTCATTTATGAAACTGCTATAACTAATTTGTCGCATTATTACAATCAATTGACGTCATTGTTACAATTCATTAATTGACCATCAGTGTGAACATATATACATACGATGTTACAAACAATTCTATGGATGATGTTAAAACACAATGTATCATATTATGGTCTAGAAATATATTTTTCTTGTACCGATTGATCCTAGAGATAGGATTTATAGAGAGTACGTTTGTGCAATGATTTAGTATTCAATATACAAAAAGATATATCATAAACGACGTAATATATTTAACTCAATTTAAAAAGTTATTGAGAGATTTGTGGATCTCGATAACACTACTACACCATCAAAAATCATGTTTTTGTTATTGTGATACAAAATATGTAATTGTTGATGATAGCGGTCCCAGCACAAGCGATTGACATGTGCTTAAAGGCATATCCCGGCTCTTACAGAAAATTAAAAATAATTGTTCAAAATATTTTAATAAAGAGGAGAGAGGGGGATTAGATATAATAAGAGTAAATGACACCAATGCCCCTAAACTATTAGAAGATTTCAATTTGAACACTAAGCTTTATTTTACGACAATTTGCACCCTAAACTTTCAATTTGTTTCAATCAACTCCCTTAGGCCATCTTCGGCCGAAAACATAAACTCCAGCCAGCATAATCCAATCACATGAGGAAATTTTCAAGGTAAAATTATCACAACACAATATATGAAACAAGTAAAAAGCTTAAAATCATATCAATGCAATACATGAAATCAATAAAAAGTTGAAAATCATCATAACACAACACAACACAATTTATTAGGCTTTTTTTTTTTTACGATTTTAAACTTTTTACTCATTTCATATGTTATGTTGTATCGATTTTACTCCTAAAATTCTCTCACGTGGTTTGCCTGTGGTGGACATAGTTTATGCTTTTGCCCCGATATATATTAAGGGAGTCAACTGAAACAAATCGAAAGTTTAGGGTCCAAACTATAGTCAAATTTAATTTAGGGTGTAAATTGAAATATTCTAAAAGATTTTTTTGTGGGAGAGGGGGGCATTTGTGTCATTTACTCATATAATAAATTCCACCGCCGGACATCATATGCTTTAAAATTATTAACAAAAAAAAAATATTTGCTAAAAAAAATAAAGTTATATAGAATACGTTGTCGTATGGAACAAAAGAGTATGCAGAAGGGATAAATAAATAAATAAATGAAAAGATGATAGAAGTGGATGCGTGCGTTTATTAAAAAAAAATTAAAAAAATAAGGTCTTTGTAGTACAATGTGGAAAGGAAATAAAATAAAGGAAGAAGAAGAAGAAGAAGAATAAGCTGGAAAAGGTGAAGCTAATGGGAAAGTATTAAATTTAAGGGGCTGTTTGTTTGTTTGTTGGGTGAGTGACAAAATAAAGGCATCATTTGGAGGCAGGCGTGGGAAGAAAATAGGTGGGCGCTACTCTTTGGACGACCGACTGTCTTCCTCATTATGACGTTCTCCTCATATCATCCTGACGCTTCTCTTTCGTCTTCCAGAAATATACTTCCAAGGATGTGTTCATACTAACATATATGAATATGTTTTGTTTTATGCGGAAATTTTTAAGTACGGAACGATTCGTACGGATGGAATTTTTTTATGAGTAGTATTTAATCATTCTACGCTTTTGTTAAAACTTTCTTATAAAATCTTCCGCATGTGCACACTGCAAGTATTGTTATGCAAGTAGTCTGATATTTTATAAAACATTTAGTATGACTCAAGTTTGCCATCTCACTAACTCTCAAAAGTTACTGTAAAAAGTTTCTTAAAATTTAAATTTGAAACCAAGTATTTATACTGAAATGTTGAACGTCAAAAATGATCAATAGTATTGATTGGTTGAAAGCCACTTTTGAATTATCATTTTGATTTATTATTTTAGAAAAAATGTTAGGACTACTCATTTTTTGTATTATACAAATTGATGTAACAACAATCCAATGAACTAGTTGATAAGGATTCATATATTTACTGTGTTGTTTGTTTTTTTAATTTCTTTTAACTCTTATTTGTACTACAACCGAGGGAATGATCTTAAATAGACTAAGTTTTTGATTCTTAAATATGGAATAATCATTTTGAGAGGGTAAATGAATAATTTTTTTATGAAAGTTAGTATATACGATCTCCATGATTTGTAGTAGATAATTTTCACAAAATTTCATTAAAAATTCAATCAGGTAGGTTAAGTAAAAAAATTATACATATGCTTATTACCAACCGTTGAAATTTTAGATTTTTGGTTAGCGTACTTCTCAGTTGAATTTTTTGATAAAATTTGATAGAGATGATCTACTAATTATATACATTATGTTCATCAAATTTTATAAAAAAATTATCTATTTATCTCCTCGAAATATTTGTTTTGTATTTAAAGACCAAAAAATTAGTCTACTAAAAATTCTTCCCCATTACAATTGTTTGTATAAAAAATTTATTTAATTTTAATAGTATATTTATCACTTAAATTTTGTGTTATGTTGAGTAGCGTAGCTCCTTGCTCTTACCAAATCTTATTCAAATGAAAAAATACAATCAATATACACGTAGGCATGATCTCATGCCTAACTTTTGTCCACGCTAGCTATTTCCGCGCGCGGTCGTATGAATATTTGGACAGGCTATATGATTATGTTTTATTGATATATTTAATAGTGGCGGAGTTAAATTTTTTCTTTGCCACGAGCTAGAACAATTTTGAAAAATTGAAAAATAAAAATTTAGATTCGAATTACCGTAAAAGTTTAAATTAATATTCTCTTCATCTTAAATTGATACTCCCATTGATCTTTTCTGTACTTCGCACGTTAATGATAATCCATCTGTTTTTGATATATAATAAATATATCAAATCTTATGATATAAAATAAGTTATATCAATAATGATTGATAAATTTCTAATGTTAAATTGAGAATATTAATTTGAGATAGAGGAAGTAATTGTCTAATATTTATTTTCATCAAAAATTCTCTACATTTATGTGGAAGCTAAAAAAATTGAGTCTTTCCACAAGATAGTTCAAAGCAATTTTGATGGAATAGTTATTGAAAAACAAAAATTAGTAAAGAGATAAGGGTTTTTGTTGATAAATAGGTTCCTCTAGCAACTCTTATACTATTATGGAGATACTTCATACTTTGTGTGTGTATTTGATATATTAAAAAGCAATTAGTATGGAGAACAATGCAAATTATTAACTCTCTTTTTTCTTTTACTAATAACCTAGAATTTAGGACTTTTTTTTATGCGCCTTCTATTTTATATTTATATGTTTAAAATTAATGTTACAATTTTTCATTAGGATAAATAGTATAATGATTATAAATGACAAAACTTTGGCACTATTCTAACACATTATATGTGTCTTAAAATAATATAAGTTAAGATCGTCCGATCTTTTTCCGTTCTCTACGTAAGCTTGACCATCTTGGCAGCGAATGACGTGGAAGTGTCCATTGCGGCAATATGATTATATCAACGAGACCATCTCGGCATAGCAATTTATACTCAGAGCAAGAAATATCTTCGTCTACAAGTCCACCTTTCTCTTTAGACAAATTATATGTTCCTTCATACAATTTGGTCCCACTTGGGCCTTTGGCCCAATTGATCAAACTAGAATAAAATATAGTTATTATTTTTGGACTCCCTCAATTTATATATATAATTATAAAAAATTAGGTTATAAAGATCGATTTTCTTACTTTAATAAAAAAAAAGTGATAACCATTTAGAGGGACAATTAGATAAATTTTTTTTCTCAAGAATTGATAAAGATGATCTATAAATTTACTACACAACCAAAAGAAAGAAACTTGAGACTTACACTAGTCAGCAAAGTCGACCACAAGAATAATAGACCATCTCGACCAAATTTCATAAAAAAATTCAACTTAAAGTGGGTGAAATGATCATTAAAAATTTTAACGGCCAAAAATGTATATACATCAATTTTTCAAAACACCTACTTCTAGGTTGAATTTTTCTATGAATTTTTGTGGAGGTGATCTACTCATTATATAGATCATTTCTACAAATTTTCATAAAAAAAAATCATCAATTTACCCATCTAAATGGTCATCCCTTATTTATGTTAAAATGAAGAAATCACTCCTTATATCCTAGCTATAATATTATATATATATATATATATATATATATTATATTTACTTTTTGCTTCTAAAAATCTGTGTTAGATTTAATATTTTAATGGTTATCAATTGTTTTTGTTAAAGAGAGAAAATCTCTCTTTATAATCTAACTCAATAATAATTATCTTTCATAAGTTAGAGATAATGCTTACTAAGCCATGGAAAGTGAGAATTACATATAGATCGAAAACTGATCATCTCTTTACATATAATAATACATAATATTCCATAAGTTATATATTCCAAAATTACAATACAACATAAGGGTATAAGCTAAAAGATATAATCCTATTTCTGGTGGCTTAGGTTCTGCCTCAAAGAAATACTGATCTTTCCATTACTTCATTGTTGCTATGGACTGAAATTAGTAAGTCTCTTGTGTTAATTATATATATGAAATTATGTTAGTTCAGGATTCTTATGTTAATTAGTATAGATATATAAATATTATTTGCAATTATGTTTACATTTTAAGATCTATATAAAATTTAATTTACATGTGATATCAAAATAAGATTTAAAACTTTCATAATTTTTGTATAAATAAAAAAAAAATATTAATGTGGATAAGAATCATGTAATTTATGACAACCGGAAATTTTCTTCCATTAATGTTATATATTTCACATCATATATTTCACATCAAATATTATAAAAGCTTGATTTTCATATGTGTACTCGATCTATTAAATAAGTCGTTGTGCAGTAAAATCCTAATTAATGTCCATGAATTAAAGGAGCATGACATCACTCTTATTCTAGAATATATTTCGAAAGTGATGTTTATTGTGTATAGGCTGATGATGTCACGGTAGCCAAAGCAAAACTTTTGATGATGTCAGAGTGACCAAAGCTAAATTTTTGTCACCAGATTTATGCTTTGGAATTTGCCCAGTTATAGAATAATAATATTTCTTGACGTAAGCTATTTCGTCTTATTTAGCATGAAAAATTGATTTCTCTTTTACCATCATGAATTAATTATTCTGCTTTAAAATTTATTTAGATTTTTTTAACTTGGTATTTTTTTTATTTTTTTTTGAAAAGAAAGTAATAAATTTATTTAGATTTATGCTTTGGTATTTTTTTTAACTTGGTATTATTAATATTGATTACAATAAATTTAATACTTATTAAAATAGTTTAAATGTAAGTTAATGAATATTAATTAATAAAATAATATATTATTATTTATTTAATAAATTATATTACGATTAGTTTGGCAACTATCAAAGTGATCCGACTGATATGATGACTATTATATTAAATAATTAACTAATTAACAATAAATTGTAAATATAGATGCTTCTAATTTGTTAAGATTATTTATCGTATTATTTAATTTATTTATTCATTTGAAATTATTCTCCAAAGGGAATCAATTTTAACGATGAAATAAATATTATGAATTTTAATCTATTATTTACTTAAGTAGTTATGTGTTATCAAAACTTAATGTACTCGGTTAAATTAATATTTTACTTAATCATGTTTTATATAAATATAAATAAACATAATCAGTATTTTATCGTTCTACCGAAAGGAGAGCTATAGTTGTTCATTGTATTTATATAAACTTTATTGATATATATGTTATTTGACTCAAAGTATTAATGTGTTGTTATTTTATTTTTCATATAAAAAATTGTTTTTTGCATTATATATCTATGTCTTTCTTCATTCGCATGCTTCATCTGTTTTAGTCATTAATGGAACTAACTTCTTGAAATGGTCAAGGCAAATTCAGTTCACCTTAGAAGTATTGAACTTAGACCCAGCACTCCAAATGAATGAGCTTGCTATAACGGATGAAAGGTGTTGAGGAAAAATCTCTCCATAAAGTTTGAGAAAGATTGAACAGATTAAGTGCCATGTTCTTGCAAATGACTGTTGCAAACAATATCAAAACCACAGTCCCTGAAACTGAGAATGTAATGGAATATATGGAAACTTAACAGACCGCTTTCGCACTGTCAATAAGGCTATTGCTAGAAAAGAAATGAGCGAACTCACTGTTATGCGTTTTAATGGTATACGCACTATGCATGAGCGCGCATGTATTAGGAATGACTAAACTTGCTGCAAAATTAAGGACTTTAAGAATGATTGTGGATGAGAGTTTTCTTGTCCAATTTATCCTAAATTTCTTGCTTACTCAGTATGGGCCATTTCAAATTCACTATAACATTAATAAGGACCAGTGGAATGTGAATGAATTGACTAATAGGTTGGTTCAAGAGGAGGCAAGGCTTAAGCAACAAAGTGGTCGTTCTGTTTATCTAGTGAATTATGGAGCTGGAAAGAATTTTTGGAAGAAAGCTAGAAAGAGCATTAAACGGGTTGCTCTTAATGTGAATGAACCCAACCAACAAGCTTAACCCCCCCTAAAAAGAAGGGACGTAAGGACAATAAATGCCATTTCTGCAATAAAACTGGACACTTCCAAAAAGATTGTGAAAAATGTCGAAAGTGGTTCGAAAATAAGGACAAGTCATTGGCTTTTGTATGTTTCGAATCAAATTTAATTGAAGTTCATTTTAATGCATGGTAGATTGACAATTGTGCTAATGCTCACGTTTCTAATACGATGTAGGGATTCTTTACGAGCCAAACCATAAGCGAAAATAAAAATTTTCTTATACATATGGAATTGGGAAAAAGCTCCGATTAAAGCTATAGGAAGTTTTTGTTTAGTTTAATAAAGTGATTATCATTTAGATTTATTTCAAACTCTTTATGTACATTCAATTTTTTGCAATTTGATTTCTTTGACTAAATTGGATAATGATGGTTTTTTCATTTAAATTTGGGAATAAGTGTTTTTGCTTGTTTAGGAATCTCATCTTATTGGTTATGATATTCTTATTGATGGTTTGTACAAAATTAATCTTGATAATAATTTTGCTGAAACCTTTTAATTGTGCATCACAATGTTGGTGAGAAACATAATCTAATTGATAATAACTCATCATTCTTGTGGCACAAAAGACTACTTCACATATCTAGTGAAATAATGAGAAGATTAGTAAAAGATGGGGTCATCCCAAACCTTGATTTTACTGATTTTAATGTGTGTGGGTTGCATTAAGGGTAAGTAAACCAAAAACACAAAGAAAGGTGCCATAAGTAGTAAAAAGCTCTTTGAAATACTATATACATGCATTTTTTGGAACTTTTGATGTTTAATCTTTGGTGGGGTCGAGTATTTTATTACCTTTATTGATGATTTTTCACGTTTGGTTATTTTTATTTACCGTACGAAAAATCACAAGCTGTGGATATTCTTGAAACATATATAACTGAGGTTAAAAGGCAATTAAATAAAAAGATGAAAATAATAAGATTTGATAGAGGTGGTAAATTTTATGGAAAATATGATGAAACAAGTTAATGCACTAGCCTATTTGCTACACTCCTTAAAATGCTAGGCATTTGTGCTCAATACACTATACTAAGTATGCCTCAATTTAATGGTGTAGCTGAACGGCATAATCATACACTTATGGACATGGTTAGGAGTATGTTAAGTAATTTCTCACTACCTATATCACTGTGGATGCATGCTCTTAAAAAGCCCTATCAATGTGAGGAGGCCTTAAAATTAAGTAGCGTAGCAATAATTAATTTGGCGAATGTTCTATTTTTTTTTCCAGCCTTTCCATTCATTTATAGTGAATAAGGAGTAGCTGTCTTATGAATAATAAATACCAAGTGAAGCATAAAGATTGTTGAAATCAGTTGAGTCATAATGGTCCGTTTATCACTACGAAGTCTTTTTATTTTCTTATCAAACTAGTTTTTATTTTTGAGAAAAATATTTTGAACATATCAATAGCTTCACTTTTACTTTTCACGATATAGATATATGAAAAAAATAGAATAATTATCAATAAAAGTAATAAAGTATCTTTTTTCACTCCAAGTCAAAACACCATCAAATTCACAAATATTCGAATAAATTATTTCAAACAATACAGATTCGATCTCTTAAAACATATTTGTTGACCTTAGAGTCACTAATCTTGTTTTGATAATAACTATAACATTAATCATGTGTATTTAACTAAGTTGTTGTTTTAAGTAATAGCCACAAACATTGTTTTAACACATAGACAAAAACCGATAAGCCGGAACTAAGATCACTCTTCCACAAAGCTTACAAATCTCGTTTATCTCACACCACACTTTAACTTGATTAAAGCTCATTCAACATTACAAATCAATGAGGATCAAAGACCAAAGCGAGTGAAGAATTGAAGAAACTTCCTAAAGCGTTCAAAGATTCGGTTATTTAATATTTGAGTTAGCACTTTAGAATTCATGTAAAGATTTTTACTTGATCATCATAATAGCTCCTACATTGTTTTAAACATTATTAGATGGATCAAATCAAAGTTTGAATCAAGATTCCTTCTAAAACCTCCTTTTGGCGAAAAATCGTTTTCCAAAGAAATTCATTTTAAATTATAAATGACCTTACTTTTGAGCTATTCACTTTATAAAAGTCTTAAAAACTTATATTTAACATTCCCCTAGCTTCAAAATTGATTTTTGAGCAAATTTGCAAAAGTATGAAAAATTGGATTTTTGGTCTTTCTGGCAGCAAACCAGTGGGACCATCAGTCGACTGATTGGCATTGCTCAGTCAACTGATGGCCACTCAGTCGACTGATGAGCTTTGCTCAGTTGACTGATGGCCCATAAACTAGCTGTTGAATTTTTGATTTTTTACCATTTTTGGTACCAAACTTTTACCAAATCCCTCCAAACGGCCATATGTTGTCTTAGACTATATATACACTATCTAAGACATATTTAAACACTCTTGAATCATTCTTACACTATTCTCTTCATCTATATTCAATTCTCAAAGATTCAAGAATATTGCTTTTGATCAATCTTCATTATTTTAAGCTATAAATTGTTGATCAAATTTGATATCTCCTAGTGTGAGCTTAAATTGTAATCTTCATACACTTAAGAGCTATTGTACATTGGTGTTAGTCACCAAAATCATTTTCTTCAAATATTAAGAGAGGTTTATCTTTTAAAATAGTAAGAGGTTATTCCTGTGTTGAGTGTTGTGATATTGCAACATTTATAGAGTGTTAACTCTTGTAGAGGTTTGATCTTCACCCGGAAGAAGATCAGTATTAGTGGAAATTCTCGGGAAACTAACTGAGCGCGAAAGTAGAGGATAACAAGCCGAATCGTGTGGACAAAAAGTCTTCGACTTCTATCGGTTTAGTCTTTCTATCTCTTGCTCTATTATATATTGCTATATCTTCTTTGTGATTGAAACTACCTTGGTATCTTACTTGCTTGATTGATATAGACATTAAATACTTTTAAAATGATTTTAAAAATTCGATCTAGTTTTAAAAAAAAAACATATTCACCCCCTCTAGGGTATTTTCTGATCTACAATTAGTATCAGAGGTTGTACTCTTGTTTTGATTTTACAATCTTAGCCTTTACGATCATATCTATCTATCAAGGAACCGGACTTAACGAAGGTTTTTCCACCACTAGGCCACCTCTATTTGATGGCAAAAATTATAGTTATTGGAAAAATCGCATGTGTACTTTTACAAGCTAGTGACTTTGAACAATGGAGGGTTACGTTCATTGGACCCTATGAGATTACCAAAACCGATAAAAGGGGTAGTGTTACTCCTAAGTCTATTTTCGAATATGATGAGCATGACATTAAAAAAATCCAATTTAATGCTAAAGCTTTGAATTCTCTACATTGTGCATTAACCATGGACGAATACAACAAAATTTCTAGTTGTAAAACCGCCAAAGAAATTTAGGAGAAACTAGAGGTTGCTATGAGGGAACCTCACAAGTTAAGGATGACAATATTGACATGCTTGTTCATGATTATGAACTATTCAAAATGGAACCAAATGAATCACTTGCTTATATGTATAGTAGGTTCTTTATTATCACTAATGCTTTAGATCTTCTTGGAAAGGTCTACTATAATGAAGAGAAGATTCGAAAGATTCTTAGAACTCTTCCCAATAAATTGAGACCCAAAGTGACGGCTATTTAAGAAGCCAAGAACCTTAAGACGCTTAGCATGGATGAACTCTTGGATTCACTTAAAACCCATGAGAAGGAATTGAAAAGAGAAGAAGAAGGTGATTCAAAAGCCAAAAAGACTCTAGCTCTCAAAGCAAATCAACTAGAGGATGATGAGGAGTTGATGGGAGGAGATGAGGATATGGCTTTTCTTTCTAGAAAATTCATAAAATTTCTAGCTAAGAAGAAGAAATTTCAAGGAAAAAGGAAACAACTTTGATTCTTCATCAAGAAGGAACAACGATCGATCAATTCAACCAAGAGTTGAAACCGAAGAAGTAAAGAATCGTTTCCATTGCCATCAACCGGGGCATTTTAAAACTAATTGCCCGGTTAGAAGAAAGGAGAAGAGGGATAAGAGGGACAAAGCTGTCAAACAAGTAAAGCATGCCCTCAAAGGCACTTGGAGTGATTCCGAAGGAGGGGAGTCCGATGCGGACTCTAGCGACGAGAAAACGGCAAACCTTTGCCTTATGACAAATAATGATAAGGTAGACTCTATTTATAATTTATTTAACGATGATAATGTCTCTATTAATAATGATACACATGATGAGAATGACTATGATAAATTGTATGAAATGTTTGAGGAATTGCATAGCAAGTTTGAGAACTTATCTAAAAAGTATGCAAGCCTCAAAAAGGACAATTTTATGGTTTCTAGCAAGTGCGAAACATTTGAGAAAGAAAATGTGATTTTGAAAAATGAAATCAAAACTTTAAAGAAAGGAAATGAGAAAGAAACTCCAAACACACTTATAGTGAAAATGTCAAATTGAAAAATCAAGTGGATGATTTAATTAATAGTCTAGCCAAGTTCACCAATGGAAGGGACAACTTGGATAAACTATTAGGAATGTAAATGTGTGTATTCGACAAAGCCGGTTTGGGTTATAACCAAATTGACAACCAAAAGGATTACAAAAACTTTTTTAAAACATACACACCTCATGATCCCACTCATCTTTGCTCATATTATTGTAGAAATACTCATTATGTGGATCATTGTTACTATATGAATGGGAGATTTCCTAAGAGGAAGCTTGCTTAGGTTCCAAAAGGAACCATTATGTTTGCTAACCCAAAGGGACCCAACACATTTTGGGTATCAAAGTAGAAGTTACTTAAGGGTATGGTGTAGGTGTGATTGAAAGCCAAAGTTAGCAAATCCAAATGGTTCTTAGATAGTGGATGCTCAAAGCACATGACGGGAAACAAAAGCAACTTCTTGAGTCTCATTCCTAAGTGAGGAGGGAATGTAACTTTTGGAGACAACGCCAAGGGTATAATCATCGGTATAGGTAAGGTTGGTAAGTATTCTACATGTATTGATAATGTTCTATTAGTTGAAGGTTTAAAGCATAATTTACTTAGCATTAGTCAATTGTCTGATAAGGGCTATGAAGTTATTTTTAAATCCGATCGTTGCATTGTTAAGAATGTTAGTGATGATTCCATTTTACTTGTTGTATATAGAACTAACAATGTGTACACTCTTGAGCTTGATGACTTATCACAACAAGAGTTTAACTCAATCCAAAGCCTACGCTGGCCACGCTGGTGAGTATACTCTATACCCTGAATAACTGTCAAGATCATTACAAAGAAGGCTTTGCCAGTCCCAACATTAAAACAATAAGCACCAATAAAAACCCCCATGTGATCTTTGAAAACACCTCTAGCCCCAACTCTACCCGGGACTAAAAAATCCTCATATTACGAGCCCGCCATATAAAATCCCAATTATAAATAACCCCAACAACCCATAACTGAAAAATCTAAGGACAAAAGGACCGGCGGGAAACAAATAACCACATATCTAAAATCCAGTCAAAAGTCATAAAAGGAACCACAAAGAACTCATAAACTGCTCCTACACCTCCATTGCAATAGGGCATGAAAGAAACAAATGCTCAATCATCTCAGAACTGCTCTTATATATAGGACATCTATTAGCCGTGGAATAGCCATAACTGTGACTCCTCAAATCTCATTTTGAGGGTCAATCCTCTGGGACCTGTATGGTTAATCACGGGTGTCGTGCGTCGACGGTGGGTAAACAAGACAATAATTCCTAAATATGTATATACGTGTGCAATGGGACAATCAAAATCTAGATAACAAGGTTAAGATTTATAATATGTGTGTTCTTACAAACTAAATACTATACAGAAAGACAATACAACCCAAAAAAGAAGCCTCCAATGAGGTCCCAACATATAAAGTTTATAAAGAAAGTAAAATGCATGTACCGTCAACAAAACTTTAAACGCGTTAGCCCTTCTATTGTGAAGGGCCCTCATCTGAGTAGTAGTACATATGCTAACTAAGAAGAAGTGTAATTTCTTTTCCCTTTTCCCGCGGAACCTGTTGAAGTACATGTGTAAAAAATAATGAGGTGAGTAAAACAGACTCAGTGGGAATCATATATAATAAATTTAGAGTGAGAATATTATTAAAAAACATGAGAGTAGCCCCATAAGACAAACCCCTTGTTCGACAAAATCCTGAGCACTGTACACTGTTCATGTATCCCATAAAGTTTGGGTCCAAAACCTCAGCAATCCTAGCAATTATCCAAGTGTATACTAGGTCTGCATTTCATCCCTTCACCTACGCGGCAACAGGGCCTTAAGTTCGTTTTCATGCACGGTTTCGGGGGTCTTGCACCCAAAAGACTGTGTCCCAACTTCCGACCTCGTCTAACTAGACCAAACCCGAGATTGATCGTGGACTAGTGCAAATGTACGATTTCAACAATACACCAACAGGCTCATTCCACAATTGATTGTACCATACATACATAATGTTATTCACACATAGTGTTAATTATGTAACAGACGATAGAAACCCCATATTAATAATCCTAGATAGTATAATAATTCATAAACGAGTGTTTTGTGCAGAGAAATCACCACTTGAACCCTTAAGAATGAGTATTAAACTTTATGATATGAATCATTAACAATAAAGAGGGTTCAAAGTGAGTTTTTGTACAAATCAAATGATTAGCCTTAATTTCTTATTGAAACATGTATTTTTGTCTATATCTAGGCTATATGAATCGTTGATTTCAGCATCAACACAAAACCTAAGTATAAACCCAAGAAATCTAGTGGAAAAGCTTAGTTCTTACACAACATGTAGAGACAATATGATAGAATGAGAATAAGTTATAAAAATAAGTTTTGGTACTAGATTCCCACCTTAACGGAGTTAAATCCTCGGGTTTGAAGAGTTGAATCGAGTCCAAAAGTCGCCAAATCTTGAAACCCCCAATTCTGTATTTTGAGCCCTAGCAATGAATGAGAGATAATGAAAAAGATAAAGAAGATGATGATGATGATGAGATCGTGTTTAGGGATGAAAAAGAGGTAGAAATTCATCCGTGAATCTCCACAAAAAAGCTCTCTCTCTCTCTCTCTCTCACACATACACACACACACACTCTCTCTCTCTCTCTCTAACTCTCTTATAGTCTTTGCTCGCAAAATGGGAAAAAAATAGGTAGAGCTCCACCTTTAAAAGAGTTAAGTCGGTGCACAGTTTTCGACTAGCAGACTGGTCTACCCATTCTGCGAGACCAGTCCGCAGACCATCATACCCCAAAATTTATAAGGGTGGACCGGTATGGGAAAATTGTAGACCGATCCGCGGGTAAGGTTGCACTGTGCAAGTTTTGGCAGTTTTGTAACTTCGCGCTCATTTTTCACCACTGAGGAGTGGGAATTAGGCTTTTGCCAAAGCACAAAAGTTTTAGATTATTGAAATAACTTTCCAACTGCGCAAATAAGGACTCATTCGAACTTTAGATGAAGAAGTTATGTATTAATAAAGGAAGAAACGTCGGTTTGCCGACAAAATGAAAATAAGCAATTAAAGAACCGATTCTCACTCGGACCACCATAAATACTACATGGCCACAATGGAGAGTTATATAACACTCATATAACGTACAAAAAGTTTCCAAACTATACCAAATCTTCTAGAATCGGATTTGACTATTCGAAACTCGATTTAACTTAAATAATGATTAGAAAGTCGTAATTAGCCTAAAATGATGGGATGGGTATTACAATCTCCACTCTTTAGGAAATTTTTTCCCCAAAATTTGAAAGGAATAATGTTAGGAAATACCTGAAACAAGTGTGGATATTTTGTCAAAATTTTGGATTCTAGTTCCAAGGTAGTTTCTTTTACACCATGGTGGTGCCAAATCACCTTTGGTAATGGAATCACTCGATTATAGAGAACTTGTTCCTTATGATCTACCACTGCTACTGAACATGTCTCATAGGAGACCTCTGTATTGATTTCAAGCTCATTTGTCAGAACGACATGAGAAGGATCCGGCACATACTTGCATAGCATTGACACATAAAACAAGTTATGAATGCACTGAAATGAAGAAGGTAGAGCTAAATGATAAGAACCCGAACCAACACGTTCGATAACTTCAAACGTCCAAATGTACCTAGGAGCCAACTTACCTTTGTTTCCAAATCGTACAATGCTATGATGAGGTTTGACCTTAAGGAAAACACAATCACCCATTTTAAATTCGAGCGGTCGACGCCTCTTGTTGGCGTAGTTCTTTTGTTGACTTTAGGAAGTTATCAGGCGCTGTTTAATCAACTTGACCATATCTGTGATTTCTTATACTGACTGCGGTCCGAGCAACGAAGCTTCCTTGGCTTCAGTCAAACACACCAGTGATCTGGTAGGCCTACCATATAAGGTCTCATAAGGAGGCATTCCAATGCTAGTCTAAAAACTATTGTTGTAAGTAAATTTGGCAAGTGGTAGATAATTATCCCAATTACCATGGAAATCCAAAACACAGGCTCTTAGCATCTCTTCGAGAATTTGGATAGTCTTCTCCGACTGCCCATCGATTGGAGGATGAAATGTTGAACTAAAGTTTAGTCTTGTACCCATGGCGTGTTGAAGGGCTTCCCAAAACTGAGAAGTGAACCAAGGATCACAATCGGACACGATTGATAATGGTACTCCATGGAGCCTAAATATCTCATTCATATAAAGTCTCACTAGCTTCTCAAAGGAGTTTGTTTCACGAATCGGTAGAAAATAGAACGACTTGGTAAGACGGTCAACTATTACCTACACCGCATCATGTTTCCTTTGGGTCTTCAGTAATCCCATGAGGAAATCCATGGTGATCTTCTCCCAATTCCACTCGGGGACAGGAAGAGGCTGAAGTTGTCCACCGGGCTTTTGGAGCTTAATCTTAATACGCTGGCATGACAAGCAATGCAAAACGAAGAGTGCTACATCACATCTCATGCCTTGCCACCAATAAGTGCGTTTCAGGTCTCGGTAAATTTTAGTACTACTCGGGTGAATGGAAAATTTAGAATTGTGGGCTTCGGCTAAAATGGCTTGCTTCAGCTCATTATCAGAATGTGACACGATCAATTTCCTTTTATATCAGAGGCCACCATCATTTCTTAGGGATGTGTTCTCCACTTGAATGCTAGATAAAATCTTGTTTCAATATTCCACTAAATTCTCATCATTTTCTTGACTCGCAATCACTTGATCTTGTAGGATTGGGGTAGCTACTAGATTAGACAAGTAGGCTACGTTTTGGCTATGGCGTACCACCAAATTGTATTGCTGGAGTTCGTCATGTAGCCTTCACTTACGACACCTTAAGGCCGAAATAGAACCTTGTGATTTTCGGCTAAGTGCATATGCTACTACATTAGCCTTTCTAGGATGGTATTGGAGTGTGAAATCATAATCTTCTAGGTACTCCATTTAACGAAGTTGCCTTAGGTTGAGGTCCTTTTGGGTGAGAACGTACTTGAGACTTTTGTAATCAGAAAACACCTCAAATCTTTCTTCATACAAGTAATGACGCCATATTTTTAACGCAAACACAACAGCTGCAAGTTCCAGATCGTGTGTAAGGTAGTTAATGTACCAAAAAACTGTTACAATTTATCATGATGATTTATAATTTAGAGAGCATATATTATTACTAATTTTATATTTTTAATGCTTTCTCAATTACTAGAAATAAATTAGAGAAGATTGAGAAAAATAGAGAAATTAAAGCTTGTGAAGACACCTAAAGTTAGTAAATACTTTCGGATACATAACTTTTTACTCGAAACTCTGAATTATGTGATTCTTGAGCCTAATTTGAACAAAATTTTGAGAGCAACAACTTTACAGTTTAGCACTTTTCCAAATTCATCCGTCTCCGGGTCCGAAATTATGACGCAAAATGCAGCACTTAAAATGGGCAAAAATTCATTATAATAGGCCCAACCCACTAGCAGCCAAGCTATTGAAAAGAAAATTAGGGGATCGATATTGACTAGGTTGATTTTAGGGTTTTTATCAAAAATAATTTGAGATTTGAAGCGGAATTAAAACATTTGGTCTAATTAATTTTACTGTTGAAACCTGTGTTATGTTTTCTTGCAATTAAATCAATCAAGCAATCATAAAAATCAATCACATAACACCAGAAATTTACAAGGTATCCCTACTTGCGTAGGACTAATCTTTGGGAATAACTGACAGTGCTTCATTATGATTAAAACGGAATTATAGACTCAATAACTTACAAAAATTGATTCCTCAAAATTTACGCAACAATCCCGTTAATTTCTTGAACATAGAATCCAACCGTAGTTGGCTTGGCGTAGCGCTTCCCGTTTTTTCGCCTTACCCGTCGCCTCCTTTCACGCACTTGATCACAATCCTTAACCCCCTATCTGCGATTTCTCTTATCGCGCATTAGTCACTTTGCTCACCCCGTTTCCAATCGCAACCGAAGACACTCCCCTAGGATTATGAACGTTTGGAACCCTAATTCTTAAAATTGAAGAACAATAGGATCTCCTATGGCATGTAAACAAAACCTAGTGATGTTTCAAAACTCTATAAAATTGATTGTAGCGTTTGGATACTTTCTCTCTTAAAAAGCTCTCTAGAATCATATATTTTTGACCCAAACCAATGATTATATTTATAGAAAAAATATAGAATCAAAGTTCTTTTTAGAATAAATTAAAAATATTAAAAGAAAAAATTGTAATAAAAATTATGTTCCAAAAATTATAACCGGACCGGTACAAGTCAAAAAAATGTGGACCGATCCGAAATTGAGAAAAAGCAATTCCATAAAAAATTTCCTTTGCCGGACAGGTACACAAACTGGTAATGGATACCGCTCCACCTATTAAATTACTGCCTCCAATTTAAGTAGCCGTGCACTAATTTTAATGGGCTTGGCCCATTTATGAAATAAAGGAATGCAACACGTGGACTTAAAACAAAAGATGGGAATTTTGACTTTTCCAATATCCTTTTCTTTTATTTATATAATTAAAAATCTTTTTATTTATTATTTTTCTTTTTACTTTATTCCATTATATTAAATCTGTTTGGACATTAATTTGATTTAAATTTCAAAGACAACTTTATGAAACAAGTTAAACAGGAAAAAAAAAATATTTTCTCAATAATTTGTGTCATCTTAGGTTTTTTCGAATTACGACAAAAGTTGGTAAAAATACTTAAAAATAAATTTGACTTAAAAGCTTTTTTAATTCGAATTTTAAGCTCAAATACTACCTATATTTTGAATTAAACCATATACTCAGCTTACCTTTGGTCCTGAATTATGTGCGATGCATTCGGTAAGTTCGGCGAGCTTTCGTTAATTGTCGCATCTTCAAATATTCAATTTGACTCAAACAATTACAATGGAAAAAATGCTTTTGACATCGGAATCTAGCCAACCAAAAATATAAACCTAACAATCTCCTCATTTGGCTATTCCGATGACAAAATACATACAGCTAATACAGATGCTTTCAACGCGATGTCTATAATATCTCATTACAGACTCTAAGTCAAATTAGCCCACAATAACAAGACTCAAATATATGCTTAACTCTAAGTGTCGATGACGGCTGCAACACTTCACAAGGTAAAAGAGCGAGCTGCCTAATTAACCTGTTAATCATGAAATACCAAAGCTCAACAAACACTTAGTGAATCATGGACATAAAGAGATATAATAATCAAATAAGCAAAAAATTATATATCTCTCCCCTTCAAAACATTCCTACTTTACTACTCCCCCTCACATATACAGTCTCCCCCTTTTTGTCAAAGAAATTGACAAAGCAATGAGTATGGAAAGTAACAAAGTATAAAAAAACATGAATTATGCAAAGCAAATAATATTAATTAATGCACAATGCAAATCCTTTTCAACCAAAGAGATTCTAGCTAGCAAAGATATCCACTAATCTCAAAACCTTTTAGCTGAAACCTCAAGAAACCCTTTCATCACCAATTCCTAACTTTTCATGGATTTGGTTTGGAGTTTCGTGAGCAAAATTGCCGAAATTATTTTTCTTAGCATAAATACTCGACATGCATTGCTATGTAATATGTATCAAATCCGGAATATAACAATTAAGTTTCAGAACACATGATTTCCGTTAACATGATCTATGTACTATGCATATAACAATTCATCAACAATCCAGCATGTATACGCCAAGCAACAAAAAGTGCAAGTATATATCCTATTGTGCTATAAATATGGATCATACAAAGCGCTGTCGAATAAGTATGAGTTTTGAAACACTTGCACATCCATATACAAGAGAATTTAGAAAACCTCTAAGCCATTATTTTTCAACTAATTTCTTTTCTCCCTCAGAAGCAATCTTTTTTTTTCCTAAAAAAGATGCAATTTTTTTATTCAAACTTGTGATATTTTTGTGCAAGCATTTTTTCTTTTCAAAGGAGGCTTTCACCTCCAGTGGAGGCCAGCTATTTCCTTTTTGGTAGTTTTCGGTTCTCCTTCCACTTTAGTAACGCTTTTCCATCCTCGCTACATTTTTTCCTCACTTGCTTATTTTTTAATTTTTCACTCATAATTATATCACCAAAGTCTCACTGCATTAATCAAAATGGTTTTCTTAGACTCATTCTCCCTAAATAAATAGTATATGAGAGCTTTTGAAGTTTCAAATTAAAAGTAAGAGCCTAACCTAAGTGATTATTCATTAACATGCACCAATGTAGATCGTGCAGTGTAGTGTGTGAGATATATACAAAATCTCTTATGTGATTGAAATAACATAGTAGTGGTTATTGAATTGTCAAAACAATATGCACACATATCTCCAAATTAAGCATTTAATTATGAAAATCTAGAGATATCCAGAATAGATAGTAGTTACAATAACATGCATGCAAGTAATGAATTTTCCAAAGAATTCAAGCAAGATCGCAATAAAAAATTCAAAACCAAAATCATCTTTGCTTCAATACTTATGCGAGGAGCTAAAATTGATTGAAGCAACAAACTCACCTAGCATAGCCATCCATCCAACCAATTCCATGCTAGGCGGACTCCTTATCACCTAAGTAGGTGCGATGATCCCTTTCGGGACCCAAACTTTCTTAATATGTGGAGTCCTATCTTTCTTGTGTTCCTCACTTTCCAAAACCCTAACCCTCTTGTTTCTCTTCTTTTTTTCTCTCAGTTTAGGTTTTGGTATAGGAATTGGAACACTCTTTGGTGTTTGATTCAAAGCTTGCCGACAAAATTCTCTCAAGTAACCTCTCCTCTCGTAATACTCACACCAAAAGGCTTATGAGAGTGTGTGCTTATACACATCAAAAGGTATCACTTAATCTTCAAGAACTTTCGAATGGAAAACTTTTTAAAAAATTGGTTTTTGAGTAAAAGCTTATTTTCCCTTTTGAACATTCTTGGATTTCTTTGAACTTTGAGGAGTTCTATCAATGAAAGTATTCGACTTTGAAGAATTAGCACCTTTAAAACTTGAATTTTGGGAAGTGGCCTTTACAAAGATGGTCTTGGTTTGCTTTTTAGCATCAAAATTTGAAAATCCAAGTCATTCTTTGTTATTTTCACTCTTTTGATTTGAAAGCATTGATTCAAGTTTCTTAGAACTAATTTCTAACCCAACGTTGACCGTTAAAGTGTTTTCAAGTTGTTGAGTTAGATCGCAAAATCGTTCTTCTAGCCGTTTGATTTTATCCTCATACTCCAAATTTGTGTTTTTTTAAGAACCAATTAGACCAAGACAATTTTCGTTATCGCTTTTAAGTTGTCTAATTTTCTTTAAAAATTCGATCTTCTCGGCCTTTGAATTTTCAAAACTTATTTTATCCCTTTTTAAATTGATAATCTCCTTTTCAAGAAATTTATTTTTGGACTTAAGTTTTGAATTTTTCACAAAAAGTTTTTGACATTCTAGTAGAAGGGGTCATAAGCCAATTGAAGATTCGAAAAATCTTCCTCTTTATCAGAAAGTGAATTCTTGGAATTATTCATAGCAGCCATGGAAAACCAAACAAAACAAATAAAATAAAGCAAACAAATAGACGCAAATCAACCTAGATGCAAATCCTAACAAATTAAGGAAACCTCCTCTTATACCAATTGAAGGGAAAATTAGGGGATTGGTATTGCCTAGGTTGATTTTAGGGTTTTTATCAAAAATAATTTGAGATTTGATAAGCGAAATTCAAACCCTAGGTCTAATTAATTTTACTGTCGAAACATGTGTTGTATTTTCTGGCAATTAAATCAATCAAGCAATCATAAAAATCGATCACACAACACCAGGAATTTACGAGGCATCCCTACTTGTGTAGGACTAATCATCAGGACTAATCGAAAGTTCTTCACTATTATCAAAACGAAATTATAGACTCGATAACTTACAAAAATTGCTTTTTCACAATTTACGCAACAGTCCCGTTAATTCCTTGAACGTAGAATCCAATCGTAGATGGCTTGGTGTAGCGCTTCCCCTTTTTTTGGCTTACCTGTTCCCTCCTTCCACGCACTTGATCACAATCTTTCATCCCTGTCTACGATCTCACTTATCGCGCATTAGCTACTTCGCTCACCCCATTTACAATCGCAATTGAAGACACTCCCGCAGGACTATGAATGTTTGGAACCTTAGTTCTTAAAATTAAAGAGAAATAGGATCTCCTATGGCATGTAAACAAAACCTAGGTGTTGTTTCAAAACTGTCAAAAATTTTGATTGTAGCGTTTAGATATTTTCTCTCTCAAAAAGCTCTTTAGAATCATATATTTTTGACCAAAACCAATGGTTATATTTATAGAAAAAATATAGAGTTAAAATCCTTTTTGGAACAAGTTAAAAATATAAAAAAAAAATGCAATAAAAATTTGTGCTCCAAAAATTATAGCCGGACTGGTATAGGTCGAAAAAATATAGACCAATCCGAAATTGAGAAAAAGCCATTCCATAAAAAAAATTCTTTGTCAGACCGGTACAGAAATACTAATGTGTAACCGTCCGCCCATTAAATTACTGCCTCCAATTTAAGTAGCCGTGCACTAACTTTAGTGGGCTTGGCCCATTTATGAAATAAAGGAATGCAACACGTGGACTTAAAACAAAAGATGGGAACTTTGACTTTTCAAATGTCATTTTTTTTATATAATTAAAAATCTTTTTATTTTTTATTTTATTCCACCGTATTAAATCTGTTTGAGCACCAATTCGACTCAAATTTCCGAGGCAACTTTATGAAACAAGTTAGACATGAAAAAAATATGTTTCCTCAATAATTTGTACCGTCTTGGGCTTTTTTGAATTATGACAAAACTTGGTAAAAATACTTAAAAATAGATTTGGCTTAATTTTTTTTATTTAAATCTTTAATTTGACTCAAACAATTACAACAGAAAAATGCTTTCAACATTAGAATTAAGACAACTAAAAATATAAACCTAACAGCTATAAATTGAAACAAAGTCATCCTCAAAAGCCCACTCCAGCCTAAAATGAGGTAAGTCTAGTTGGCCCATTACTCAAGCCACGCCCAATTAAATAATTTAGGCCAATTATTAAATCATAGCCCATCCCCGACCATAAACCTAAGCTTGCTAGAAAACATATTGATGCTATATATTTAGAGCAACCATAGAAATTAGGGTGCATAGCCGTACACAACAGCCGTGCACAGTGCTGGTGCCTAGCCTTCCTTTTCTTTTCTTATTTTCTTTTACATTAAAAACTTTGAAGATTTGACTTTCTATTTACTCTTCAATTTAATTAATACTAAGTAACTTTTCTTTTAATTTTATTTGTTATTTAATTTTATTCATGCTAGTATAAATTTGTGATAGGGTTATGATGAATATATTCAATTGATTCCATTGCACGTGTTCATACTAATTTACTCTACCAATTTAATACTTTAATGTTAAATATAATTCTTCTTATTGGATGCCTATTTTAATTGATAAAAAGTAAAGTTGGATCCTTGTTATTTTTTGTTGGATTCACCTTATGATTTGTTAAAAGCGGATATATGGTGTATTTTGATTACAATTTGATTACAATTCACCTTATGATTACAATTTGATTTTATTAATTAATTGGACTTTATTGATTTTATTTTCCGCAAATAATAGAGTCGAGAGACTAAATTATTGCGAGACAAGAGTAGAGTTGACGCGCATGAATACTTAAGAAGATGATATTAAATAGATGATTCCAAAACCCTAGTTGATTGATTCATTAATTTTATTATCCTGCTTTATATTATTTAATTTAATTTCATTATTTTAGTTTACTTGCATTACTTTATTTTATTTAATTTGCTATTTAATTTGTTCGATTATCATAAACTTTCTTATCTAGATTAGGAATTTAGTGAAAAAATTGACAAGGTAATTATAAAACATATTGTTTGAGTCCTTATGGATTCGACCTCACACTTGCTTTAGTTATACTATATATTGATTCGTGCACTTGTGAGTATTAAAATTTATCACAACAATATTTTTTCTCACGAGCCTTCAACTGATGAGATGCATACGCAATTACGTGATCAAATTGCATAAGTACACAACCTAAACGCAAACGGGATGCATCACAATAGATAACATAGCCTAAGCCTTTCTTCGGCAAGGCTAGAACGGGCAGTAGTCAAACGATACTTCAATTCTTTAAAAGCTTCTTCGTAATTGTCATCCCACACAAATAGTATGTCTTTCTGGGTTAGGTGCATAAGGGGAATAGGGATGTGTGAAAAATTTTCGACGAATCGTTGATAGTAACCAGCTAGCCCAAGAAAACTACGAATCTCAGAGACATTGGTTGGTTGACTCCAACTCGACACAACATTGACCTTGTCGGGATCTATAGAGATTCCTCCTTGTGACACAACATGCCCTAAGAATTTCACTTAATATCTCCAAAAGTCACACTTAGAAAATTTCGCATAAAGTTGATGATCATTAAGTAGTTGAAGTGCGATATGAATGTGCCTTTTATGATCGGGCTTATTATGGGAGTAAATAAAGATGTCGTCATTGAAAACCACCACGAATTGATCGAAAAAGGGCCAAAAGATGCGATTCATAAGGTCCATAAATGCAGAAGGTGCATTGGTTAGCCCAAATTGCATAACCAAGAATTGGAAATGACCGTAATGAGTGCGAAAGGTGGTTTTTGGAATGTCCATCTCACGGACACGCAACTGGTGATATCCCGAGCGTAAATCAATCTTGGAAAAGAAATAAGCACTTCGGAGTTGGTCAAATAGATCATCTATGCATGGAAGGGGGTACTTGTTCTTAATGGTGACTCGGTTGAATTGTCGGTAATCAATGTAGAGACAGAGAGACTCATCGGCCTTTTTGGCTAAAAGAAGGAGCGCTCTCTATGGAGATGAACCAGGTCGAATGAACCCTTTAGTCAAAAGATCCTCTAACTGAGATTTTAGCTTACTAAGCTCTGTCGATGCTAGATGATGTGGCATAATCGAAATAGGTACAGTTCCCAGTACAAGCTCAATATTAAACTCGATTTCTCGGTGTGGGGGCAAACTAAGTAAGTCATTGGGAAACACATCCGCATATTGCTTAACGACAGGAACATCATAAGGGGTCAACGGTGTAGTATCAATACTCACGACGCTCGCTAGCCAACCCATGTAATTCTGTTTCTCCTTCTTGGCGGCGTAAGTTACAGGATACAAATTGTACTCTTTCCCGAAAAAATAACTTTTTCTCCCCAAGAGTAGGAGATGGTGACTTTCTTAGCATGGTAGTCTATCATGGCTTGATACTTAGTTAACCAATCAATCCCAAGTATTAGATCGTAGGGGCTCATTTTCATAATAATGAACTTGTTTTACATGTGGCAATCGGAATGAAAAGTTATAATGGCAGTGCAATAGCGGTTTAATTGAACACTTGCATCAGTCGGTGTCCCAATACTAATGGAAAATTCTAGTTTTTTTGGTTTCAAACCCAAACGCATAACACAAGCAACATATATAAATGAATGAGACACACCCGTATTAAACAAAATTCTAACACCAGTGTTAAAGAGAATAAGACTAACTTTCATCACTGTATAGTCCTCCCGATCTGCTATCAGAGTTAAGTTGAAGACCCAGCCACTTTGATTTCGCTGGCTTTGTGGCTGATTGGAACGATAGGCAGATTATTGCTGAGATGCTCAGAAGCTTCCTTGGTGTTGGCTTCGGCTTGGAGTCTGATCTTGATATGATGATTGGGATGAATGGCTCCCAAATTTACCCGTCTGACCTCTGCCAGTGTCTCCGTTCAGCCCACAGCCACTACTTTGATTCATCTCTTCCTTCCGATCACGGCTTGGGCAATCCCTGCGGTAATGGTCACTGCTCCCACAAATAAAGCATCCAATATGTAGCCCAGTATTACTGCCATTGCTAGCATTGGTTCCTCTAGATGATTCCAAACTTGAATGGGATTTCTTATTCCTTTCCCACGTATTCCTCCGATAATTTCCTCTCCTCTTGCTTTGGGGCCCCATGAGATGTTTGGTTTGTTCGTATTGACTATCGAGTTTTAGAGCTGCTTCCACATAAGCTTTGTAGGAAGGAAAGTCCGTGAAGCCCATAGTTCGGTAAAACTGGACTCGAAGGCCATTAAGGAACCTCTCTTGTTTCATTTGATCGAACATGCCTCCCACATACATGCTTAGTTCCTTAAACTTGAGAAGTAATCCTTAACTGACGTCCTACCCTAAGTTAAGTTGTAAAACTCATCTCTCTTGGCCCTATAATAAGCATCGGACATGTACTTGTCACGGAAAACCTTATTAAACTCCACCCATGTGGCAATGGCATTTGGTTCACCAATAAATCTCCACCATTGTAGGACACTACCCTCAAGCTTTAAAGAAGAAAACCCAAACCACATGTGCTCTGGAGAGCTTATAATCATGAGTTAAGAGTGAATATGATAAAGCCATCCTTTAGCAGCCTCGGCCCCAGATGACTTGTCAAACTTGGGTGGTTGAAGTCGGTCAAACTCCTTGAGGTAGTAGACCTCGTCGCCTTCCCTTTCCTTGAGGGTCATGCAAGACATTCTCAACATCATCTTCATCATTCGTAGTGTTTCTCGGAACTCGGGCGTGGCTAGGACCAATACCATTTGTAGTACCATGGTTATTCTCAGAACCCCGGTGAGTTTATTGAAAAATCCACTCATCATGGTTTCCAACTAAGCGGCTAAGTTGTGGCTAGGGCCATCCTGGAGTTCGGATTCTTGACGGGGTCACCCTCTACCAGGTCATTGCTCTGGTAGACCAGCCTCTTACTTCCTTTCTTGGGCCCCATTCTATATAAAGAATAAAAGAGTTTGATACGACAAGCATCATTAGATAACATAGGATTGAAAGACGAGATGAAAATTGGAAGAGTAAAGGAAGTGAATACTCTGGGTAAGGCCCACCTAACCACTTTGTCTCAGTTTTCAGTTAGTGACATCCAACTAATGATTTATAGTATATTCATCCGTTGCGCTGTGATTGGCTATAAGGTAACCCATTAGTCCTTCTGTTAGTATACTAGGAACCAAAACCAATTCCCTGAGCCTATTCCAACTATTGACACAATAGAACAGTTAGAATGGCAAGGTATCAAATTTCCTAGCATACCCCACTCTCCAGCTAAGGAAGAAAAAACCTATGCCTCTAATACTAATTTGTGACGCCCTAAATCCTGTTTTGAGGGTCAATCCTCCAGGACCTGGTTAATCATAGGTCCCGTGCGCTAACGGCGAGTAAACAAGACAACAATTCCTAAATATGTATATACCTATGCAATGGGACACTCAAAGTCTAGATAACAAGGTTAAGATTTATAATACCTTTGTTCTTACGAACTAAATCATACACAGAAAGATAATACAACCCATAAATAAGCCTCCAACGAGATACTAACATACAAAGTTTATAAAGAAAGTAAAATACATATGCCGTCAATAAAACTTTAAAGGCATTAGCCATTCTATTGTGCAGGGCCTTCATCTGAGTAGTAATCAGTGCAAAGTTTTCGACTGGTGGACTGGTCTGCTCACTCTGGGGGACCAGTCCGCAGACCATCATACCTCAAAATTTATAATGGCGGATCGGTATGGGGAAATTGTGGACCGGTCCCCGGGTAAGGTTGCACTGTGCAAGTTTTGGACAGTTTTGCAACTCGCGCTCATTTTTCACCCCGAGGAGTGGGAATTGGGCTTTGGCCAAAACACAAAAATATTAGATAATTGATATACCTTTGCAACTATGAAAATGGGTTCGCATTTGGACTTTGGATGAAGAACTTACGTATTAATAAAGGAAGGAACGTCGTTTGTTGGCAAAATGAAAATGAGCGATTTAAGAGCCAATTCTCTCTCGAATTTCCCGAAACACTATATGGCCACACTGGAGAGTTATATAACATTCATTTAACATATGGAAAGTTTCCAAACTATACCAACTCTTCCAGAATAGGATTTGACTATTTGAAACTCAATTTAACTTAAATAATGATTATAAAGTCGTAATTAGCCTAAAATGATGGGGACGAGTATTTCAATAATGCTGCAGAAGATCTCAAGTAATACAACACCTATGAATTAACTGCCAAACATAGGTAGAAATACAAAGGGGAATATGTGGACCCCACAAATGATGAACCAAAGAAATTAAAACAAACGGCCGAAAAAACTAATATGCATCTCTAAAGGACAAGTTGCCTATAGAAGAGTATGGCCAAATAAGAGTGTCCTCTAATCCTAAAGCATAAAGTGCACTTGCATAATACGAGTTGCAATCTCAAGGAAAGCCTCTGAACTCAGCTGAAATATCCCACCTTCCCTCGATGATAAATTTACAAACGTGCGCATAGAATTTACTCTTGTCTCAATCAATCTCGAGGGATCTCAGAATCGGGTCTCCAAGCCAATTGGAACACGCAAAAACCTAATCGAGTAATGATTGCCGATGATCTAGCGGGTATGCAACTCAATCATGAAAATTGCCTCTCTAAAGTCTAGCCATAATGTAGAAGTCTTATATTTAGCCTTAGACGAAAAACCAAATCTAGTAAGCATGAAGTCTCGCAAAGTGGACTTGTTGTGCATAGTGTCCCATTCAAACCAAAGGGTAAAAGTATAAATTTTATTTCCCGGATCACTTCTATAGTTAGGGATCTAATCCTCCACGAAAAGTGAGAAAGTTTGCGCATTTTGAACATTTCAAGGTGAAAAAAAGGGTTGCCCCCTCAGCAAAATTGGGATAAAGTTGAGCCAAAAGATCTTGGTAAATTAATTTTGATAACATATCACTATAATAAAGTTGATTATAACAACACAAACGCACGCACACAGATATATATATATATATATATATATATATATATATTAAAACACATGTGTATCAGAGCTAATGGTTGATTATCGGTGCTATTGGTTAATTTGATTTATTAGTCAATTTTATATATAAGTTATTTTGAAATTATTCTTCAATTCAATTTCGTTTGAAAATCACTTAACTTGTTTTAGAACACCTGTGTTTAATAACTATAGCCAGAGTAATACCTCAGAGAGAAGGCAATTTAGGTAAAGGTTTAAACACTTAGGTTCGTGTCTATTTAAGGCAGGACAATATGTGTTTGTAAAATGTAAGAAAGGTCAAGAAAATCTTGATTAAACAAAGTCAATATGAGTTGACTTTTTAGATCGAGTTCGTCAGTTAACTCAAGGTCAATTTTATTCTTAATTCCAAATATAGTAAATCAGGAAGAACATAGTTATGAAGATGTAAACATATAAACTAGTAATTATAATATCCCCAAAGTTTATCCTAATGAGATTTACAAGTTAGCCTTTTTAGGAAGTTTTAAGTCATATATATTACAATATTAAAACTGTAGAGAAAGCTTACACAATTAATATATAACATGAAAATTTTAGTTTGCTAACTTTTGAAGTAAATAAAAAACATAAGAAGAAAGGAATAATTTTATCCATATAGGATTAATCTAAGTTGTAGTTAACCCTTTAAGTATTAAAGGTATTATCATTAATCTTATTGTGTCTAAAAGATTTAAGATATTTAAATTATGTACCTAGCATTTTAAGTATTATGGAGTCAAGTCTACATAATGGTTCAGTCCATTTCAATTGCTTTCCAGATTTTAGTCTAAGTTTGAGTGATCCACTTCTATTGATGGCGCTTATATAGTTATATCAAATATTAAAACTGTAGGAGAAATCACTCAAATGATTAAGGGATCTTGGGTTCTTGCTTTAATATATATATTTATTATAAACGTATGAAAACTAATTTAAATGTTAATGCACTTAATAAAGTCCAAAAGATAAAACTGTTTTAATTCAAAGTAGTACTAATGATGCTAATATCCAGGTCCCTAAGACAATCTTGTGGAAATATTAGTCTCCTAAGTCAGTGGATTATGGAAAATAAACTTCAACATAAACCCATTATTAATAATATAATGAATTTTTAGGATATAAAACACTATCTAGATGGTTCATTAGAATAAGTCTTGATGAATCAACATTTAGAACACCTTTAGCCCTAGAAAACACTTATACTTTGTCAATCATGTCTAGGAAAAACACTGTCATTTCTAAAAAAGATACATATTTACTTGGTAGAGATATTAGTCAAGAAGTTAAGTTAAAAAGTGTTAAGACACAAGGACAAACCAATCATCCTTGATATACAAATAACGAGTCAGAAGAAGATGAACATTTACCCTTTACACAAACAGATTTTAACATAGGAACAATAAATAGACAGTTGCATACAATTAATAAAAAAATAAAAATTGATTGGGAAGAATTAATTAATGATTTTAAATCAAAAGAAAATAAAATCAAGAGAAGACAATATAAATCTAGTCATTTTGAAAAAGAATTGATTAAAATAATGAGTAAACGGGAAGAATTTATATTAGAAATCCACACTAATATTAAATTCTTTGACTCGTATGAAAAATATTATAATAAATGAAATGTGATTACAAAAACACAATGAATTAATTAAGATAAGTCAAAAGTTTCATTTTGCTATCCTCCTTTGGAATCAATTAATATTAAGTACAAAGAGTCACTTGTCCTAGCTAGCCCATTTAAGATTTCAAATGGAGACAATGATGATAAAAAAATGAATAAAATAATTATACAAACCAATGCTTAGCAACAATAGGTAAATAGTTAGATAAGATTGAAACTAAGTTAGATAATACAATTGAGAATCCCAGTAAAAATCAATAAAAGCCTTCCAGAGTCAAGAAAAGGATTAGGCCTACCTAGTAAAGATAAACAAGCAGCTAAGCGACTAGCTAGATAAGTTATTCAAAAAATTAAAAGCTATTAAAGAAAAACTAAAAGCTAGTCAAATAGTAGTCATAAGTAAACACATTAATAGTAGTAATAATAATAGCGATGATACCACGGAAAGTGAATCACTATTCGTGAAATTGAGAATCAATTTAATAAACTAACCTTTAATAAGCCAAATCCTACTAGTCTAACAAAAAATTGGTATTCAAAACCCACTCCTCCAGACATGAAATTTGAATAAAGGAATTTAAGTAACCAATTCTCTGTTTCATCCAACAAAATGTACGAATGAATTATTGATGGACATAGTGAGCAAGAACTACTTAATAAATTAAATCACATGTCAATGGTTGCTAATAGCTGTGTAAATGCATTAAATGGTTTGGGACAATTCAAAATTGTTGAACTATTAGCTTTTGGGTTCACATGAATTCTTAGATCTTGGTGAGAGAAACATCTCACTAAAAAAAAATAAATTAGAGATTCAATTATTCATGCAATACAGAGAGATAATAATGGCAACCCTATCTTCGATGAGGATATTGGCCTAGGTCCCCATGATCGAGTTAACATGTTAATATTTACAATAGTGAATCATTTTATTGGAATACCCAGTAATATTACAGAAACAATTCATGACAAATTAAGTAATTTTACATGTCTCACACTAAGTGATTTTAGGTGGTATAAATATGTATTTACCTCTAAAGTCATGATGAGAGATGACAGTAATAAACCATTTTGGGAAGAGAAATTCGTTAATAATGTACATAGTTTATTTGCCCACAAAATTCGAGAAGAATTAAATAAAAACTTAGGATTCATAGAATATGATGATCTCATTTATGGAGATACATTAGTCAATTTCAGAAAATAGGTCTTAAAAAGTGTATAGATTTTAAGATTAGTAAACAAGCCAACAAAGATAAGAATAAAGCAAAATATAAGTTAAACACATTTTGTGTGCAGTATGGATTACCTTCAATTGCTCGATCAAGAAGAAAAAAGAAATATCGTAGAAAAGAAAAATACCCTAAAAAAATACAAGCATAAAAGAAATGGGAATACCCAAGACGATTACTACAAAAAAAAAAAAAACAGTAATCGAATAAAAAGAAAAATAAAAATAAATTTAAAGGTAAATATAATAAAAGCAATGTCATTTGTCGCAATTGTGGTAAGAAAGTACATTATAAAAATGAATGTAAAGTTAAAGAAAAACTTAGTCAATTAAACATATCTAATGAAGAGAACAAATTCTAGAATTAATGAGAATTGAGAATAACTCTAGTAGCAATGAATATCTAGGATATGATATTCTTTCTCATTCTTTTGATAATTCTAGTAACCAATCTGATAGTGAAGATAGTCAATCCCCAAAAGTCACCTTAAGATGTACAGACAATTGCACAAACACCTATTGCAACAAAATATTAAATGCATTAACAGAAAATGATGAGGAGAAAAACCTTATTAATTGATTTAATTAGTAAAATAACATACCCACAATTAAAAACTCAATACATGAAACAATTAAAATATTTATTAACTAAAGAAACAAAGCAAGTAAAGTTGTCAAACATAAGGAAAAAACCATCTTTGGTTTAAATAAAACATTAGAAAGGTTTAAAATCTAATTAAAGAAATTACCTTACAAGAATTTAACCAAGAAATTAATAAATTAAAAAAGAAAATTAAAGATCTTAAAGATGAAATTCCAGATTTGGGACATGAAGTAATTAGTAAATTAGATAAGTTAAAACAACAACAACAACATTTCAATTAAGATCAAATGTTTCTTCTGATGAGGAAGAATTTGAAACGTCTATAGTAAATGATTCAGATAATGAAGAAGTCAATACTCTAGAGAATGTGATTAATGAGCAAGGAAAACTCATTAAATGTACTAAAAGATATAACAATCCAAAAATGGTATGTCAGTGTCAAATTAGAAATAAATAAAACATTCATAATTGAATCACCTGCATTGATAAATATAGGAGCATGCTTAAATTGCATTCAAGAAGGTCTAGTTCCTTCTACTTATTATGGAAAAATCACTAAAAGATTAAGCTTAATAAATGATAGTCACATGAATATAAAGTATAAATTATCCAAAGTTCATATTTGTAAGAATGGTGTTTGCTTTAAGACATCTTTTGTCTTAATCCGAAAAGTAACAGACAAAATAATTTTGGGTCTTTCCTTCATATAATTATTATATCCATTTACTACTACTACCACTAAAGGGTTAATATCCCATCATTTATGTCAGAAAGTAACATTTAGTTTCCTTACTGGAGCTAAATAAATAAATTTAAAAATAATAAAAGATTAGTCAATCTCTAAATCATTAAACTTAATTCAATGCAAGAGTGGTCATTTAAAACTCATAAAAATGAAATTAAATATAAAAGGATAGAAGAACAATTAACGGATACTAGGTTTCAAAGTAAAATTAAAGAATTTACAAACATGTTGATTAAAGAAGTTTGTTTTGACTTACCTCCACGCCTTCTGGCATATGAAAAAACATATTAATTATTAGGCTTCCTAATGCTAAGGAATTGAATGCATTTGATTCCTACTAAGGTAAGACCTATTTAAATGAGTCACGAATAGATGAAATATTGTAAGCAAGAAATTAATTATTTAATAAGTAAAAGAATAATTAAAAAAAAGTAAGTTTCCTTGGTCATGTCTAGCTTTTTATGTCATTAAAAATGTTAAAACAGAAAGAGGAACACTAAGGTTAGTAATTAACTATAAACCCTTAAATAAGGTGTTAGAATGGATCAAATATCCTTTTACTAGTAAAAAAGATTTATTCAACTGTTTAAACCATACAGTCATTTTTAGTAAATTTGATTTAAAAAGTGGATTTGGCAAATCCAAATTCATGAGGAAGATATGTATAAGATAGTCTTTCCCTTTCCTTTTGGTCACTATGAATGAAATGTTATACCATTCGGTCTAAAGAATACCCTAATGAATTTCAGAACATCATAAATGATATTTTGAATCATTTTAGTCACTTTGGAATAGTCTATGTAGATGATCTACTTATCTTCTTAAAGTCAATTGAAGAACATTGGAAATACTTACATTCGTTTTTTAAAACCATAAAAGTCAACGGATTAGTATTATCCCTTACTAATTATTACCTATTTCAAACATAGATTAGGTTTTTAGGTCACAACATTCAGTATAATCAAATTCAACCTATTTATAGAGTAATTAAATTTGCAGATATATTCCCTAATGAGATCTTTAATTATGCCAGTGATTTCTACAAAGATTCGTGAAAATAATGTAAACCGTTATATGAACGTTTGCAAAGTAACCCCCTTCCATGGACAATGGTTCATACTTCCACTGTCTAAGATATCAAAAAACATGTTAAGACATTACCTTTTCTTGGCATTTTCAATCCCTTCTTGGCATTTCTAATCTCTCTGCTTTTTCAAGATCTTGAAATGGATGCCTCCAATATTAGTTTTGGAGGAATTCTCAAGTAAAAAGTAAAGTTTGTTTCTCCCGAACAAATCGTCCAATTTTATTTTGGCATAAGGGATACCACATAAATTAATATTAAAAAATAAATTTTACCTTTAGTTTTATGTATTAATAAATTCCAAAGTGATTTACTAAATAAGAAATATTTAGTCAAAATTGATTGTCAGTGAGCAAAATATATTTTAAAAAAAGATGTTAAAAATATTGCCTCTACATAGATTTTTGCAAGATGGCAATCCTTTCTAAGTTTTTTGTTTTAAAATTGAATAAATAAAAGGAAGTGAAAATTCAATTCCCAAATTTTAACAAGGGAATTCTTATACAATAAATCCAAGTAAATGCTCCAAGGAGAACACAGTGGCAGCCGCACTGGTTGAGATAATAAAGGAAGAGGAAAAATCCCCTTCCCAATGTTATCAGCACTAGCAGTTGATGTAGTAAATTGATACCAGATTTTGGCCCAAATACCTAAGCATTTCAATTCAGTATTAGCCAGTTAACTAAAAGTCAGTGACCCGGTGGATATTTATGGACCCAAGCCTCAGCCCATCAAAGTAAGTTCAAATTTTTGAAGTTACCCAAAGTCAAGGACTGAATATTTTCCAAAACCCAACCTAGTAAATTTATGTTGTGTCGAACCTCACATGACAGACAATTTAGTCCCTATAAGTCATTATCCTTTTATAAGGATATTTTGATTAAAACCGAGTCAATTCATATTAAGTTGTTCTATGATTGAACATATGAAAACAAAGTTATATACCATTCTTTATACATAAAAAAATTAATCCTATGCCTCAATAGGGATCATATCCTTCAGAACTCCAAGAACTTCTAGAACCCGATAATTACTTCAGGTATCATGATTACATGGAATCATGGATAAAGATTTTCCTTTATCAAAATAAAACCTTCACCCATTCATGGTTCTTACAATTTGATTATAATTTCTTTTGATCTTGGGAACAACATGGTCTAGTCATGCCTTTACTACCAGCGTCACTCCAAGATCAAGTCAACCACTTTGGCATGACCAAATTTAGGCCTGGAATTGAGTGTATCCCTATACTCTTACATGCAATTCATTAATAAATACAAGGTCCCATGGATACTCAAATGGTAGTACTATATGGCCTCCGCACTCTTCGCAACAACTATTCAGTCATCTGTAGCAAGCTCTTCTTAAGCTATTGTAACCCACTACAACCAAGTTGACATAGTTATCCGGTAATACTTTATCAAATGGTGGGATATTGAGAAAATCCAAAATGAATTCCTCATTTCCTTATTTCATGCCCAAAGTCCCTTAGTCACTCCATTAACAGACCCTTACCCCGAGCCCAAAAATAAAACCAAGGCCTCTAGAAGTAAGTCAAATAAATCCAAGTCAAGCCTAACATAATCCTTTGATATCGAAAACGTTAAGAAGCGTTGGAGCTCTGAGTTTCAAATGCTTGCAAAAGTATTACAAGAAAGAATAACCGAATTAGTCGTTGAAGATAAAAAAGATTCATCTCATAAATCTCCACAGTCATCAGAACAAAGATCAATCAACAGTAAAGATCCTTACAATAGTGAACTATTCCAAGATGGCCATGGCCCATTTGCTTAATTGAGGTGTTTTCACTTACTACTTGGGTAATAATTGATCCAATAAAAGCTAACACCATAAATTTAGCATGTGGAAGACAGCTAGCCAAGTCACAGTGCTCCACCGAAAGCATAAAATCACAATTTTAAACAGTAAAAGTAAAAATTACTGTTCATGGATAAAAGTGTAAATAGTAAAAAGTATATGAATAGTACCCACCAATAGTACTATTCGCAAAGTAAAAAATACTTTTACTATTCTAAAAAAAATCACTATTCATCTACAGTAAAAGAACTTTTATTATTCATAATTAGTTAAAAGTTACATAGTAAAGCCCTGGGTGATTCTACATTCAATATGCAATTCTAGCTATAAAAATGAGGAAGGCTCAAGGTTTCAGCAGGTCTCATACCTACTGACGCAGAGGAAATTCTCTACTCTAGAGTTTTCATTCTTCTATTCAGATATCATTAATTTTTTTTATAATTTTAAAACCATGCTTCAAGCATTGAGTTTAGGTTTTAGTCAATAATTTCATTATAAGTCAAAACTTTATTTTATTTTGTTTTGTAATTTTATTTTGATAAAGTTAATCATTCACTCAATTAATTTGTGTATTTATCCATGCACTTTTACACTATCAAATTAGTTTCCTAGTAACTTTCCCAAACTTTCCCTTATGGTATATTAATATATATATATATAGTTAGGTTATAAAGATGGATTCCATCACTTTAACAAAAAGAAGAGATAACCATTTAGAGGGGCAATTTGATGAATTTTTTCATAAGATTTTGTAGATCATATTATGAGTAAATCACCACCACCAAAATTTCGTAAAAAAAAAATTCAACTTAAAAGTGGTTGAGATGATTATAAAAAATTTTAATGGCCGAAACTGTAAATATATATCAAATTTTCAAAACACCCACTTCTAGGTTGAATTTTTCTATGATTTTTTGTGGATTTGATCAACTCGCTATATATATCATCTCTATAAATTTGAATAAAAAAAATTAATTGATTTACCCCTCTAAATGGTCATCATTTCTTTTTGTTAAAGTGGGTAATCCCTCTTTATAGCCTAACTCATTATTATTAACATCTAACAAATAGAGGTTTATCCTAATTAGCTAAATAGGCAAATATCCTCAATAAAAACCGTGGAGCCCAAGACTTGGCCACTTTTTCATTATTTAGTTATTCATCATCTTAATAAATCACTAAATACTAAAATAAACTAATTTTGTGGGTCACATAGAAATTAAAAATAATTAATTCTTACATCGTGAAGAAATATGAATAGCACCATAACCATCATAAGTTAACATTATCAACCCTTTAAATGGTACTTACTGTAGGTCGGAAAATACCCTAGAGGGGGAGGGTGAATATGATTTTAAAAAACTTAATGCGGAATTAAAACGTTTTTAAAATATTTAAGCAAAGCAACTTAGTTAAATAAGTTTATCAAGGAAAACAATCAATTAAATAATCAATCCCAAGAATAAGCAATAATATAAGCAACTTTAATCAATTAATATAACAAATAAATAAAGAGATTGAGTAAGAAAGATTGAACCAATTTGAAGTTGAAGATTTTTTGTCCACACGGTTCAGCTTGTTCCCCCTACTCCGCGCTCGGTTAGTTCCCCGAGAATTTCCACTATAACCGATCTCCTTCCGGGTGAAGATCAAACCTCTACAAGTGTATTCTTATCACACACTCTCACAAGTATTGAAAATACTTTCAATACTTTCACAAGAAATCCCTCTTGCTAATCTATGAGATACACCTCTCACAATTATGATTTAAAATGAGTTTTGGTGACAAACACTAATGTACAATATCTCTCTTGTATATGAAAAAATACAAATGAAGCTCACACTAAGAGATATCAAAATTGATCAAAATATATAGCTCAAAAATGAAGAATATAATCAATAAAATGAATTGAATACTTGAATAACTTTGTATATATGTAAAATAAGTTTGTAGAATGATTCAAGTGTGTTAAAACATGTCTAAGACATCATATTTATAGCTTACAAAATCATATGGCCGTTGGGGATGATTAAGAGAGGTTTTGGCTCCAAGGTATACATTTTCAAACTTTCCAACAGCTAGTTTTGACAAAAACATTTTAAATTGTTTTGTTAATTTCTCCCAATTGAACCGTTGGATCATGCTCAAATTTTAGTCAAAATTTCCAGGAGATGTTATATAACAACTGTAAAAATTTCAAAATGATCGGAGTTCGGGAAGGCCTCCATCTTACCGTTAGATCAAAATTGGACAAAAATTGAGCGAATTTTAAATGTAAAATAAAAATATTTTTGCAATTTAACAATTTAGCTTCAAATAAAATTCTAATGATTTTAGAACCTCAAAGATATGTTTCTAAGATACCTATTTTTATTATAGCTTAAAATATGATCATTTAAAATTAATATGAATTTATTTTGAAACTCGGTTTTTGTAAAATGATGTTTTTCAAATAAATTCAATTTCAAGCTAGTTTGAATCAATCTTTAAAAGATGTAAAAATATGTTTGAGCTATAGGGATTTGATCAATAAAGTATCTTTACATAAAATCTAAGCACTCACTCCATTTAATGATAATTCGAGTCTTCGTGATGCTTGATTGTCTTGTGCGTATCTTCATTTGATTGATGTTCTTGATCCTTTCTTGGTTTTGATAACTTGTAGAACATGTGGAGATCATTCTTGTGCATATCTTCACTTGCTTGATGATCTAGATCTTTTCTTGGCTTTGTTTAGCACATGTATATCACTTGAGTTCATTTCTTGTGAGTAGAGGCGTTTGTAAAGCTTGTGTGAGATTTGCTTCGGTTTGAAGTTACACTTGGTCGGAAGATATATCGGTTAAAATGGCTATCATCATTGGAACAACCGAGTTAAATAACACTTTATTAACTTATTGTAATTATCAAAATAAGATTAATTGACTTTAAGGTCAACAATCTCCCCCTTTTTGATGATGACAATAGAGTTAATGTGTGTTTATAAAAAGATAATAATTTTAAGCATATGAATAATATGCTCCCCCTAAATTGGTGCATAGATAAAAATATACAAGCAATTATTAAAATAAAAAATACTTGCATAGATAAGATAAGTTCAAACAACTTAACCGAAAGCACAAGTTCGAAAAGTACTTAAACAAATAGACAAACTAGTAGTTCTTGATCAAGCATAGCATAATAAAATAAACGATAAAATAAACGAGTGTATACCATTATCACTCATGACACACACACACAACACATACTTACATAACACACATACTTCTCCCCCTTTTTCTTCATCAAAAAGGAGGGAATCAGTAATTATCAATCTAAAGCTGCAAAAATACTTGTTAATACTCATAATAATGTGTGTTTACAATAACAAGCTAGCATAAATATCATATAAATAATATGCTCCCCCTCAATTTATGCAAAGATGACAATTAAAAAGTATTGAAAATATTCGAGATAGTTTAAAATATATATATATATATATATATATTTAAATAAAGCTTTTAAAAGTATGAATGTAGAAAATCATTTAAAGAATTTAAAATCTTACCATAACATTTAAGTCAGTATAAAAAATCTTACCACAGCAAAAAAAATCTTACCGCAGTAAAAAAAAATCTTATCTTTTACCGCAGCATCAACATTACGCACATTTTCTCCCCCTATGTCAACATCGAAGAGGGATCTAGACCGTGCTAGGGCGGTGGACTCTAGATGCACGCGGGGAGGGGGGCGCTGTATTTTTGACTTTTTAGGATGACAACTTTTCGTCTTCGGGATTCTTTTAATTGCTAGATGCCTCTTGTCCGCTCTTTCTTGTTGTCTTCCTCGAGATCCATTTTCTTCTTATAACTTTTATAGGAGGTACCCATGAGTAAGGGAAAGCAAATCACAAGTATGCCGAATACCTTCCATTGTACAGGTTCGTCTTGTGCTGCTTGCACTTATAAACGCAAAAAATGTCAGCCATGGTGTGAATATGCACAAATTTTTATGGATGTGATTAGTCGTCAAGATTATCGTACAATTTTCACCGTTTTTGGGGTAAATAGTGTTGCAAATATTTTAAAAGATATTCCTGAACATCAATATCTTGGGACTCTCTATTCATTTCTTTTTGAAGCTAAGGCGAGAGTCGAGAATCCCAGTAAAGGCTGTACTGCACTTATTGTTTCTCTTGAACAAAAGGTACAAGAGTTACAATCACGAGTGACAGCGTTAGAAACTTTGCAATCACGAGTGACAACATTAGAGGCTCGATTAGGAGAGTCTTATTGCGCTAACCAATGCTTTTCTTTTGCTCCTCCTAGAAATTCTACAGGGCCCCTATCGTTAGTAGAAAATGTTGCACCTGAAATTCTTTCGACTACCGGAAATCTTTCAGACCATGGTGCTTTTCAAACTAATGTGGGTTTGCTGGCATATCTGACTCTGTCAGATTACCAAGCTGCTTTGGAAGGCCATTCATCACAATTTTCTCAAAGTGGTACTATTGCGGAGGTTGCCGAGCCAATGAGTCCTGATTGGACAGCTCTATTAGATATGGAGCATAATTTTGTTGATTCTTCTTCTTCTAGTCTCGATGCTGTTTTGAATTTTGATGCTGATGATCTTCAGATTCTGTTCCCTTCTTTTCTTTGAATGATAAATAATAATTTTTAGACTGCAAAATTCTTGTTAGTTTATAATAACATGCAAAATGATGACTTATGTTGTTTACCAAGTTGACAAGCATCACAAATTCTATCTTTAATAAGTTTAGTTTTGGGCAATCATTTAACTAATTCATTTTTAGATAACTTGTGAATTAAATCCATATTAGCATGACTTAATCTTATATACCATAACCAAGAAGCATTATTTAACACAGATAAACATTTAACATCTTGTTGAGATAAATCATCAAGTTCAAGAGTATATACGTTATTTGATCTATAAGCAACAAACAAGATAGAATTATCACTAATATTTTTAACAATGCAACATTCAGATTTAAAAATAATTTCATAACCTTTATCACACAATTGACTAATACTAAGCAAATTATGTTTTAAAACTATCAACTAGTAGAATATTATCAATATAAGAACATTTCTTACAAACTTTACCTATACCAATAATTTTACCTTTGGCGTTATCTCCAAATGTGACGTTACTTCCTTGTTTAGGAGTGAGACTCAAATTTTTTTTTTCCGTCATGTGTTTCGAGCATCAACTATCCAATAACCATTTTATTTTGCTAGCTTTTGCTCTCATGCAGATCTACATCAAAATTTTAAACAACTTTTCTTTTGGTCCCAAAATAAGTTGGGTCCTTTGGGGTTAGTGTACATAATGGTTCTTTTAGGAATCCAAGCAAGCTTCCTTTTAGGAAAACTTTCATTTCGATAAAAACAATGGTCCACATAATGAATATTTCTACCACAATATGAGCAAAGATGAGTGGGATCATGAGGTGTGTATGTTTTAAAAAAGTTTTTGTAATCCTTTTGGTTGTCAATTTGGTTATAGCCCAAACCGGCTTTGTCGAATACACACCTTTGCATTCCTAATAGTTTGTCCAAGTTATCCTTTCCTTTGGTAAACTTGGCTAGACTATTAGTTAAGTCATCCACTTGATCTTTCAATTTGACATTTTCTAATACAAGTGAGTTTGGAGTTTCTTTCTCTTTTCCTTTCTTCAAGGTTTTGTTTTCATTTTTCAAAAATACATTTTCTTTCTCAAAGTTTTCACACTTGCTAGAAATAATCAAATTTTCCTTTTTGAGGCTTGCATACATTTTAGACAAATTTTTAAATTTTTTATGCAATTTCTCAAACATATCATATAATTCTTCATAGTCATTCTCATCATGTATATCATTATTAATATAGGCATTATCATCACTAGATAAGTCATAAGAAGAGTGTACCTCATTGTCTCTTGCCATAAGGCAAAGATTTGCCATTTCCTCGTCGTTAGAATCGGCATTGGACTCACCTTCTTCGGAATCACTCTAAGTGCCTTTGAGGGCGTGTCTTACTTGCTTGAAGGCTTTGTCTCCTTTGTCTCTTCTTTCCTTTCTTTTAACTGGGCAATTTGTTTTGAAATGCCCTGGTTCATGGCAATGGAAACACTTCTTTTCTTCTTCATTTTCAACTCTTGGTTGAATAAATCGATCATTGTTTCTTCTTGATGAAGGATCAAAGTTATTTCATTTTCCTTGAAATTTCTTCTTCTTGGCTAGAAATTTTATGAATTTTCTAAAAAAAAGAGCCATATCCTCATCTTCTATCATCAACTCCTAATCATCATCTAGTTGAGTTGCTTTGAGAACTAGTGACATTTTGGCATTTGAATCACTTTCTTCTTCTCTTGCCAATTCCTTCTCATGAGTTTTAAATGAACCCAAGAGTTCATCCATGCTTAGCGTCTTGAGATTCTTGGCTTCTTGAATAGCCGTTACTTTGGGTCTCCATTTCTTGGGAAGAGTTTTAAGAATCTTTCGAATCTTATCCTCATTAGAATATTCCTTTCTAAGAAGATCTAAAGCATTAGTAATAATAGAGAACCTACTATACATAGAAGCAAGTGATTCATTAGGCTCCATTTTGAAAAGTTCATAATCATGAACGAGCATATTAATATTATCATCCTTAACTTGTGAAGTTCCTTCATAGGCAACTTCTAATTTATCCCAAATTTCTTTGGCGGTTTTACAACTAGAAATCTTGTTGTATTCATCTATAGTTAATGCACAATGTAGAGCATTCAAGGCTTTAGCATTAAATTGGATTTTCTTAATATCATTCTCATCATATTCGGAAATAGATTTAGGAGTGACTATACCCTTTTCATCGGTTTTGGTAATCTTATAAGGTCCAATAAGTGTAACCTTCCATTGTTCAAAATCACTAGCTTGAAGGAAAGTGCACATACGACTTTTCCAATAACAATAATTTTTGCCATCAAATAGAGGTGGTCTAGTGGTGGAAGAACCTTTGTTAATTCCGGTTCCTTGATAAATAGACATGATCGTAAACTCTAAGATTGTTAAATCAAAACAAGAGTACAACCTCTGATACCAATTGTAGGTCGGAAAATACCCTAGAGGGGGGGTGAATAGGGTTTTAAAAAACTTAATGCGGAATTAAAACGTTTTTAAAATATTTAAGCAAAGCAACTTAGTTAAATAAGTTTATCAAGGAAAACAATCAATTAAATAATCAATCCCAAGAATAAGCAATAATATAAGCAACTTTAATTAATTAATATAACAAATAAATAAAGAGATTGAGTTAGAAAGATTGAACCAATTTGAAGTCGAAGATTTTTTGTCCACACGGTTCGGCTTGTTCCCCCTACTCCGCGCCCGGTTAGTTCCCCGAGAATTTCCACTATAACCGATCTCCTTCCGGGTGAAGATCAAACCTCTACAAGTGTATTCTTATCACACACTCTCACAAGTATTGAAAACACCTTCAATACTTTCACAAGAAATCCCTCTTGCTAATCTATGAGATACACCTCTCACAATTATGATTCAAAATGAGTTTTGGTGACAAACACCAATGTACAATATCTCTCTTGTATATGAAAAAAATACAAATGAAGCTCACACTAAGAGATATCAAAATTGATCAAAATATATAGCTCAAAAATGAAGAATATGATCAATAAAATGAATTGAATACTTGAATAACTTTGTATATATGTAAACTAAGTTTGTAGAATGATTCAAGTGTGTTAAAACATGTCTAAGACATCATATTTATAGCTTACAAAATCATATGGCCGTTGGGGATGATTAAGAGAGGTTTTGGCTCCAAGGTATACATTTTCAAACTTTCCAACAGCTAGTTTTGACAAAAAAAGTTTAAATTGTTTTGTTAATTTCTCCCAATTGGACCGTTGGATCATGCTCAAATTTTAGTCAACATTTCCAGGAGATGTTATATAACAACTGTAAAAATTTCAAAATGATCGGAGTTCGGGAAGGCCTCTATCTTACCGTTAGATCAAAATTGGACAAAAATTGAGCGAATTTTAAATGTAAAAAAAAATATTTTTGCAATTTAACAATTTAGCTTCAAATAAAATTCTAATGATTTTAGAACCTCAAAGATATGTTTCTAAGATACCTATTTTTATTATAGCTTAAAATATGATTATTTAAAATTAATATGAATTTATTTTGAAACTCGGTTTTTGTAAAATGATGTTTTTCAAATAAATTCAATTTCAAGCTAGTTTGAATCAATCTTTAAAAGATGTAAAAATATGTTTGAGCTATAGGGATTTGATCAATAAAGTATCTTTACATAAAATCTAAGCACTCACTCCATTTAATGATAATTTGAGTCTTCGTGATGCTTGATTGTCTTGTGCGTATCTTCATTTGATTGATGTTCTTGATCCTTTCTTGGTTTTGATAACTTGTAGAACATGTGGATATCATTCTTGTGCATATCTTCACTTGCTTGATGATTTAGATCTTTTCTTGGCTTTGTTTAGCACATGTATATCACTTGAGTTCATTTCTTGTGAGTAGAGGCGTTTGTAAAGCTTGTGTGAGATTTGCTTCGGTTTGAAGTTACACTTGGTCGGAAGATATATCGGTTAAAATGGCTATCATCATTGAAACAACCGAGTTAAATAACACTTTATTAACTTATTGTAATTATCAAAATAAGATTAATTGACTTTAAGGTCAACACTTACATCATAAGTTAATATTTATTTGGATGATATATTTCAACGAATCAAATAAAATCTTGCTTAATATGGAACCCGCATAGAGACATCTTAAACAATATTTTATTGGTGAATATTATCCAACATTGATTTTGTAAATAAAAGTGCTAAGCCTATGCCAATAAGAGTTATCTTTATAGAGGAATGTTTATTTTGAAGTTTTAAGGGTCCGTTTGATAAAAAATAAAATAAAATAAATAATCGAAGTTGAATTTTGTAAGAAGTTGAAACATGTGGTGATATATTTCCTTACATTGTGGCTTTTCAATGCAGAAGTTTTCTTTGGTGGTTGAGAAAGAAAAATATCTCACTACATGCCTCAATTTATTTTCTAATTTCTAACCCAAACTAAATATATTTTTTTTATTTTTTTTTATATTGTTATCAAATCGAACCTTCATATACGAAGTCATATTTTTACGACACAGTTGAAAATTTCAGCCATAGGTAAATAATAAATGTATCTACCTTATTAAACGTAAAACAAGAGTTGGCCCAACTTGTTAATGGACCGTTTTAATAATAATGGGCCTTGTAGCAAAATGGTTTACCTACCCACTATATTTTCCTTTGTGAATGGCCCACACTAAAGACGGAGCGAATAATTGACCTTTGGGGAGACTAATATTAATAAAAGGGGCTACTATAATTTTTCTTTTTTTTTTATACAAGTGTTACATGAAATTGGTGGTCGGTCGCAGAGGGGGAGGAGAAGGGAAACAGGTTCTCCTGGTTCGAACATGAGTGTGAGGTAAGAAAAACTTACTCTATTTTTTTTCTCTATACTAACACCCCATGTATATAACTGAACTTATTAAATTATCATATTCATTTACAGGATAATTTTCTTTTATAAATTATTGGATTTATTTATAGAAAATATCTACGTAGAAAATAAAAGTCATCCATAGAGGTCACCTATTAAACTTTAACTGTTTATTAGATTAAAAACCACCAAATTAATTCAACAAACAAGAATGAAATTTTAATTAATTAGTATCGTTGCGACAAGTCTGCTCTTGTAACTTTAGGCAATAATCTTGTAACTTCAATCAATATTTGATTACGTTATGTTAGAGTTCTCTTAAAGAATATACAAATTAAAGTAAAACTCATAATTTAAGATAAAAATATTATTAAAAATCATAACTATTCAACCCATCAAATTCAAAGATATAAATAAAACTTATAAATTTTATATTTCAATCATCTATGCAATAATTATCGTATTTTTTATGGAAGCAATTGGTTAATAGAGGGTTCACCATGAATAAAAAAATCAATCTCTATAGAAGGAAAATAATAGAGTAATGTTCTAAGAATAAGGGAAAAAAGAGAGTAAAGTTCTAATGATTAATGATCCTCATCTCATGTTGGCAGCAGCAATGGAAGAGATTATTAAGGCGATGGATCAAGGGGAAATTAGTACTGTGTCCCTCTTATTTTGAAAACATAAGATTAACGTGGTATTGGAAGTTGAGAAAAAAATATAAATTAGTGTTGAGCACGGTTTATTTCATTCGCAATCTTCTGATAAAGCAAAGATTGAACGTTTAATGGTGTGTTTAATGTGATTTTGTTTGCTTTATGAATATATACTTTCAATTATATTCTTATTTGAAGTTTAGTAGGAAAAAAAATAATTGGATACAACATTATAACTTCAACAGAACCTGACTTAATATTTAATGTTTGGATCCGAAACTAATATGTAGTCTTCGTAAGATATGTATAATACAAAAATTGTCTGATATAAAGTCTTAATTTCGGTTATATCATTACAAACTCCAGCATAACGTAACTTAATATTTAATATTGTCAGATCTAAAACTAATATGCTGTCTTGGTAAGATATATATGTATAATAAGAAAATTGAATAGTAGAAAAACTTAATTTCGGTTACAATATTAAAAACTTCAGCAAAGCTATAAGATGAAGTCCCGTCGAAAAAGGTTCGTGTTGGAAATTGTTGAGCGGAAATGGAGATATATAAGATGAAGTGACGGAAGAGGTTGTTTACTTTTTTTGCCTTTCACCTTTCTTTACCATAGTTTTACTTTTAACTTTTTAGAATGTAATATTTTTATTTACTTAATTAAAGTAGATTATTAATTTAGAGATATTTTATGCAATACCCTGTACTTTAATTTGTTTTAAATTGAATTATATTGGTTTATTTATACTCATGTGAATGATCGTTTGGTGATTTGGGTGATCCGAATAGATTTCAGTCGGTAAATAGGAAGTTTTGGTTCTTCGCGATTTGTTGATTTTGGCTAAGTTTGAGCTATCGTAACTCCTTCGTTAATTATCCGATCAAGATTCCGTCTATGTGTATGTCTAGTTTTTATATCATTCTATAACTTTCGTGTTTTGACCGAGAGCTAATTCTCACTCCTTGTGGGTCAAAATAGGGCGCAAAGTAGGCCCATCGCTAAGTTTCGGTCATTCGGTAATGTTTTGGCAGAGCGCTGCCTTCAGAGAATTTCTGTGGATAATCTATTCATAATTTGGAAAAACTTCCTATTCGTAAGTTGTAGATCTTTGAATTACCTTTCCGTGGACATAAAGATCACCCCAATACGAGTTCCGAGTAAGGAGTTATGACCAAATTACTAACAGTGGTTAGTGCAGCCAAATTAAGCTTGGACAGAATGTTTTTGGGATCGGTCCCAGAAATCCTAGGATCGGTCCCAGGCTGGGATCGGTCCCAGACCCCTGTGTGACGAATTTTCTAGAGATTTCACCCCACTTTCTCATTATTTATCACCTTAAATCACCAAAAATCGACCAAAACCCACACATATCAACTTGAGGGCTTTAAAGAGAGATAGAGGGGATTCTTTGAAGGTTTCTTACTCATTTTTCAACATCAATCCGAGATAAAAGCTCCAAATCCTCCGAATCATCCTCCTAGTCGCTATTCATCATCTTCCTCGTTGGGATTTCTTCGGATAAGGCTTGAACCTTCATATTTCGTCTTCTTTCTCGTTGAGATGTCGAGGTAGGGGTTTATATGCTCTTAAACTTGAAATTTTGGCATTGTTTTATGAATATCAACATATTTTCACCTCATTTGTCTTATTCATCTGAAGTATGGCCTATAACATCATGTTTTATGATTAATAAAGATCTAAAAGTGAGGTTTGAGGTAATAGACGCTATGTACACTTGATAATATGATTTCATTTGATTAGAAGTGGATGATTTATACATGTATGTTAGCATGTTAATCATATCATTTGATATACATACGTTATGCATGATTGGGCTATGAATTTCGTAAAGTGAAGCAAGGTATGCCATATGAACTCGATATTCATATAGTATTTGATATCTACGGGATGTCCCTCAGGTGTATATATGTTAAGTTGATATGATTGAACTAATAAATGATTTTGGTATACAACAAGGGACAAGTATAATGATTAATGAGGTTTATATGGCATATATTGTTTCTAGCCTGCATTTAGAGCATATTGTGCACATTTGCATCATTATTGTGTCAACCCGGCATTTTGATGACCTCGTGGCAAGTACAGAGCCTCCCCATGGCATGTAGCATGGAAATTGTCTCTTGGGAGAATTATATCCATTCTCTATGATGTGGATGGCATTCTATGCTCTTGAGGCATTCTCGAACATGTGATTATCTATCTTCGGGAGTTCTTCATTCGTATGAGGATATATCCTTGGCTATGTTATATGGTGGGATGTTGCCCACGGTTATCAGTATCTATATTTGGGCCTTCCGTTGGTGAAGGGGAATAATTGTGGTTAGTGCTTGCCGGTATGGAAAATAGGCAGGGCCTGGTGCCCTTGGGTTGAAAAGCCCTAAACCTCCGGGGGGTCAGCAAGTCGTCGGCTGTCTAGGGCCAGCGGTGAGCAGTCCGAAAACCTAGACAACGGCAAGGCACTAATATTCTGGTTGAGATGAAAATGAGCTGTTGATGTGATGTGGTGGACTGTGGTCCAAATTGTTATTATCTGTTGATATTCACTTGAGACGGAGAGGCCATGTTATGATCTCGATCTTATATCTTTTGAGTGCAGTCAGGCCCATGTTATGAATGTTCATGGATTGATCTTCTGGCGGGGCGATCAAGCCCACGATTATTGTTACTGTTATGATTCAGCCTAGTTATAATTCCTAATAAGGGTCGGCTATGGTCTTAAGCAAGCAGACTTATATCATTTACTATCTCGGCTCCCTCATATTCTGGTGATTCGACGTGACGGTTGACACAAAGGAGGTAACCTGCATTAGCATGAGCATGCATGGTTTTATGAAATTATGATAAGTTACAAATTATGTTTGAATTGTATTATGAAAAGGTTTACTTTGTTTAAAGTACCGAATCAAGAAATATTTTCAAAGTTGTTCCCTTTTTCTCCCCCCTACTGGGCGATACGCTCACCCCGTTTTTCTAAAACTATACAGATATTCAGGAATCCAAAGAGGATGTGGATGCCACGGGATCGGGGACGTGTTAGTAGCTCTGATGCGGACTCATTTTTGTTATGTATATGTTCTCCTGGGAAGTCACGGCTAGCCCGAAGTGTAATATATTCACTGGGTTACTTAGTTGGTTATGTAACATGAATATGTATCTGCTTGTATGTTTGTGTGCAGTACAAACATCATCAGTATGATTATGAAGTTGTTGCTTGACACGCATGATATTACTATTTGTATTTCTTTATGCATTTCCATATATACCCATTTTAGTTAATCTAAGATGGGTTAGTAGCACCTCGCCTTAATTATGGGTGTTGTCCTGTAGATTAAGGCGGGGGTGTTACATTTTAATATTGAATTATTTATAAAATAATATTTATAAACATTAAACCAATAATTTTTTTGTAAGTCTATTAACGCTCGCAGGTTAATTTAAGGAAAAATGACCCATAAATACACTCTCTAACCTCCCTTTGCCCATTAACTCTTAGCAGCTATATTTTTTACCACTAATTAGAATAGTTTACCCTATTTTTCCTAAATAACACATCTCTTGTATATTCTAAAGATTCATTCCGATTTTACCCTTCTAGGTAAAGATGATATTTAATTTGAATTTCCTTTTGAGCTCAGCACAACTGAGCAACTTTATATGCGGCGGATTTTTGAAAAGCGAGTGAGGTCGACTATATCATCCATTCACGGGTGAGCTCATTTGTATTAGCAGCGGTCTCCATTGCGAACATGATCTTCATATCCAGGCATCATCTCCATTGCGAAGAAGATCATTATCTCCATTACTTTATCTCGTTCGATTTTTTGCATTTTGATCCTCTGTATTTTCGATTTGCGAGATGGACGATAATGGAGCTTCATTATTATATCGGTTTTATTTTTGAGATCCTTTTTTTTCATGCTTATTGTTTTGTATGTCAATTTTCATTTTGTTGGCATTGGTTAGGTTGTTGGCACTGTTTCATGATTACTAGTTAAGGTGTTGACACATTTTCATGTTTTTGGCACTGGTTAGGTTGTTTCATGTGACGCCCCGAATTCCGTTCTGAGATTTTCACCTCCGGGACCCGGTTAATCACGGATGCCGTGCACGACGGCAAGTTTAAAATATAAAAATCACAACTTTTAAAAACTTTTCTCAAATAAAATGTGATCCTGTTTAAAAGCTCATTTTACAAAATCATAGCATGTGGAGTTTATTTAAATAACAAACCGGTTTGTAAGTTTTAAAACCATTTAATACGAATAATCACATCCAACCTCAATTTCAAATCCACTCCACATATATAAAACCATTTATTCAAATTTACAATACAAATAGTTTATCAAATCATAGTCCATTTACAATCAAAAGGAAGCCAAAATGGCTATACAATATAGTCCTTTCCCGAAGAAAGACTAGACGTAGACTGTGGAACATCAGAGGCCTCTATACACGCACATCATGCGCCACCCGAGATGCTATGCCTGCAAAACTGTTAGAAAATGGGATGAGCCAAATCCGGGCTCAGTCGAAACTATATAGGTTTTGGTATAGAAAATACTTTACTTTAATATAATAGTTTGAAAACGTGCAATGCAAACCCGAGTGCATGCAACCTCACTAGGACTTCTATCCTAGCTACCCGAAAGCCATTTACCCAACAACCTGATCTCTCCTCTAACCATCCATAAGATAAAACTCCAAGGAATTACCATAACTCGAGGAGATCGCTAGTCCAAAGTCACCTCGTATTAATCTCTAGCTTTGTAAGGTTTGACATGCTACGGACTATCCACTCTCAAGTGTAACTTTAACTCTTTTATGCTATCCAGTCAGTACTTCGTAAGTCATAACTATTGGCCAAGTATTTATTATTTCCTCTTTAATTATAATTCATTATGGAGCCTATACTTGGCCAGCTAATAGCCTTCACCTCAAGATCACTAGTCTAACCGTTATGTTATGGCGTACCCTCATTAAACTATCTCATTAGCTATTATTTTCCCTTTCAATTATTAGTACATTATATGCATTATGATCTAGCTCACTATTCCGTAATTCGTACGCGTCCGTATACCCATACATTATTTCTAAGTTCAATAATTATTATCTCTTTCCATTTTATATAGTAATACATTATGAAAAGCTTGACAGTTCTCTACGTGTACCTTGTTCTGTGTAGATGTGTCCACATAAGTCTTTACATCGCTTATATCATAGCCGAGGCAACATACATAAACCAATACGAGACATGATACGATATAATAATAATAACAGCATAAGCACAATCTCACAACAACTCTCGTATCACGTCTCTAGTATAATGCCTCAATTTCACACCGCGGTCTGTCCATGCCCAGAACAACGGATCTCGAAAGGTCCAATTAAGGTTCTTATCCATGTCTCCTCCGAGTGGGGAGTGGCTCAGGGACTTGTTCTCCAAGTAATTCATTCGGAGATAACCATGCAGGACATTTTCCCAAGAATAAACTTCGAATAGTTAACGAAGAGAACACCTAATACAAGCCATCTCGACACTCTAGAAAGAACTACACCAGGCAATACCCTAGCAGGGTAATGACCATTAGTAGCCCAACTACTTCCTAGAAAACTCACCATTTGGAAATTAGTGGCACACGGGACCTGCTCCGCTGCCAGGGAAACTCATCTAACCGTCACACATAGTCCTGTCGGAAGGCAAGATACATAGAGTGGGCTCTCCTTTGTGGGCAACCACAACCACCGGTAGAGTCACCGACTTCATTTTTCTCTTGCACGATTTAGGGATTTTCACCCATGGGCGGCAATAGGCAGCCCGTCTTCGAGTCACAGGGAGCTATCCGATGCTCGGTCAATCATATCCAGCCCATACGTGTGATCGCATCAACAAGAATATCTCGATTCCTCATTCAACAATATATACAATCATCAAATCATCCATCACACGTATGGCCAACAACATATATATACAATCACACAATCATCATCATTATAATCATCGTTCATTCATCATTCATCATTCATCGCATCATCATTATTATCGATCCAATTATCCGGGACCTTATCATTTAACTAATAATCCCCATTATTCTACCAATTGATTCGTTATCAAGATATATTACATCTCATTATGTGTCATATGTATCAAACTACGGCCGTAAGCGTTCTATGTTAATTCTCTAGTTAGTCATTAAGCCAAGTATCGATCAGTGTGCCCCTCGTTCAACCGGCATATTAATTCAACTCACCTAGATGTTCATGTTCATAACTAAGGCAATCCATGCCATAATATATGTGTTCTATGCATTCTTAAAGAGTATCAAGGTTATATTCTCGTTACTAGTGCCTAGCACGCTCCACATAAGTTACTAAGCCCATATGTTTTGGCGTATCGCTTTACCGTAATGGGTTCTCACTACGCATACCAAAAATAATGCCCTACAATCGCATCTAATGGTATATATGTGTATCTCTATCATCAATAACCCATAATTATCCATTTAATACATACAAATCCAAACCCCCCCAATTCTTAGGTTATATAGGTAAATAAGAAGTGCGTTTCACATGAATAACTAGGTACGGATATTAAATCATGGAACTAGAGGATCAATCTTGCTATAGAAGTGAAAATCTATCAATATCCATCACTAATCGAAGATTGATCTAGCCTAAACCCTAAGAGATGCAAACAACCTATGGTTTTGATGAAAATTCCTAATTTGAGTTCAAATCATTAAAACAACTAGTAAAAGTTTGTAAAAGAGATTTCATACTAGTATTCCCACCTTAGGGTAGCTAAATTGAGGGGTTGAGAAAGCGTAGACATTATCTCGCCAAAACCCTAGCTCGCCTCCAAGCTTCACGCGCGAAGACGAAGGTGGAAGACGATGAATAGTGTAGGAGGAAGTGATTTGAGGCTCCAATCTTGTGTAGGAATGATGATCCTTCAAGAACCCTCAATAATATCCCCCTCTCTATCTAGAACTCTATAGAGTGTGCTGGATATGTATGGCTCGAAAATGAGGAGTGGTGGGTGATAAATGGGTGAAAAACTGGTTAAAAATGCTCAAAACTGACATTCAGATGAACCATGATCGATTATCGGTCCCCCATGATCGATTATGAACCATTATGGAACTCCTCTAGAGGACCCTGATCAACCATGGCCTTCCATGATCGATCATGGAAGTCACTGCAGCAATAAATGACTTTCGGAGCCTGAAACAGACCTCAAAATGGCTGAATTTTGACTCAGCCCAAACACGAAAGTTGTAGGGGGAAAAGAAGTGAAGATGTGACTATAAACAGAGAGTCGTTTATACATCAAATGAAGAAGTTATGGCCTCTCAAAGTTGGCCAGAAATCGATGAATCACGAAAAATCAAAACATGCGATTTACGCCTCGGTTTCAACCCGAACCACTCAAATAATGAAACGATTTCTCCCTCAAACTAAATATACCTAACATAACATGTTAGAAGTATTAGGTCAAGTACGAAGGGCTCGAAACCCAATACTCGCTCTCTAACTGAGATTAAGCCATACTAGGCTTAAGAGAAGGTCAACACGAAAAAAAATAAACACGGGGTATTACATCTCAGGTTCATGAATCATGATTACTGGACTGTGTACGGATTACTTTACGGTAATCTAGGTTACTGGTATTAATAATCATGTTACATGGCATTAAGATCCGACCAATGGGTGGTAATCAGGTTTACTAGGAGTAATGACATTACTGCCCCCAATAATGTGATTTATCGGGGACCAGTAATTATGATTACTAGGAGTAATGACATTACTACTCCTAGTAATCTCTATTACTGGGGGACAGTAATCCCTATTATTGTCATTGTTTACCAATGACTTAGTGGCAATTTTTTTCTTATGGACTAATTTTGTTTTTATAGGAATGGTGAATCATCATTTCTTGTTAAAATTAACTTTAATGGCCAGGGTTTATTGTTTCCACTTAATCTTAGTATGGGATATAGCTCATTGTGCGAGAAAGTACGTTGCCGATATAATTTTCATCAAAATGAGACCATTCCGCTAAAATACTCCCTGTCAGGTTGTGATGTGTGCTTTCTAGACAATGAAGTTAACCTTCATATACTTTTTTCTAGGTCAAAGATATATAAACTGAATCACGTTGAGATTTTAGTTTTAAAAGAGAATGAAAACTTAAGCATAACGAGCACTGGTTCTGGGCATGGTAGCTGTTCCGTCGAGGAAGAAGATTTTTTGGGTTTGCCATATAGGTCTGAACCTGAGAAACTCTTTTTATCGGATGAGTGGTGTCATTATATTAAGCATGTTAGGCATAAGTTTAGTGGTGGTGTAGCTGAATTTTAAGAGAAACTTAAAATGTACGCAGCGGCAATTGATTTTAAGTACGCTTTCAAGAGAAATAACGGCGTTGGCGTCCATGCCATATGTGTGAATGTTGGGAGATATTAGGGTTCAAAAAATTGCAACTAGTACATCAAAGGTTCGGCATCTCCGTGCAATGGATTCTTTTATATTAACGAGATGGACATTGTGCACACTTGCACAGGCATCATTAGCAGACAAAAGCATTCGATGGTGGACTCTGACGTGGTATCCCGCTTTATTGAGGCAAACATTATGTATAAAATTTCAATGCGGCCGAATAAATTATAAGCAAGTTCAAGTGTACTTACAGATTTGATATCACCTACAAGGTTGCCTTAAAGGCAAAGGATAAGCAAGGGATAGGCTATATGGTAATGATGTTGATTCTTTCAACAATTTAACTTAGTACAAGGAAGCTGTGTTAGAGACAAAACCCGGGGTCTTATTTTTAGCTGGAAGTTGATTTGTTGACGAATCGGTTCAAGAGGCTATTTTTATATCTCCTTGTGTTATATGCTGATGGGACTTTTGGTAAAACTATGTACAAGGGTTAGATTCTTGCTGCAACAGGAAGAAACAGGAACAAAGCTAAATTACTGCACTCAGTAATCTAGGTTACCTACACCATTTATTTAGAAATTTTGAATGTTATTTGCTATATTTGAAGCAAGGAAATTTCAGGAATTTATCGTAGCAAGTAATTTGTCTGATAACTAGAAAATAGTAGATTACTTACAATAATCAGGATTGATGAGGTCAGAAATACTGATTATAATATAGTAATTAAGATTAATGGGGTCAGTAACCTTGAATACATGTCAGTATGTCAGATTACTGGGGCCGGTAATCCTGGCTACTAGGGCCAGTAATACTGAATAGATGACACTATGACAGTAATCAAGAATACTGGGGGCAGTAATCAGGATTACTTGTAAGTAGTCAGGATTACCGGGTATAGTAACCTTGGCTACTGCAAGTAATCAGGATTACTGTGTGCATTAACCTTGGCTACTGCCAGTAATTAGGATTATTGGGTGTAGTAATCCGGAATACATGCCAGTTAGTCAGATTACTGGGACCAATAATCTAGGTTACCTACACCATTTATTTGATATTTTTTTCATCAATGTTTTGATTTGTGCAGGCATGTTTCCACTTGCCATGTGTTTGTGTGATTCTGAAAGTAAAGATAATTGGTACTTCTTATTTTGGAATTTAAGGAATGTGCTCGAACATTAATGAAGAATCATTACGTTCATCAACGATCGTGGTGTTGGATTGTTGAGTGCCTTCGAGAAAGTCTTTCCGGGTAATCCTCATTTGTATTGTTACAAGCATTTGACGTTTAACTTTTCTAAGAGGTATGCGGGTCGAGGTAATTCTGTTGCCCCTGATAAGATCAAGACTTGTTTCTTCAAGCTAGCAAACTCCTCTAGCGAAAAGGAATACTTTAAACCTTTGATTGCTAAAAGATGAGGGCCGTGCTAAGATTATCGATTCATTTATTTTTGAAATTCTGGTCGAACATTGGTGCCGTGCATTTTTCAAGGGATGCCGTTACTAGATAATGGCGAATGGTATCGCAGAGTCTTTTAATAGTTGGATTAGCGTTGAGCGTTTGATGCCAATATACTGTCTGGTGGAATAGACGAGGGTAAAACAAATGGAGATGAACTGTAAGAGTAAAGCCGAGTCTTTGTTGTGGACAACCAAGCTTACACCGCAAATAGAAGAAAATATGAAAATAGAGATGAAGAAGTCTCATAGATTCAGTGTTCATGAATCATCCCCTAATGTGTATGAGGTAAGACCTGAATTTTCATATTCAGTAGACCTGAATGCGCACACATGTTTTTTCTTTAAATGGCAGATCAATTATTTCCCTTATTCTCGTGCTCTTTCTACCACACAAAAATATCCGAAGGGGATGTTTACAATTTCATTGATTACGTATTTCACACCAATTCATTCAGGAAGTCGTACAGTTTTCCTATTCATCCAATAAGCAATGTGGACGAGTCTACCTCAGATGTTACAGCCGCCTACATCTTTCCTCTCACTGCAAAGAGGCCACTAGGTAAGCGTAGGAGCAAAAGGATGAAGTCAAGTGGTAAGTATGAGAAAAAGCCAATTACTTGCGGCCGCTGTCATAAGAAGGGTAGCCATAACAGACTCACTTGTACAGAGGCTATTAACTAGCATCATCATGTCAAATGGATTGCAATTGTTGGTTATTGTTGAGTGATAAGTTAGACTACCGAGCGATAATGTTTCACTTTAAACTAGTTGAATTATTTTTTTGTAGTTTGTATTTGTTTTCATGATATTTACCATATTTGAAACACGGCAGCTTTAAAAATTTCTTGTAGCGGTCATTTCTCTAATAACCAAGAAATAGTAGATTACTGGCAATAATTAGGATTACCGGGATCAATAATACTGATTACAATACATTAAGTAGATTACTGGGGTCAGTAATAATGAATACATCTAGTATGTCAGATTACTAGGGGCAGTAATCCTAGCTACTGGGTGTAGTAACATTAGGTACTGCCAGTAATTAGGATTATTAGGGTCAGTAATCCTGATTACTTACTGGGTGCAGTAACCTTGCCTACTCACAGCAATCAGGATTACTGGGTGCAGTAATCCTGGCTATTGCCTGTAATTAGGATTACTGGGGCCAGTAATCTTTAATACATGCCAGTAAGTCATATTACCTGGGGCAATAATCCAGGCTACTGCCAGTAATCTGGATTGCTGGGATTAGTAATCCTGAATGCATGATAGTAGTCAAGATTACTGGGTGCAATAATCCAAGCTACTGCCAATAATCAGGATTACTGGGGTCAGTAATCAGGATTACTTACATGCCAGTAAGTCAGATTACTGAGGGCAATAAGCCATTACATCACAACAAAAACAAAAAGGAATAAATCCCCATAACTGAGTAATTCATTGCATCCTAACAAAAGCAAAAAACTAGACTAGTATTAATCACAATTGTAAATGAACAAAAGCAATAAATTATGACAAATTACAAAAATTATTCACAATTAAGTCGATCTATTCAATGTTCTAAGGGTTCTGAATTTACACCATTAATCCTCACATTACTAATTCCTAGTGTTCACTTCGATGGTCTAAGGGTTTTGAATTTGTCGAGTATTGTTTGCCTGAAAAGTGTCCTCTTATTTTAAGACGATTTCTTTGAGTTGATCAGGCATTCCATGAAGTGAAGCATGAATCCACCACAATTTGACCTGGAAACCATTGTTTCAGTTCATTATTGTGCCACAATATCATTTACCAAAATTTTATAATAAATAAGTTATAAATATCCGAGCTACTTAACGATCCCGACCTTTGTTGGGGGCAGTCAACTTCCTCGTAAAAGTTGTATGCCTCAAAATTCAAGTTTTTATTGATGATTATCCTCCTCGTCTTCTTTTCATCGTCGGTCATCTCTTTATTTCTGATTTTGGGGCCGTTTGCATCTTGATCAAATAACTGCTCACGGTACTTCTCAGGATCCTGGCTCGATTGAGATGTGAACTGGCCGCCAAGCCAAATGCCATACATCCACTACTTAACGAGGTTGGCCTTTTATTAAAGAAAAAAAAAACAAGCGTATTAATCTTTGCAAACACATAATTTGGCAGTACATATATTTAAAATTTTAGTTGGCTTACCACTGTCTGTGCATATTTGCTCCATTTGTCATTGTTGGACAATTTACCCTTTTCAGGTAGACTAGAGTTCATGTGGATTATTCTTTTCTTTTTATGGTTTATGCAGAGAAGGGTGTAATGGTTGCTGGTTCTGTGATGCAATGGAATCAAGATTTTGTTGCGAGGGAAGATTTCCTAGAGGGGTTCTTTGACTATATTTGGAATATCAATCTCTTTTCCACTATAGTCAGACCCTGACGCCGCAAGCTTTTCTTCATGCATAATACAGTAAAATTATAAACAAAAAGATAACAGAATAATGGCATTGTACATCTGCCTCATGCGCAGTAATTTTTTTTTTTTTTAGGATTACGTATCAAAGTTTCTAGGTCAATGAAAATGATTTTGTCCTTTTTCTTGGCTTCCAATCCCTGCGCCATTAAATTAATGTATATCTTCATAACCTACAACATTTTCCACATGCAGTTAAGTGGTTAAAGAAGGTATTAATGTAATGTACATCTGAACAAGGGATTACCCCCCCCCCCCCAAGATTACTGGGGTCAGTAGTACTGGATACTACAAGTAATCAGGATCACTTAGTTCAGTAATCCTCAATACATGACAGTAATCAGGATTACTAGAGTCAATAATACTTACTACTTGTAAGTAATTAGGATTACCGGGGTCAATAATACTGATTAGTGGCAGTAATCAGGATTACTGGGGTCAGTAATACTGGATACTACAAGTAATCAAGATTATTGTGGTTAGTAATCCTCAATACATGACAGTAATCAAGATTATTTACATCTAATCAGAATTACTGGGGTTAGTAATACTGGATACTGCAAGTAATCAGGAATACTGGGGCCAGTAATCCTCAATTACCGTCCCTAGTAATCAACATTACAATCGAGTAATCCAAATTACCACTCACAGTAATCCAAATTACCATAACCAATAATAAACACTATAACCCAGTATTCCAAATTACCACAAGTAGTACTCAAAATTACCACCCCTAGTAATCTAGATTTGCACCCCCCCCCCGGTAATCCAAAATTACCACCCCCACTAATCTAAAATTACAACACCTAGTAACCCAAAACTACCAACCCAGTAATCCAAATTACCACCCTCAGTAATCAACATTACAACCCAGTAATCAAAATTATTCAATTGATACTTACATTTTTATCCAAGTGTCTCTCCCCAATTATGTCTTTTATCATCATTCTCTCTATAATAGGGCAGAATGCATTGTTAAGATCTTGGAAGTAGAGATTTTTGTCAAAAGAACAAAATAGGATCAATTAGTTTGGCATTTGTTAATTAATTTTACAATTACAACTTTTACGAAAAAACATATACTTACTTATTGACGCCGAAGAAACTGTGGTAATGCCGTTGAATCTCTAAGTCGAGGGACTGTTTGGTGTCCATTGTGCAGTCGACCCCCTCGATACGTAATGATTGTTGTTTGGGTTCCATGGCCTTTGCTTTCTTTTGTGGCCGGCAAATTTTAGCAGGAGTATCATACTCCCACTCGCTTTCCCTTATCATCGTTGCATCCCTACTATGTAATTTCACATTCTTTTCGATTGAATTCGGGGGGTGGCAACATAATGTCACGTTGTTTGGGGGCAACCTCTCGAGCTATTTGGTTAAGGACGTCATCAACCAGGGCCAATGCTTCTGCTTCATCCATCGGTCCTCCCCAAGTTTCGTCCCTTTCTCCCATCACCTCCAGTTCCTTTTCTCCAACCACTTCCTCTTCCCTTTCTCTGGCCACCTCCTCTTCCATTTCCACAGCCTTGGCATCGTTTGTACTTGGTTGTTTTCTATCACAAATTTCCTCTATTTCTCCATTTTTTCCCTTTTCCTTAGCACATTTTTCCACCTCTTGCACGTGCGCCTGCGGCCGAGACTGATTATCTTTAGTTTGTTGCTTAATCAGCTTAATTATTTTATCTGATGCTGCTATTTTTTCGATCATTTTTATGGTGAGGGCATGCAGAGTCCGTTGATGTTCCATTAGAGCCTGCCCTTTCAGTTCCACATTGTTATCATTATTGATAAGGCGAGACAACTCGGTGACGATATTATCCACAAATTGGACAACTTTTTTCACCATCCTCTCACTTATGTTTTCTTGTGGGACCTGGATCACAGATAAATCATAACATGTAATGAGAATCACCAACCTATGTATAACATTAGAGTAGTAACTAGGATTAATGGGGCCAATAATCGAATTACATATTTATTAGAGGATTACTAGGGGTAGTAATCAAGATTACTAGGGTCAATAACCAGCATTAATGGGTTCAGTAATACCTATTACTGGGTGTAGTAATCAAGTTTACAGGGGGTAGTAATATGTTTAATGTTGGTAGTCAGCCAGATTACTGCCAGTAATCAGTATTACTAGGGGGCAGTAATACTGATTACTAGGGGCAATTAGCCAGATTACTGGGAGACTGAAAGTAGATTACTCACCATAGTAATACTGATTACTGGGGTCAGTAATACTGAATAACGGCAGTAATAAGGATTACTAAAGTCAGTAATAGTGACTACTGGGTGCAGTAATTAGTATTACTGGGGTCAAGTAATCAGTATTTTACAGAATACTTAAAGAATTACTGGGAGATGTAATCATACAAAAAGAAATGCTAGGCCATATTTCATGCAAAATCCTTACCCATTTTTTGAGCTATAATGATTCATGCTCAATTTTGGAGTCCTCAACCTTCTCCTCACTATAAGAATCAATCTTTTCCTCATCAGTTTCCTCTTCAATTGCCTTCTCCCCTTCCAATTGTTCAAGCGAATAACTAAATGCGAAAATTGGCCAAGCTCCGCCGTGTACAAGTTCCTGAATCACATAGTACGATGGATTAGGTTATCTTTGTCTTAAATGCATAAAATTATAGTATTAATACAAATGCATAAGATACCTCAAAGAGATTAGGGTTTATCTCCAAGGCCTTGACGTCGAATATGTCTCTAATGTTCCACGCCATGAAATGTGGTGTGCCGATTGGACGATATTCTCTCTGCGGCACTCTGAGTTTTGTGGACTCCAGAAACCAATATTGCACTAACAGCGTGCATCCGTTAAGTGTGCTTGGTTTGTCCTTGCTATACTTTTTCATGCCAGTGAACAAGAAGTCCACAATTGAAGTCACATAGTCATAATTGTTCAAATTATCAAGGTCAATGCATATATTTAACAGGTCTTAAGTAAGACTGGTCCCGGTTCTGTTGAAGAAGAAGGTCAAGAAAAAATACATCAGCAGAGTCAACGCAACCTTTTTTGGATCGGCTCTTTTTTCTTTTTGTAGCTTTGACGCGAGCAAGTTCTTTAGGTCGGTTTGTGAAGGCCTTATTGTCTCCCTGCAATTTGGAAATAGGTTGGCCACCTGTTCCTTCCTATCTTCTAGCCTTGTAACCGGTATGATTTTTGCGCCTTCGGTTGGCAGTTGGAACAAGATCGTCAAGAACTCTAGGGTCAAGTCCAACTGCAAAGTTCTAAAGGACCACACCATTCGATGCTTATAGAACTGCTTCATTATTATTTCAAAATCTATCTCAGTCTTCTTACAGATGGATTCCTTGATTAAGGAATCCCGGAGGCATCGCAGCATGGGGCCTAAGACAATTCTGCCCATTATCTCCCATGTTACAGTCGGGATGTCCGCCCGGTATTGATTTACTAACTCAGCAAAAGCCAATATTGTGCATCTCTGTGCAGCAGACCTTCGGGGTTTGGCTGCTTCCTTATTTGATGATTTTGGCTTCTTCTTATCTTTATTCGGTTCGGCCTTTTTGGCGAAACTAGTGGGCTTTTTCGTCATTGGTGTTGTTGTGAATGGTGTAACCTTTTTTTTCAGTTTGTATATTGTTACATGGGGCCGAGGAGGTTGTTTTAGGATCTTGTTTTTGTGCCATTATGTTTTTTAATAAAATAAAATAGTTTAGTGAGTAAAGAAGAATTATTGGGGTTGTTTTAGGATCCTGTTTTTGTGCCAGTAATTAGGATTATTAGGGTCAGTAATACTAGATATTGCAAATAATCAGGATTACTAAGGTCAGTAATCCTCAATACATTATAGTAATCAAGATTATTGGGGTCAATAGTGTAATACTGATTACCGGGGTCAGTAATAAGTACTACTGATTATCGGTGTCAGTAATATTGACTACTTGTAAGTAATAAGGATTACTGGGTCAGTAGTACTTATTACTAGGGGTCAATAATCAGTAATACTGAGTACTGGGGTCAGGAATACTGATTACTAGGGTCAATAGTACTTATCACTAGGGTCAGTAATCAGTAAGATTACTGATTACTGGGGTTAGTAATGCTCAATACATGACAGTAATCAGTATTATTGGGGTCAATAATGCTCAATACATTACAGTAATCAGGATTACTAGGGTTAGTAATTCAAATTGCTGGGGTCAGTAATCTATGTGTCATGTATTGAAGATTACTAGGGTCGGTAATCGTGGATACTGGGGTCAGTAATCTATATGTCACATGTTGAACATTACTGGTGTTAGTAATCAGGATTACTATACACTATTCTGTGTTTTCAAACTTTTGTTCAAAGTTATGATCGATAACCGGCAAGATTACTACCTCGAATCAACATATTTTTTTCATTTTTGAAACCCTAGTTTTTATTAACGTTGTATAAATCAACAATGACTAACAATCGCATGTGAATGTAAGATTCTACGCAAAGATTACACAGAAACTGATATAAAGGGTTCCATTTATTTTTTTAAACCCCAAATTTCAAAGTTTTACTTAGAGTTTCACATTGCTTTCAACAAATTAACAGTTCGATCATTTTCTTGCTGATGAAAATCAATTTTTGATCGACATTAACGTAGTCCAACTAAAATGTGTGAAACAGAGCACAATAAAAGTAGAACGAGAGAGAGAAAGAGTGAGAGTTAAACTTATATAGATGGAATGTGCGAAAGAGATGACGAAGATAATGTCTTTTCATGTTTAGTAGAGCGACAGTTAGAGAGAGTACTTCGCTGTGAATTGTGGGCTTCGAAAATGGCGGTAGTGCAGAAAGTGTTGGAGAGAGTGAAGAGTTTTTTTTGAAAATCGACTATTTGTTGAGTAGTGGCACCGGGTGTAAATAAGTGGAATATCTAGGGATATTTCATAAGAGATTCGTAAAAATGAGTTAGTGGTAAATTTTCAATCGTGTAGGAGTTTGTGGGCAAAAAATGGGCTTGGCTGTAGTTATGGGTCATTCCCCCTTAATTTAATAAGTAATACGAAATATCTTAATAACGCGGATTAACTGCAAGCAATCGCAGATAGAAATAAAATCACTTAAGAACTATGGGATTTATATTATGGAAAGTTGTAGACTTTTTATTAGTTAAACATAAATATAAACGTTATTGAAATAACATTAGTTGTTTCAAATTTCTATAAACATTATTCATATAATATTTTTGAAAATGGCTAATGCTATTTAGGGCCGGCCCTGAGTTTTGAGGGGTCTAGGCGAACTTTTGATTTGGGGCCGTTTTGTATTTTTGTTTCTTTTTCCTTTTCTCATACTTTGAAATATATTTTTTAATGGACATTTGTATAAAATAATAAAGGAACATTGGCTAAAGCATTGGTGACATGTGATGCCCTGAATCTTGCTAAGAAGAATCAGCCTCTGAGACTTGGTTAATCACAGATGCCGTACGCTGATGGCGAGTTAACAAAATGTAATCCATGCGAGTGACGTAAAATCCATATTCTAATTAACAAGGACTTGTTCCACTTCATCCAATCTGTCCACAATATAAAAAAAAAGTTTTATAATAAAACAACTATCCTCCAACGAGGTCCCAAGTATAAAGTTAACAATCTCCACAACATGCATAAGTTTTAATAAAAGTAAAGTACATAGGTCAACGACAAAATTTTAAGAGCATTAGTCCTTCTGTTATGAAGGACCCTTGACTAGATAATGGTATAGATGCAGCCTAAAGAGTAACATCTCTCCTCTTCCCTTTCCTAGAAAAAACTGCAGAGATACCTATATAGAAAAATAATATGGGTGAGTCAAATGGACTCAGTGGTAACCATATAGCAGATTTGTATGAATAATAGTATTTGAAAATACTTTAGTATAAATTCATAAAACAAACCAAGTACATTTAATAGTTGGGGAATAAACATTTATCTCATTATGTTAAAATACTTCTAGAACCAATGTGCAATGCATACCCAATACTAAATGAAATCCTATGGCACAATTAACATACGTTCATCACATAAGCTTAGAGCCATAATCTGGTAATTCTCGCGACTATCCAAGCATACACCAGGTCTATATTTCATGGCTTTTCACCTACGTGGCAGTAGGGCCTCATGATAGTTTTCGTGCACAGTTTCGGGTCTTGCACCCATGAGACTCTGTCCCAATTTCTGGACCCGTCTAATGAGACCATACTTGGGACTGATCATGGACTAGTGCCAACATATAATTTCTACAACATATTAACCAGCTCATTTAAGAAATAATTGTGCCATATACATAATTTTCATTCGTCACATAAACCATCAATTGCGTAATCGACGGGAGAAATCTCATTTCAATAATTTCGACTAGTATAATATACATAAACAATGGTTTTATAATGAGAAACTGCCACTTGAACCTTTAAGAGTGTGTGATAAGCTTTATAACAAGGGTTATTAGCAATAAAATGGGTTCCAAGTGGGTCTTTGTGCAAATTAAGAGATTGGATACAATTTCTTGTTAAATCATGTAATTTAAACTATATTTAGGCTACTTGAACCATTGATTTCGACAGTAACACGAAATCTCGACATAAACCCCAAAACCCATATAAACAAGCTATGTTTTTGTGCAAACATGTGGTAAAATCATAATCAAACACTAATAAATTGTAAAATAGGATTTAGTATCAGATTCCCACCTCAATAAAGTTAAATCCTTAAGTTTGAAGGGTTAAATCGAGCCAAGGGTCGCCAATTCGGGAAATTCCCAAACCTAACATTTAAGCCCTCGCAATAGAGGAAATGAGAATGAAGAAGAAGAAGATATAGTCTTGTTTTGGGATGAAAAATGGGTGGAAATCTCTCCAAAAACCCTAACAAAAGAGCTCTCAACTCTCTCTTAGTGTATTGCTCGAATGTGGGCAAAATAAGTGGAATCTATCTTTTAAAACGAGCTAAGTCGTGCACAGTTTCAGACTGGTGGACTGGTCAGCCAATTTTGGGGATCGGTCTGCAGACCACAAACTCATCATTTCACAAAGGGCGGACCTGCGTAGACCAGTCCATGGCGTAAAGTTAAAGTTATAATTGGCTTTATTTCTTCGACAAAATCATGTTTGCTAGTATGTTGTTTGAGTCATTCAAGATTAGATCCAAAAAATTACAAGTAAGCCAAGCGACCAAAGCGGTGCATTGAAGAATGACATCGAGAAAGATTTGGTAAACATTGGCATTTGAATTTGATTCTTTCCAAGGTGGTTGTTTTCATAAAGGTTTATTTTGAAGTGTTTTCAAATCAACTTTATAAATTTTTAAAGAAGTTTTAAAAAGGACCAATTTGGACCGGTACATGGTTTGGGTGTTGGATTGGTCCGGCAGTATTAAAAAGTATTCCAAGGAATTACTTTTCTAGCTAGCGGATCGATACGCGCAGAAGGCTGAGACTTTTGCAGGCGGCTTATGTGATTCAAGTTTTGTAAGTCTGTGTGATTTGTGATTAATCAAGTTTGTAAACCTTTGTGCATATAGTAGATTGTTGAGGATTAGTCCTACACTGCAGGGATACCTTGTTAATTCTGGTGTTTACTTATCTGTTTAATTGCTTTATTAAATGTTGCGTACTAGAAAAGATTAAACAGGTTTTCTAGAATTAAAATCCGTAAACTATTAGGTTTTACTTTTTGATTCGATTAAAATTGATTTTTGATAATACATCTGCCTAATAACAAACCTAGGGTTAATTTGTTTAATTCGCTTCCGCATGTGCCCTAGTTGCTTTTTCACTTGGTATCACAGCAGGTTACCTTAAGTTGCTAGGGTTAGGTCATAAACTAGGTTATTGTTAATCTTTTCTTGGTTTTTGTGCTTGTTTTTGTTTGATAATTATGGGTAATTTCACTCATATTTGGATGGTTCCAATTATTCATACTGGAAAGCTATAATGCGAATTTTATTAAAATCCAAAGATGAACGCGTATGGCTTGCAGTAGTGAATGGTTGGAAACACCCACCATAAGTACCACAATTGAGAATGTTATTAACGTTGATCTTAAACCTCCTGAATCGTGGATTACTGGTGAATTAGAATCAGCTAAGCAGAACTCTAAAGGGTTAAATTTAATCCAAAGTCATGGGACGGAGGATGAATTTAAAAAAATTGCCAGGTGTGAGACCTCAAAAGAGGTGTGAGAAATCTTAGAGGTGGTTCATGAAGGTACAAACACTGTCAAAAATTCTAAAATTCAACGTTTAACTTCAGAATTTGAAACAATTATAATGAAAGACAGTGAAACCATCACGTATTTCCATAGTAGGCTCAAATATATAGTTAATTCTATTTACAATATGAATGAAATAATTCCTGAACATAGAATTGTAAAAAAAATTCTACGATCTTTGCCAGACTGATTCATTCAAAAAAATACTGCTATAGAAGAGTGCAAAGATTTAAATATTTTGAAAGAGAATGAACTCTTAGGATCTCTTCAAACTTTTGAAGCTAATACTCTCTTCAAATCCTCATCACAAAAGAAAGACAATATTGCTTTCAAAACAAAAAATTTTGAAAATTTTGATGACGATGAGGACCTTGATTTTGATTTAAAAGAGACGACAAAATTTGTTAAAAATTTAAAAAAACTCAGTCGGTTGAGCAAAACTTTAAAAAAATCTTCTAAATTGAATGGAAATAAAAATACTGATTGGTCATTTAATCAAAGAAATCAAGGGTCTTTAAAGCAGTTTGGGAATAGTGGTGCTAAGAGCGATGCATGTTTTGAATGTCATGGGAAAGGTCATCAAGCTTGGGAATATACTAATAAATCTAACAAGCTTAGGAAAGCAAATTAGTCTAATCGTGCCATGCATGCTACACTTAATGTGTGAACACGTCATTTTGCTACCCCCGCAAGAATCTCGATCTCTAAAGAAATAAGCACGCATGCATGCACGAGCATTCCTATATGCATATATAATGTACATGTGATACAGGTCAAAGAAGAAAGCAGAAAGGACCCCGGATGAGGAGTTACAGAATTATCGAAAATTGCCGGAACCGAAAACCGTCAAAACCCTTGAAAACTTTTGAAAGGAGAGTTACGCATTTTGGACCATCCTCAAATTTGAGAGTTGTTAGACATTACCATAAGGAGTAGCATACTCAAAAATCAGCTCAATCTGACGGTCGGATCTTCGAAAATTCAAAAAATCATGAGTTTGATTCGGGTGATCGAATGGAGGTCTTCTCGAAGTTAAAATGGTTTAAAGTTTGGTAAGTAGATAGACCTTATTGTGGGGAAGAACATATTCAAAATTCAGCTTTGTAGGACATGGGATCATCAAGAATCAATTTGTCTATCGTGCAATTCTAGTCGAAATGTCCTTCATAGCAAATTAAAATAAATATAGGCCTTCTCGAATTCTGATCGACCTCAAATTTGGAGACAAGATAGAAAACATTTTGAGGGAAAATATATCCAAAATCCAACGGCTATAAGTTCAGTTCTTGAGGTTGTTGTACGCAAGTACATTTCCTATGAGGGAACAAACTCTTTGTACCAATCCGAGGAGACCGAGTCCTTCCCGAACTCCGATAGTCTTCAAATTTTTAGAGAGTCTAAAAGACTTATATTGGAAATACATATCCAAAATTCAGTATGAACCAACGGCTCAAACTTGACTTTTCGTGCAAACAAGTGACCTTGTCTATAACAAGTACCTTTCCTACGCGAAAACAAACTCTTCGTACCAATCAGAACAAAAGGAGATCTTCCCGAATTCTGATCGACCTGAAATTTTTAAAAAATCTATAAGACTTCTATTCCCAACACATATCAAAAAATCAGGATGATCCAACGGTGGGAAGGCTTCGCGATAAGCTCCAAGAGTCCTAGTTGCAATCTCTTTTCTTGCTCTCCAAGTATTTTTTTTCAACTATAAATAGACCCCCCCTCCATTCATATTTTTCATCAACAATCAAGGGTATTTCGTGGTACACACCAAGAAATTGTTATTCTCTCCCTCTAAGGAGGCTTAGGTATAATTTTCTCCCTCTTCTTTTATTTATTCGTCAGTTTTATAATTTATATTCTTTTTTCCATAATTTCTATCACTTGATAGCTTTTCAAAACCCTTTTTAAATTGTTTTTCAAAATCAAAGGCGTATAATAAACCCTAATCCAATTCCAAAATAGTATTATTGTTTTCTTACTTTTTCGAAAGCCCGGATTATCGGCATTGTTATACGAAGAAATCGATAATCGCTATATATCCAATCTAATTCATAGATTGCGGTGTGTATGTGATAAACACTCGATTATCAAAGCATTATTTCCATCTATGCTGGTTTAATCAATAGACTATGGTATATGATCGGTGTACTCGCCTCATATCATATCGAGTATAAGATTTCACATCGAATCAGTTTTCGAAAAGCCCAATGCTTTACAAAATTACTTGTTTCATTGCATCTATTATTATCAAACTCTCTTTTTTTAAATCACACACACACACACACTTATTACGGTGTATATGTGATAAATACTCGATTATGAGAGCACTATTACCATCTATATCGGTTTAATCAATATACTTTGGTATACAATCGGTCAACTCGCTTTATATAATATCGAATATAAGATTCCACATCGAATAAGTTTTCGAAAAGCCCAAAGTTTTACAAAATCACTTGTTTTATTGCATCTACTATTGTCAAACTCTCTTTTCCAAATCACACCCACACACACACTTATTTTCAAAATCATGGGCGAACTAGGAAACACATCGTTTTCATCCCATCCCTAAAATCTTGATTTCTAAGACAAGCACGAAAAGCTGTAAAGTAATAGCAATACCATGCAAGAATTGAATTATAACACACGCATATTCTACTCAAGAGACTGAAAGGGTGAATTGGGTGCCTAACACCTTCCCGATTCGTAACTTAATCCCCGAACCTGTAAATCAACTGGTTTCGCATATATTATATATAAGAGGATATTTAATACATAAATACGTCTCTTTTACGCACACCTTTTTTGTTTGTTTAGTAAAACAAATTGGCAACTCTTTTTCTTTTCAAAATCGATTTTCAAAGCAACAACGGAATCGCTGCCCACGAGGACCCCCGGGCGTCGAGAACACGGGTTCTCACAAATGACAATGAGGATGATTTGCAATCCCATGAGGAGAAAGAATATGTGGCTTTTGCTAATAGTTATATGCCACAAGAGTCTTCGAATTCTAAGGAAAAGGAGACCATCGATTCTAACTTTCCTCACAAGTCAGACGATGCTTTTGATGAAGAAGTTGAAGAAGAATTTGATCTTCAAACATCCTATGATCAGCTGTGTTAAGAATTGATTAAGGCCAAGAAGAGAGAAAACCATCTCAATAAGAAGTTGAAAATTTTTGACGAAAAGATGGAACAAATTCAAAAGTGCAAGGGTTTGATAGGACAATTGAATGATGAGAAAATCACATTCTTGATCAAAGTGTTTGAATTTGAACTCACAAGGCAATCTCTCCTTAATGAGAACGAGAATTTAAATGATTACCTTAACTCTTTATGTAAAGACAATGATAGCCTTAAACTTAACGTTACGGAACTCGAAAGAGAATTTAATAAGGCTAAATTTGTCAAGGTTGATCTTGAGAATAGGTCTGAAAAACTCATTCACATGCTTACAGGTCATGTTCGCTTCTCGAATAACAAAAGTGGGTTAGGTTTTGATAAGTTTGCTTCTAGTTCGAATTCCAAGAAAAACTGGAGTTTTCTCAAGACATACACGGAAAAGAACTTAGTGAAGAGAAACCCTTTTAGGCAAATCCAGGCCATTAGAATTCTTGAGCTGGTTTCTAAAACACGAGATGAAGCTTAAAAAGTGATCCCGTTTGAATCTTATAAGCACACACTATCACAACCTTTTTTGTGTGAGTATTGTAATCACAAAGGTCACTTAAGAGAGTTTTGTTGGCGAGCGAGGAATTCGCTAAAGTTTATCCCAATTAGATCAAAACCCAAACCAAACACTTGATCTTTCAATTTTGACTCTTTGAGGATAGGGTTAGAGTTCTAGTTTCTGAGTCTACTAGGATTATCAATGAGCTTAACACTTTATGTTTTGGTGGTGGTCCTAGAGGTAGGCAATTTGAGGGATATGTGAATGTTAAAACTCCTAGGGTTTCACAAGTTTGGGTTCCTAAAGGGACCATTTTACCCATTTAGGTGATTAGGAGTTTGCCTAGTATACGGGGGATTGGTTGGTAGTTGCATATAGGATCGGTCTTGTTTTAGCTCCTTGCTTAGATCCCGATTTTTATACAAGTTTGGATTTTTGTTGTGAAATTTGCTAAAGTATTTAAAATCCAAGATATTCTTGAATACTTGCATGCAATATGATTGTTACTCTTCAGTTTCGGATATCTTATGATTTTCTTATATAAATGCTTAATTTGAGATATGTGTTATATTGCCTTAATTGACTAAAACCAGTGGTATCTTATTTCAATCACATAAGAATATGCTAATATATCCCGTACACTACATTGCACGATCTATAGTGGAATATTTTAATAATCACATGGGTTAGACATGGTTATTTAAATTGAAAATTAATAAGCCCCCATATATGCACTATTTGGAGAGAAGTAGTCTAAGTGTTGTGATTATATGCAGTGAGTTTTGGTAATGTAGTTTTTAGTGAAAATTTAAAAGACAAGTAAAGTGAGAAAAAAAATATAGAGGGGATGAAAAAAGGCTACTATAGTGGAAGGATAACTGAAAGCTCCCAAAATGGTGTATAATTTGCCTCCACTAGGGGTGAAAGCCTCTATCGAAATTGAATGATTGCTTGTATAAAAACATCATCAATTAAATGTAAAAAAAAACAAATGCATGTTTGAGAGAAAAAGATTGCTTCTGAGGGAGAAAAAGTTAAAAATCTAATGTCGTAGAGGCTTTCTAAATATTCACGCATATGGGTGTACGAATCTTTCAAGACCTATGTTTATTAGAATTACACTTTGAATGATCCAATTTGCATGCACAGTGGGATATATTTGAATACTCCTTGTTACTTGGCGTATATATGCTTACTAGATGATTATCATCCTTTGGTCGTTAGTACATGTATCAATTTAATAGAAATCGCAAGTTTTTTTTAATTTTAATTGATAATTTTTGGATTTGATATGTGTACATAACGATGCATGTTAAGTTGTCTTAAAATTATTTTTGTTTGGAAAATTTTTACTTCAAATCTCCAAACCAGTTTTCTTTGAGAATTGGAGATAGTTGGTTTCCCTGTTTTGTTACTTTCCGTGTATTCCTTCCATGATTTCCTTGTATTTTCTTGTCATTAGGGGAGAGATTATATATATTTCAAGGAAAGAATACATAGAAAGGGGAGTAATTAAAGGGGATATATTTGAATTCCATGCATATTCCATTGTTTTTCCTTTGTCTATTCCTCATAAAAAATGGGAGAAGATGTTATAGAGGGAATTGCTGGGTTAAAGGAGATTTTGATTTCATTGATTTTGTTGTTAATTTATATCTTGTATAACCTAGATGCTTCTCAAAGGTTTGTTTGAGCTTCGGTGTTTTAGGTTGAAGTACTAGATAAAGAGAAGCATGAATTTGAAGCAGCCGAGTAAGAGATTCAAAGTGTCGGCATGTCTTGTGTCCTTAGTTATTTTGTAATAGGCAAGAATTGATTCAGTTATTGTAAATGCGTATAGGATAGTGTGGTTATAGTGATTGAGTCATCGAGTATGTTAGGCTGTATTTTTTTTGTCTTGGAATAACCAAAGGGGGAGATTGTAAAGTCTATGTTTTAGTTGGCTTTATTCCATCGACAAAATCACGTTTGCTTGTATGTTGTTTGAGTCATTCAAGATTAAATCCGAAGAATTACAAACAAGCCAAGGGACCGAAACGGTGCATTGAATGATGACATCGAGAAAGATTCAGTAAGCATTGGTATTCAAATTTGATTCTTTCTAAGGTGCTTGTTTTTATAAAAGTTTATTCCAAAGTGTTTTCAAATTAACTTTATAAAGTTTTCCAAGAATTTTTAAAAATGACCAATTTGGACCGGTACATGGTTTGAGTGTTGGACTGGTACGGCAGTATTGAAAAAGTTTTTCAAGGAATTGGTTTTCTAGCTGGCGTACCAGTACACAATGTGTTACTGGACCGGTCCAGCGGTAATGGGCGGACCGGTACACTTTATGTTACTTGATCGATCAGGCTATAATACTGGGCTGAGTAAGTTTTTGTTGCAAACATTCCTTTTTGAAGTCAGTTTCCTAATTCGAAAAGGTTTTTGACTAAAGTTTTTTCCTATAAATAAAACCCACCATCTTGTGTCAAAAACAAACCTTTAACACACTTTTACACATGTTTTGAGAGAGGTTTTTTACACTTTAAAGAAAGATTGAAACCTCAAAACAAAAAACCACCTCAGGGCTTTTTATGCATGCCAAAGTGCATGTAATTCGCAAACGGATTTGAAGAACGGTGCGATACCGTGGCGAGTGATTCGTTGTGAACTTGTTCGTGCAATTTGGATAGGAGGTCTATATGCGCAGAATGTTATGATTTTTGCAGGCGGCTTGTGCGATTCAAGTTTTGTAAGTCTTTATGATTTGTGATTAATCGAGTCTATAAACCTTTGTGCATATAGTGGATTGTTGAGGATTGGTTCTGCACTACAGGGATACCTCATTAATTTTGTTGTTAGCTTATCAGTTTAATTGCTTTATTAATTGTTGCATACTAAAAAAGATTAAACAGGTTTTCTAGAATTAAAATCCATAGACTATTACGGGTTTACTTTTTGATTTGATTAAAATTGATTTTTGATAATACATCCGTCTAATAACAAACCTAGGGTTAATTTATTTAATTCGCTTTCGCTTGTGCCTTAGTTGCTTTTCCAAGTTGCTTTATGATGGTTTTCTACAATTTAGCTACTTAGAGCTCTTTTTTAACCACCGAGGAGTGAGAATTGGTTTTCATCCAAAACACAAAAGTTTTAGATAATTGAATTACATGGAGTAAATGGGGATTTATTTGGACTTTGGATGAAGAAGTTATGGAGCTTTGAAGAGGGGAACGTCGATTTGCCGAAAAAGTGAAAATAGGCAATTTATGAACCGATTCCCATTCGGACCACTTGAATCATTTTATGACCACACAAAGAAGTTATATAACAATAATATGACATACAAGAAGTCTGCAAATTGACTTTAATAACAATTAAGAGATGTAATTAGCATGAGATGAAGGAACGAGATAGTACACGACATAATCATTAATATACAATGGCCAAGCAAATATAAATACAAAAGTTTGATAACAATAAATAAAAAATAATTGATCTTAGAACTCATCATAAATAATCAACAATCACAATAATTAGAACTTACAATATCAAATTAGAATAATGCATAAAGAAATAGAAAATTCAAAAGTCGACTAATTATAAAAAAATTGTAATATAAAGACTTTTTTTTTTTAAAAAAAAAACTAAACCCATTAATAGGGTGTTTTAATTGAAAGGTAGTCTAAACTTATTTTAATTGAAAAAAATTAATGAACTAAACCTTGTAAAAGGCTTTTTAATTGAAAGGCCAGGCTTGAGTCTATTTTAATTGAAATGTTGGTTAAACCTAGAGTTACTTTAAAAAAGGAAGAGCTCCCTAGGGCTTGAACTAAAGGCCACACGTTGTAAGACATGCCGCATCAACCATTGGACTATGAACTACTGCTTTTACTAAAATTCAAATAAAAAATATTTTATTCACTAGCCAGTGGGAGTTCTCATTTCCTTAGCAGACCATCAATCATCACATCCCCAACAAATCGTTGACAGAACCATCCCTGCCAGTGGGAGTATATCAGCTCAACATCGAATCATAATTGTTAACGAAACCGTCCCTGCCAGTGGGAGTATATCAGCTCAACAGTAACAAATCGTTAATAGAATCGTCCCTGCCATTGGGAGTACATCATCTCAACGTTGAATTAGAATGGTTAACGGAATCGTCCCCGCCAGTGGGAGTACATCAATTTAACAATAGCAAATCATTGATAGAACCGTCCTTGTCGGTGGGAATACATAAGCTTAACACCGAATCAAAATTGTTAACATAATCGTCCCTTCCAGTGGGAGTATATCAGTTTAAAAACAGTCAAGCACATCACAACAAAGTACAGGACGTGCCCCGAACAGTTTCGAAATCACTTATCCATCCACAGCGGAGATAAACATCATAGCACGACATCATTTGCATGGCATAGATTTCAAAATATCACAAATGATTTATGCGAGTGCCACAAAATGATGCGTTCTTGTTGTTCATCTAGGCCGAGAGAGTCTGTGAACACCTCATTTTGCGACCCTCGTAAAAACCTCGATCTCTAAGGAAATGAACACACATGCATGCACGAGAATTCATAAATGCATACATACTATGTACATGTGATATAGGTCAAATAAGGAAGCCAAAAGGATACCCGGATGAGAAGTTACAAGAATTACCGAAAACTGCCAGAACTGAAAGCTGTCAATCTTGTGAAAACTTGTACAATGAGAGTTCCTGATTTCTGATTATCCTCAAACTTTGATGGCTGTTATAGGGTACCACATGGAGTAACATATTCAAAAATTAGCTTGATCCGACAGCCGAATCTCCAGAATTTAGATAACCGGGAAATCACTTTGGGCAATCAAACGAACGCCTTCTCGAAGTCCAAATGAGCTCAACTTTGGTCAGTAGGTGGGTTTTATCATGAGAAAAACATACTAAAAAATTATATCAATCCAATGCTTGGTTTGGCCAGAATAGCAAAAACTGTCCCGGCCAAAAAGTGTATGTTGTGTAGACTGTTGTTCCAAGGGCATCTATCCACACGATAAAGGCCTCCAATCAGGCCCAAAACCCCCTACAAATATAAATATACATGTACTGACCCCATTTGAGGCATCATTCAACTCTGAAACTTTGGGAACAGTGCTTTAAAATACTATTCCTCTATTTTCAAGGCTCTTAGGTATTTGTTATCGCAGTCCGGCTTTAATTTTTTATATGTCTTTATTTTATCAGTTATAATTGATCAATCACATGTAAAATTATTGTTTAACTCAAAATCAGTCCATATTTCATATTTAAGCTTTGTTTTCAAAACTAAAGGCGTGGAACGAGCTGAAACCATTTTTAAACATATTTTTATCAGTTAAATTCATAAAATCTTAGTTTTATCAGTCTCAATTCACGAAATAATTAATAAGCATTTATACACGATTTAATCTATAAATCGCGGTTCTTACCTAAATATCCAATATGAGAGTACTGAATTCGTTAATGCTGGTTTAAGTAATTAAACTTTGGTACACTATTGACGAACGGATCTAGAGGATTACTAGATATTCAATTCCAAATCGAATTAGCTTTCGAAAAACCTTGACAAAAACACCTGTTTTGTTATATATCATTATCAAAATTGTTTTTCAAATCACACACACGCTGATTTCTAAAATCGAAGGGCGAAATACGATGTACATTCTTTTTACCCCTACCCTAAAATCCTGTTTTCCTAAAGCTATGGGCTGATACGTGATAGTATTAATAAGTATGCAAATCTTTGATTATAATTACACGCATATCCTACTTAGAGATCGAAAGGGCGAATTGGGTGCCTAACACCTTCCCGATTTGTAACTTAATCCCCAAACCTTTGAATTAACTAGTTTTTTTATTAATTGTGTTTAAAAGGTTGTTTAGTCTATAAATGTTGCTCTTTGACACAGACTTTTGTTTGTTTAGTAAAACAAACTGGCGACTCTTATTTTCTTTACAAATCATCACCTTTCTTTATAATAAAACAAATCGCTTTTTAAATAACTGGGAAACTGGAGTAATCGCCACTACGGGGGCCGGTGTCGAAAGCACGGGTTCTTACACATGTCTATTTCCAAGTGGTCCAACTTTAACGAGATCAACTTTAAGCCTCCAAACTTTTTGGTAAACCACAATGGAGGATAAAACATTTAGAGTCAAAACAAAAAGCAAACCAACTTCTTTATTCTGCAGAAAAATATGCGTCCAAATAAAAGAGCATCCAAGATACAAACTCTTACTAAACCGGCACATTATCAGATAACACCAAATCCATATGAGCAATATTCTCATTAAATACCTTATTTGTTAAGCCTTTAGTGAACAGATCCGTAATCATGGAGTTTGTGCCAATATGCTTTGTAGATACGACAATTGTGAACTCTCCTTTAACAACAAGAAACTTTATATCTATGTGATTTAGACTTTCAAAAAATTTCTGTTGTTATCGAATATAGCACAATTGATTTATTTTCACAAAATATCTTTAGTGATCTTTCGACACTATTCATGATTCACAGCATAGTGACAAAATTTTGCAGTTATATCCCATCGTATAATCGGAATCATAATACCAGATAATCTCTAACTAATCTAATTTTTGATACATAATCATATAATCTTTCATTCTCTTTAAATACTATATAACCCTTTAATTGGCTGCTTTCCGAAGATTCGTCATAGGGTTATTGAAATATCTACCTAACATCCTTACTATGAACGCTAAATCCAGATGCATACATACTTGATAATACATAAGACTCCCTACAACTATTGCATAATGAATCTTTTGCATCTCTTTCTTTTCAACCTTATACTTGGGGCACTGCTTGAGACAAAACTTGTCTTATTTAACAATGGGAGTATCTCCTTAATGGCAATCCTTCATACCACACCTGGCAAGAATTTTCTTGATTAGCTCTTTTGTGATAACTTAAGGATACCCCGAGAACGGTCTCAATGTATCTATATTCTGAATACAAAAAGGCGTTATCGACATAAAATACCAAGAATATAATATTGCTCCCACTGAACTTACGATTCGCAATCATCAATTAGATTAACCTTAAAACCGTATGAGATAATAACTTGATGAAATTTTTGATAATATTATCGAGAAACTTCCTTAAGGTCATAGATGGATTTCTTTAATTTACAAACCATATTCTTTGGGTTTCCTGATTCAAAGATTTTTGGTTGCTCCATATATATTGTCTCATCAATGTTGCTATTTGAGAAACGCAATATTTATATCCATCTGATACCGTTCTAAATCAAAATGATTCATAAGTACTATTTAACCCAAAAGAGTCTTTCGATAAAATTGGAGAAATACAATATAATCGCATTTTTCCTTTCTCTAATGGATATCCTTAATGGCACTTCTTCTTAAGGTTGTTGAATTTGCTATACTAGACGTTCTTTAACATTGTCTTGTTGATCCTGATTTGCTTATGGAACAGTGTCATAAATTTGTTCCTAATCATTGTTAACAGTAATAATTGAAATTTGAATAAATTCCTCATCATATACAATGCTTTTAATTTGATCTTCCCTCTCAAACTCAATATCCTTAAAAAATTTGACAATTTCCATCTCAATAAAGGATTTATTTGAGCGATCATAAAATTTATAACCTCTCAATAGTTTAGTGCATCCAACAAAATAGCAGATAATTGTTCTTAAGTCCAGTTTATTTTCTTTATGGCTTTTCTTTAGTTGGACAACTTGTTTTACCTACTGCTTTGATATAATACTGTTTAGAAAGTATGTTGTAGTCTTAAGTATTTCTTCCTAGAGTGATTATAGTAGAGAATAATAATTAATCACGTTTATTACCATATGCTTAAGCTTATGTCTCTTCTCTCAGTAAAAATGTTCATGCTAGGTTTGCCTGGCATGGTGTACTATGGGATGATTCTGCATTCCTCTAGGAATTTCATAAAAGTCAAGAACGTTGTTTACCTTATCCGTCATATCTCTCGCAGTATTCAACACCACGATCAGATTTTACGGCTTTAAGTTTCTTGCCTAGTTAATTTTTAACTTTAAGTTCGAAAGCATTAACAACATCCAAGGATTGTCCCTTCTCATTACTTAAATATACGTACTCACAGTGAGAATAATTGCCATGAACATAATAAAATACCGTTAACCATTCCAAGAGTCTGTATGGAACAGTTCATAAATATCCGCATTAATTAGTTCTAAGGCACCTGAACTCTTGTTGGCACCTATTTTTCTTATATTTGTCAAATTTTTCTTTACACATTCAATACAAACTTTGAAATTTATGGGGTTTCAAGAATTCTACAAGTTTCTTAATTCTCTATTTAGAGATTTATCCCAAAAATTTGTGCCATAACATGGAAGAATTCTTATTAGTTAGTTTACGCTTTGTGTGAGAACCCCCGTTCTCGACGCCTGGGGTCCTCGTGGGCGGCGATTCCGTTGTTGCTTTGAAAATTGGTTTTGAAAAGAATAAGAGTCGCCAGTTTGTTTTACTAAACAAACAAAAAAGGTTTGCGTAAAAGAGACGTATTTATGTATTAAATATCCTCTTATATATAATGTATGCGAAACTAGTTGATTTAAAGGTTCGGGGATTAAGTTACGAATCGGGAAGGTGTTAGGCACCCAATTCACCCTTTCGGTCTTTTGAGTAGGATATGCGTGTGTTATAATTCAGTTCTTGCATGGTATTGCTATTACTTTACAGCTTTTCGTGCTTGCCTTAGAAATCGAGATTTTGGGGATGGGATGAAAACGATGTGTTTCCTAGTTCGCCCATGATTTTGAAAATAAGTGTGGGTGTGGGTGTGATTTGGAAAAGAGAGTTTGACAATAGTAGATGCAATGAAACAAGTGATTTTGTAAAACTTTGGGCTTTTCGAAAATTTATTCGATGTGGAATCTTATATTCGATATTATATGAAACGAGTTAACCGATCGTATACCAAAGTATATTGATTAAACCGATATAGATGGTAATAGTGCTCTCATAATCAAGTATTTATCACATATACACCGCAATCTATGAGTTAGATTGGATATATAGCGATTATCGATTCCTTCGTATAGCAAACCGCAATCTATGAGTTAGATTTGGTGTGTACCACGAAATCCCCTTGATTGTTGATGAAAAATATGAATGGATAGGAGGCCTATTTATAGTTGAAAAAATTCTTGGAGAGCAAGAAAAGATATTGCAACAAGGACTCGTGGAGCTTATCGCGAAGCCTTCCCACGGTTGGATCATTTTGATTTTTGGATATGTGTTGGGAATAGAAATATTCTAGATCTTGTCAAAATTTCAGGTCGATCAGAGTAGGGAAGGTCTCATTTTTCTCTGATTGGTATGAAGAGTTTGTTTCTGCGTAGGAAAGGTAGTTGTTGTAGACAAGGTCACTTATTTGTACGCCAAGTCACGTCCTAACCGTTGGATCATGCTGATTTTTGGATATGTATTGAAAATATAAGTCTTATAGACCCTGTAAAAAATTGAAGACGATCGGAATTCGAGAAGGACTCAGTGTCTTCGGATTGGTACAAAGAGTTTGTTCTCGCGTAGGAAAGGTACTTCTTGTAGACAATGTCACTTGTTTGTACGACAAGAAAACTTCTAACTGTTAGATTTTCCTAAATTTTGGATATATTTTCCCTCCAAATGTTTTATAGCTTGTTGCCAAATTTGAGGTCCATTAGAATTCGGGAAGGCGTCTATTTATTTTAATTTGCTACAAAGGACATTTCGACTAGAATTGCACGATAGATGAATTGATTCTTGATGATCCCATATCCGACAAAGTTGAAATTTGAATATGTTTTTCCCTACAATAATAGCTATCTACTGACCAATATTTAGATCATTTTGACTTCGAGAAGGCCTCCATTTGATCACCCGAAATGAACTCCCGATTTTTTGAATTTTCAGAGATTTGATCGTCAGATCGAGTTGATTTTCGAGTATGCTACTCCTTATGATAATGTCTAACAAATCTCAAAGTTTGAGGATGATCCGAAATGTGTAACTCTCCTTTCACAAGTTTCCAGGAGTTTTGACGTTTTTCAGTTCCGATAGTTTTCGATAATTTTGTAATTTCTCATCTGGGGTCCTTTCGGCTTTCTTCTTTGACCTGTATCACATGTAAAAAGTGCATGTGCATCTAGGAATGCTTGTACTTGCATATGTGCTGGAATTCTTGTGGGGGTCGCAAAATGAGGTGTTCACACTTTGTATCACGTGAATCAATTTATAAGGTCTCATTACATGAGGCAATTGTATTCATATATAAATTATCAACTAAAGAATTAGTAGTAAAATATTTGAATCTTGAAAAAGACTAACTTTATTATTGTCAAATAAACAAGAATAACCATATTTGTTCAAGTGAAAACATAAAATTTGTCTAAATGAAAATACCATATAAGTCTCTCCCAAATTCAAAAATAACGAGTCTTTAATGATAACCTCAACTGTAACTGTTTCACCATTACCCTGATAGATGAATCTTTCAGCATCAATTGGCTTTTAGCTTTACAGGTAACCTTTAAACACACTTATGTGAGTAGTATTATTAGAATTTATTCACCAAGTAATCACATGTATATAAGTTAGACTAATTACCAAAAAAACCCTAATGAGAAGTATATCCTACTTTACATGCCACGTGGCGTATTTGGAACATTACTATGTCTATCCTTCTTGGAAAAGTAACTGACAAATTTCTTATCAAATTTCTTTTGCAATTACATTAATGTTGTTCCAATTGCAACTTCTTAACCTTTATCCTTTATCCTTTTCTTGTCCTTTAGAGGTGTTTGCTAGATGAGTATTTTTTGTCTTTTATCGCTAAATCTTTTCTTCTTCTTAGATATTGTGAGATATGAGCTTATTAAGAGATCATTTATCCTTATGAGTATTGCAACTCATTATACATCCTTATGAGTTTTGTAAGTCATTATAAACTAACTGTATTGTGCAGGAAAAAAAATAAAGAACTAATGCACGAGCAAGTCATTCAACGGTCCTAACTTTAGTGCCTTTAGTTTGAAAGCGATATCCGACATTTCCATAATGTATTCCCCTTATGTTCCCTTTTCTTTATACCTTATTAAAGCAAGACTAAGCAAAAGTTTAATTACTTGTGTAGGTCAGAAAATACCCTAGAGGGGGGGGGGGGTGAATAGGGTTTTAAAAACTTAATGCGGAATTAGAATGTTTTTAAAATATTTAAGCAAAGCAACTTAGTTAAATAAGTTTATAAAGGAAAACAATCAATTAAATAATCAATCCCAAGAATAAGCAACAATATAAGCAACTTCAATAAATTAATATAACAAATAAATAAAGAGATTGAGTAAGAAAGATTGAACCAATTTGAAGTCGAAGATTTTTTGTCCACACGGTTCGGCTTGTTCCCCTACTCCGCGCTCGGTTAGCTTCCCGAGAATTTCCACTATAACCGATCTCCTTTCGGGTGAAGATCAAACCTCTGCAAGTGTATTCTTCTCACACACTCTTACAAGTATTGAAACACCCTCAATACTCTCACAAGAAATCCCTCTTGTAAATCTATGAGATACACTTCTCACAAATTATGATTCAAATGAGTTTTGGTGACAAACACCAATGTACAATATCTCTCTTGTATATGACAAATACAAATGAAGCTCACACTAAGAGATATCAAAATTGATCAAACTATATAGCTCAAAAATGAAAATTATCAATAAAAATGAATTGAATACTTGAATAACTTTGTATATTAAAAAATAAGTTTTAGAATGATTCAAGTATGTTAAAACATGTCTAAGACATCATATATATAGCTTGAAAAACCATATGGCCGTTGGGAATGATTAAGAGAGGTTTTGGCTCCAAGGTATACATTTTCAAACTTTTCAACAGCTAGTTTTGACAAAAAAATTTAAAATTGTTTTGTTAATTTCTCCCAATTAGACCGTTGGATCATGCTAAAATTTTATTCAAAATTTCCAAGAGATGTTGTCTAACTAATGTAAAAATTTCAAAATGATCAGAGTTCGGGAAGGCATCCATCTTACCGTTAGATCAAAACTGGATAAAAATTGAGCGAATTTTAAATGTAAAATAAAAATATTTTTGCAATTTAACAATTTAGTTCCAAATAAAATTCTAATGATTTTTGAACCTCAAAGATATGTTTCTAAGATACCTATTTTTATTATATCTTAAAATATGATCATTTAAAATTAATATTTTATTTTGAAACTCGTTTTTGAAAATGATGTTTTTCAAATAAATTCAATTTCAAGCTAGTTTGAAACAATCTTTAAAAGATGTAAGAATATGTTTGAGCTATAGGGATTTGATCAAATAAAGTATCTTTACATAAATCTAAGCACTCACTCCATTTAATGATAATTCGAGTCTTCGTGATGCTTGATTTTCTTGTGCGTATCTTTACTTGTTAGATGTTCTTGATCCTTTCTTGGTTTTGATAACTTGTAGAACATGTGGAGATCATTCTTGTGCATATCTTCACTTGCTTGATGATCTAGATCTTTTCTTGGCTTTGTTTAGCACATATATATCACTTGAGTTCATTTTTTGTGAGTAGATGCATTTGTAAAGCTTGTGTGAGATTTGCTTCGGTTTGAAGTTACACTTGGTCGGAAGATATATCGGTTAAAATGGCTATCATCATTGGAACAACCGAGTTAAATAACACTTTATTAACTTATTGTAATTATCAAAATAAGATTAATTGACTTTAAGGTCAACAACTTGCTTCACCCTTTTCGTTTTTAGAAAAATATTTATTTAATTTTTTTAAGGAACTAAGTAGCATTTTTCTCATAAAGTCTTAAAATTTTTGGAATGGAACGTTTTATGATCATAAAAGCGGAAGCAATCATAAAGTTCTATTTTTAATTTTTAAAATTTGTGCCATTAAGCACCAATACCAAATTTATATTGGCGGATATATATATAAAGCATAACTAAAAACTGAATAAAGAACAAATTATAAAAACTACTTACTTACAATTAATATACATGTCATAACATATTAACAAACAATATATATGAATAATACAATTATCCAAATTATAAATAGTGGGTCCCATCACAAGATACCTAGCAGTACATTGATGTTTAGTATTTGGACAGAAACATCAACTTGTAATTGACTCTCTCAACGTAGTAATTAAATATGGATGACAAATCATGTCAAATAATAGGACTTCCTTTGGGCTGACGCATTATTCACATGAAAAACTTAATAGTCATCTTATATTTATTACTACAGGTGTACATATTATTTGGCCAAATAATAACATTTCTTTGGGCCGACTATTATTCGCATAAATAACAAATATACACATCTTAATATTTCAAAACGAACAAATTTACGCGATAGATGTTACTTTGGCAACTTATCGTTTCAATTCATCTATTTTATAATATTATATTATTTGTGTTTCGCATCCTTATGATCTAAAAAAATGGAATTTTCGTATTTATGAGATTTGTAAAGTACAAACCTTATCTTTCCCACATTGATGCATACTGCAATATTTGGATTACTGGAAGTCTGGGGGCTTGTGTGCTCGGACGAGACTGTAATAGGTACTCTCAGCACAAGAATAAAACTTTAGTAATTATTCATGTCAAACAATAAGCCTTTTTTTAGACTGATTTATTGCTCATATGGAAACTTGATAATTATCACATATTTATTCCTGCATGTGTTTATTATTTTGTCAATTAACAATCTTTCTTTGGGCCGATTATTAATTGCATAAATAATAACAACACAAATATCGAAAAAAATAGTGTCTATTATTTAGCCAAACACTAACAATCCTTTAGGCCGATTACTATTTGCATAAATAATAAACATTAATAATTGATCCAACCCCTTAATGACAATAATTTTATAATAAAATCCTTTAATCTTAACCTATTGATATGCTAAGAAATTGGTATAATTTATTATGTTAATTTATAATTTAGAGAGATATTAGTATTAATAATATTTCTATTTTTAATATTTTCCAGGTGCTAGAAAAGAATTTGAGAACATTGAAAAAAAGAGATAAATTAAAGTTTGTGAAAATACTTAAAGTGCTCAATACTTCTGCATATATAACCTTTTTATTCAGAACTCCAAATAATATGATTCTTGAACCTTATTTGAAGAGAATTTCGACAGTTACAACTTTTCAATTCAGTATTTTTTTAAATTCAACCATCTTGGAATTCGATATTGTGACGGAAAATGAGTAGTTAAAATTGACGAAAATCATTATATTTAATTATGGGCCAATTAATATATTTGTTATTAAATTTAACAAGCCCGGCTGCTAAAGTGAAGCCCAAGTCTATTTAATTGAGTTAGTTAGTCCATTACAAAAGTTCAAGGTCCATGTCTTGATCTGAATCCAAGCCCACCTAGTTATGTAATAACCAAGTCCTATTTGAAGACACGTTGCTCAAGTATAAAAGAAAGGCACGCACAACAATTAAGAGCAGCCAACCGCAGCAAAAGTAGCTGTGCATCTTTTCTTCTTTCTTTTCATTTTTTTTTCTTTTCCTATTTTCTTTTACTTTGAAGCCTCGAAGATTTGAAGGTTTATTTTTATTATTCAATTAATTAATGTCAAATAATATTTTTTTTAATTCTTTTGTTATTTAATTTATTTGATACTAGCATAAATTTATACTAGGCTTAGGATAAGTATATTTAATTAATTTTTTTATACGTGCCAATTAACGCTACTAATTTAATACTTCAATGTTAAATACAATTCTTCACAAAAAATAAATTTGGATTCACCTTATGATTTATTAAGAGCGGATATAGGGTGTGTTTTGACGGATATAGTGAATGTTTTGATTCTATACATAAGTTTGGTTGTAGAAGAATTATAATTGAATTTTATAAATTGCTTGAACTTGAATGATTTTATTTTTCGCATCTAATAGAGTTGAGAGACCAAATTCTTGCGAGATAAGAGTAGAGTTTATGCGCATGAATACTTAGGAAGATGATATTAAATATATGACTCCAAAACCCTAGTCAATTTATTCATTAATTTTATTATCTTGCTTAATATTGTTTAGTTTAGTTCCATTACTTTAATTTACTTGCTTTGCTTTATTTTATTTTGCTTGCTTTCTATTATTTGATTGATTACCATAAACTTTTCTAGCTAGATTAAGAGTTTAGTGAAAAATTAACAAGATAATTATAAAACATACTTCTTAAGTCCTCGTGGGATCGACCTCGCTTACACACTACACTATAAATTGATTTATGCGCTCGCAAGTATTAAAATTTATCATAACACCTACAAAAAATTATGAGATTAAAGAATAGCCTTTAATAAACTTAAAATCATCACAGTAAATTAAATCCTACAATAAACTTACTGTCTTAAATTCCTCTTATCCATCAAATTCCTGACTGGCATATAGATAATATTTATGCTAAAATTAAATATTTAATTGATTCTATCTCTAAAAAATGGAATCTCGATTCTTTAGCTTCGAGGGTTCATAGCTGGCTTATTCATAAAATAAGGGGTATTCCTATTCCATTTAAAGATGGACAGGATATCTCCCTTTGGGCCCCGAAACCAGTTGGAATATGTACTATTAAATCGGTGTATCGATGGCTTTTCAATAAATTTCATATGCCTTTTTTCCCTCAATTCCCTTGGAGAAAGCTCTGGACATTAAATTGTCCCCCCAAAATTAATTTTTTCTTTTGGAAAATTCTTAATGGTGTTTTACCCACTGCTGCTCTTCTTTTTCAAAAAATCTATTCTACTCCACTTTGCTCTTTATGTGGTATTTTTGATGATACGAAGCACTGTTTTATTAAATGCCCTTTATTCAATTGACTTAGAACCCAGATTAATTGGATTGAGTGGGATCATTTCTCCTTCCTTCAGTTTTTCCTCCATGGATATGTTGTAAGTCATGTGCACCTTTTCACCAAAATTCTTTTTATTTTCTGGTCTATGTGCTGGCCAGTAATAATGCTATTTTTCGTAATACAACTATTGACTATGAGGGTGCGTTTGACGCGCCGGATAAAGAAGTAGGATAGGATAGGATAAAGGCTGCGTTTGGCGAACCGGATAAAGAGGTAGGATAGGATAGGATAGGATAAAGGCTGGATAGGATAGGATAGGATAAAGGCTGGATAGGATAAGAGTCGGAATTAGTGGGATATGAATTATGTGGGATAGGATAGCAAAGGAATCAGTCGGATAAGGATTAAGCGGGATCGAACAAGATAGGATTAAAATATCCTATCCACCCTTGTGCCAAACGCATGACAGGATTTATTTATTCTATCCTTTCCGACAACAAACATCGGATATGATTAATTAATCCTATCCTACTTCTAATTCCGCGCAACAAACACACCCTACACCCTGATATTATTATCCTACGGATTGCTGAGGATAATTTTAGTATGTTCACATCAAATTCTTCTCTTGATCCCACCAATCAACAGTCCAATAAAAAATTTCATCACTTAGCTTGGAGTCCATCACCTTTAACAACTCATAAACTCAACATAGATGAGGAGTCTTCTAACTAGTAATACAGGCATGGCAGGAATCGGAGCGATTATTCGGGATCAACAGGGGCACAGGGCCATCTGATAAAAGTGTTAGTTGCCAATATTGGAATCGCTTCAAATGTGTTAGCGGAGCTTTGGGCTATTCGTGATGGATTAATTATGGTTCTAAATCAGAATATTACTCAAATTCATAGAGACTGGATTCATATATTGTTTTACAAATGCTACACAAGTACCCAACGATGGTACAAATACACCACGAGATATATGATGAAGGATATTCGGGATCTAGCTCGGTAATTTGAAGCTTTATGGATTAGTTTTTGCTACAGAGAAGCTAATAGAATGGCGGACGGATTAGCTTCTTTAGGGAAGAATAGTTGTTTTTTGTATCAATATTATGGCAATATTACCTCCTCTCTTTTGAATGTGGCGAGAGATGATTTGTATGGCAGAATATAAAGCCGCGTGGGAGGGATGTGTAATAATTCTACTTATCTTTTATAATATATCTTATTTCTGTTAAAAAAAAAGGTGAAACAAACTTATATGTATATTTTTTTTTTTTTTGACAAAAACTTATATGTATATATATAAATCCATAACGCAACAGTCATAAATATTTAAAACAACCATATATATATATATATCTCTATTACTTGTAAGTAAAACGCCCCCTTATTAATGTTCCATTCATTTTCGGTGATCAAACAAAATTCCCATGGAACTAAAATTGAACAAACGATTTATTTACCACTTTCAATTTTTATATAGGAGTCTGTTGTTATCACACCCATTTTATTCAATTAAAATTGAATTGGATTGGTACAATTGGTTTGAAAGGTTTCGATGGATTTATGTATACCCTTAACTACTATAATCTCAAACGCCTTCATCAAACAGTGATATCTGCATAGTTTGTAAGTTATATATATGTGTGTGTGTGTGTTGTATTTATATTTAGGTTTTGATTGATTTGTGATTTGTGTGGATTTGGATTTTTTCATAGATGTGGTTTGAATTTGGGGCTTCTACATTTCAAATTCTTTTATCCTTTCTGTCAATTTTTCTTTCCAATTGAATACCGATGAAATCGAACCGAAACGGTATACGACCAAATCCAATGGTTTTTCTTTCCAATTGTTGGGTTTTTCTCCTATATTCTTGACAATTGTTAGATAAGGGCAAAATGGTGTGAATAAACATTGTTGGGTTTTTCTCTTTTCAATTCATGCAGTGAATAAACATTGTTAGATAAGGGCAAATTGGTCATAATAAAAAAAATTCAATTTTCAAATGTGTTATATTAAAACAAACAACATTTTTTCAGATACAATTTTCAGAAGTAAACAAACAGTTTTTTCAGTTTTCAGTTTTCAATTTTCAGTTTTTTTACTAAATGCCACCTAAGTTAGTTTCCTTGAAATTTTACCCACAACTAAATCGTGTACACCCTTACTTACCTTTCACTTCAAATTAGAGTTATACTTGAAGGTTTCTCATACATTCATGAATGTGTGCACTATTTGTCGTACCTTCTGTGTTTGTAGAGTTATTCATCAAATTTTATTGTTAATTTGTTTTATGTCTTGTAAATATTTGTAGTGTGTTTGCAGGTGTTTTTATGATATAATTTGTCATTGAAGCTTATGATATGAATACTCAATCCCATAAATTTGGCATCATGCAAGTTAGCCATTCAATGAATTGCCTAAAAGACTTTGGTCTGATTTTTTTTTATTTCGATTAGTGCTTCAAATATTTTGATATTTATTTCATTGCTTTTACTTTTAATCTTATATTTCTTTTCATTAGTAAGATTATTTTTTCTATCAACTTCCAATAAAAAAGTAAAAATAGGTCGTGTGATCGATTGTTAGACCAAGAGTAAGGAAGAAATTACGCAAATACAAACGGATTATGAGGACTTTACTGAAAATTTTCAAATGAGATGCTTATCCCAATCTTTTAAAACCCATGTGCACTTATTTCAATAGTAAAATATTATTTTCTCCAATCTGAAATGTAAGAAGCACTCATATTTCACAATTTAGTTTATTTGCTTTAAAATTAAATTAATTCACGACTCTTCAAAAACAAATGGCATTATTTTCTTCTTAATTTCGTCTTTGCAACACTTTGTTTAGTTGATACAAGACACAACATGACATATATATCAACTTTTTGTTATTACTAGAGTGCACGGTAAGTTATTACTGCTTTTGTTATTAAATTACAATGCTAGCCTAATCACAGTAAATATTATTACTGACCAATATATATAATTGATCGACTGTTACAATTAAGATCATGTCGTATTTAAGAGAAAAAAGTTCAAGTTGTAACACCTACTTTCTTAATTTTTCAAAGAACTTTAAACCTTCACTATCTAACCATTGGATGAAAACTACCTAATTTATCGTATTCCTTGGGTTCTACTTCTGGTTTACTTGCTTTTCGTTAGATATAACATTCTTTATGAAGAAAGTTCATTTCTTTTCTCTCGATACTAAACCATCAAATTTAGTTTCCTTTTAGGAAAAAGAAAATGATATAATTTAATTGTTAGTAGATATCATTATCACCCATTTACAACTTAAACAAATTGATAGGGTACCAAAGTCTAACCGATCAATCTACTTATTTTGCTCATCTCTTAAATTAAACAAAAAAATTTAAATGCAGGTTAAAAACTAGTATATATATTGGGCGCTGCTATTGACACACTCCAACTTACTCTGTAACACTCCGTTGAAAAAAAGATTGATTATTCTATTAACACACACCATTTTTTTTATTTTTAATTAATGATTAAAATACTGAACAATCCCTTAAGAAGCTGTTGCTGCTTCTTCTTCTTCTTCTTCTTCTTCATCATCATCATCATCATCATCATCATCGCCACCACCTCCATCATTGTTGCTACCACCACCATCCAAATCATCATCCGTCTCCAAAAGAAGTAGGATACTTGTATTTTTGTTATTCCTTTACTTTTTATTTCATTTATAAATTATTGGATACAAACAAATGCAAAAAAAAAAATTAAAAAATAGAAACAAAACACGAAGAATGTTTACTCGGTCCCTAGGAATCGAGTGTTGTACAGCTTACTTGGTCCTAAGGAATCGAGTTAGGCTTTGGGTTATTTTTCCAAATTTACTCGGTTCTTAGAAACCGAGTAAACCTTCATCCATTGCAGAACTTTCTTTTGACGTGGTGTGTGCACCGGTGGAACTTTTTTTAACCAATAACGAAAAAGTTTAAGAGAAAAAGAGTGAAACGACTAGATTGTCAAAGAAAAAGTTATAAGAAGAATCTTGAAGATGGGATTTGTGGGGTGAGTGGTGTGATTTGTTTTTTTGAATTGTAGAGAGAGTGGAATGCTTAATTCTAACCGGAATTTTTGAAAAATGCTTAATGGCAATGTGTTGATTTGTGGAAGAAGAAAATTGAAAATGAGAATGAGTGGAGTGGTAAAGAGTAAGAG